>JAPDNY010000001.1:338885229-339307729 GCA_029375565.1 Gekko gecko | reverse complement strand
GGGAAAGGAGTTTGTAAGCCGCTCTGAGACGCCTTTGGGCAGTGAAAGGTGGGGTATAAATCCAATCTCCTCCTCCTCCTCCTCCTCCTCCTCCTCCTCCTCCTCCTCCTCCTCTTCCTCTTCTTCTTCTTCTTGTTGCCAGATTGAGGAGGTTGAATGACCTGAGAAGGCAAGGGAACAGAGGACAGCTCTCCCTTTCAGATTGTTTCCTCCATGTCCATCAACTGATACTGATGGGTTCTGGTGGTAACGTTAGATCAGGAAAGACTAGCACCTTTTCAGCAACGTGCTCAGACCCTTAGGAACAAGCTGCCAGCAGAGGTATGCCATTGTACCTCCTTGTTGATATTTCAGTGGTCGTCTCAGAGGGGAACTGCAAGACGTACAGAGCGAGTGATAGGCAAACTCCCTTTGGCTTGATTAGTGATGGGTGAAAAGCTCTGTTAGACCAGGGGTCTTTCTGCATTTAGCCTTTATTCCCAATTTCCCGAGAACTCAAGGTGGTATGCCTTTTATTCGAATCGTTTCCTTTTCATTCCTGCAGATGTACTTATTCTTTGGCACTTTGTGCCGGAAACTCCAGGCTGATTTCAGACTGGAAGTTTGAAGCGGGAGGGAGTCGTGGCAAAAAGACCCAGAACAGGTTTCTTCCGGGTATTCCCGGTCACACTGCACCGACTGAGCATACTGGGGAGGAGGTGCAAGGGAGCATTTGCACTGTTGGCCCGCCCCTGGCGGAGGCGCGGCTGTAAGTGGCTTTTTGTAATGTAATCTGATGATATGTGCTTATGCGCTTATGCGCTCATGCGCATAAGAGCACCCCTACTGGATCAGCTTGTTTGCATTCACACTTCTGGGAAGCGGGATGAACGCAGTCTCCAGGGTTTGCTACCACTTTCACCTGGTATCTTTTAAACTCGGGAGGGACGCATTACAAGATGGGCTGAGTAAAGCTGGGGAATGCCTGACAGATGCGCCTGTGTGAACCGGCCCTTTAATCCATTTGTGAAACGTCTCTGAAACATGCCTATCTTGGGCCAAACTGCCAGTCTGAACTCAGCCCAAGTCTCTGCAGGTTATGTTTTCTGCATACTCATGGAAGGAAGTGTGTTTTGAGCCCTGGTTGCTCTTGTCCTTTGGAGAAGGAGTAGCCCAGGTGCCAGCATGATCCTTCTCCCTTCCTTTCAATGCCCTGTGTTCTCTCTTCCTTTTCACAGAGCCCTGAATGGTGGGAGGAATTCTTCCAGGAAAATCAGAATGACATTGAGTGGATGAGGCATTTCAGGGTGAACAGGGCAATGTTCGCTACAATTATATAATGGGAATAACCCAGGGATAATATGCAATGATCAATGCTTAGCATCAAGTCAAAATGCAAACCACCAATCCATGCATCCATTTTTGTTTTGAGGGAAATGTCTATGATCAAAGTCTGTTTGGCTTTAAAAGTGCTTCTTGAAAAACTGTTTTCTTCAGTAGCTTTCCCATTCTCCAAAACTGCTGTGGACTCTAAAACAAATGTAAATGTTTGGCAATTGCCCACGAGAAAACCTGTTATCATGTAAACTGGCCGTCTAACATAGACCAAAGAGGCTGAGACAGGGGAGGGCAGTGGGTGGCACTTAGTTTAGTTGAGTTAGTTTTATTATTACGGTCTTAAGACCAGCATACAATATAAACATAATGTGAGAAAGAAGGGGAAAACCCCCCAGAGATAATATATAGAATAAAAGTCTAAATTAAAAACTTTTAAAATGTGGCTCCTAAGAACATAAGAGAAGCCAATGTTGGATCAGGCCAATGGCCCATCTAGTCCAACACTCTGTCACACAGTGGCCAAAATATACCAGTTGCCATCAGGAGGTCCACCAGTGGGGCCAGGGCACCAGAAGCCCTCCCACTGCTGCCCCCCCAGCACCAAGAATAGAGTGCATCACCTGCCCCAGACTGAGAGTTCCCATCTATACCCTGTGGCTAATAGCCACTGATGGACTTCTGCTCCATATGTTTATCCAATTCCCTCTTGAAACTGTCCATGCTTGTAGCTGCCACCACCTCCTGTGGCAGTGAATTCCATATGTTAATCATTCTTTGGGTGAAGAAGTACTTCCTTTTATCTGTTCTAACCTGACTGCTCAGCAATTTCATGGAATGTCCACGAGTTCTTGTATTGTGAGAAAGGGAGAAAAGGACTTCTTTCTCAACCTGCTCTATCCCATGCATAATCTTATAAACCTCGATCATGTCACCCCTCAGCCGTCGTTTCTCCAAGCTGAAGAGCCCCAAGCATTTTAACCTTTCTTCATAGGGAAGGTGTTCCAACCCTTTGATCATTCTAGTTGCCCTTCTCTGCACTTTTTCCAATGCTATAATATCCTTTTTGAGGTGTGGCAACCAGAACTGTACACAGTATTCCAAATGAGGTTGCACCAGTGATTTATACAGGGGCTCCTGCAATCTAAGAATCAATGCACAGAACACAGCACCTGAATGTGTAATCTCTGCATTCTTATCCGATAGAAGCCAATGAAGCCTTGCTTTGTGTGTATTAATGTGAGCAGGTATCCCATCAACGAATGGGGTAACGATTTTAAGATGAGCCTCTCTGTGGGTGGCACTTAAATGTTCACAGAAGCAATTCAACCTTAAATAGTAGCATCGATTTAAAAACGGAGCAGAACAAAGGTTTGTGGCAAAAGCGCTTTTGGGAAGTGCGGGGCAATAGTGTGCTGGAAGCAGTCTGAGTGCGGAATCCCCCTAAAATAAACAACAACACTGCAAGGACCTCCCAGTATACTAGATACAAGAACCACAAACTGGGGAAATCTCTATCAAATGCAAATATATATAAATGCATTATATATATATAATGCAAACATATATAAAGTGAACAACATCAAAATATATACAACTGAAAATACAAAAATGTGTAGGAAATACAGAAATTATTAGTCAAACAATGTTATAAGTACAACATTTGGGTCCAGCAATTTACGAAGAGTCCGGCTTCAACTCCGTTTCGAGGGAAAACTTCATCAGAAGTGAGTAACATCAAACAGTGTGTGTTTGTGTCCCGTTTTTAGATGAACAGAACGTTCTCTGTGCTGCTATGAAGTTATTAACTGGGACTAGCCCTTCATTAGGCTTAATAAAGTAAAGGTAAAGGTTCCCTTGCTCGAAAGCCAGTCGAATCCGACTCTAGGGTTGCGGTGCTCATCTCCGTTTCAAAGCCGAAGAGCCAGCGCTGTCCGAAGACGTTTCCGTGGTCATGTGGCCGGCATGACATTAGGCTTAAGCACTTCTTATAAACGGGCAGATCTCTATATAGAATGCTTTCAGCTACTCAATGCATCCCTGCAGAACGCTCAAAGTATTTCATGGGCATTTGCAAGCAGTTGGTGCATACTCACATGGGGGGGGGGGCTGGCTCCTTTCTGCCAGTTTTCCCCCTCCCCAAGGCACAAACCTTATTCTTTTGGGGGTTGGGGGTAAATTTCAGTAGGAGTTGTCTGTTTAAGCTGTGTACAGGATCCCTACTTACTCTGCCTGTAATTAACCCTTTCCCATCTACCACAAAATGACCTCCGGCCAGGGCTATTTTTGGGCAGGAACGCACAGGAACGGAGTTCCGGCTGGCTCTTGAGTTGGCCACGCCCAGCAGGAACTTATTAGCATAACAGACCACACCCAGCAGCAGAAACTTATTTGGATTGGCTACATTAGGGGTATGTGGCCTAACATGCAAAGGTGTTCCTGCTACAAAAAACTGTTTTGACAACAAAGTAAACAGAATAAGAAGCAAAAGGTGGGTGTGGCAGGATGACCACACTTCTGGTAACATGGGGTAGCCTAATATGCTAATGAGTTTCTGCTGTTGGGTGTGGCCTATTATGCTAATGAGTTCCTGCTGGGCTTTTTCGACAAAAAAAGCCCTGTCTCCGGCCAAGATTGATAACAAGCGCAGTTTTTTTCTTGTCCTCTGAATCAGAAGCCTTTGAAAACGAAAGTTCGTGTCAAGCCCTGCAAATCGATAAGTTCTGGTCATGTTCCAGCTTTGGGGTATCAGCATGTGAAGGTGAACGGTGGCGCCTGTGCAGGGTCACATGACCAGTGTTCCCTCTAAGTTGCATCAGTGTGAGCTAGCTCACAGTTTTTTTTTCAGCCTCCGGCTCACACATTTTTGTCTTAGCTCAGGAAGGGATGGTTCCGGAGCAAACTCATCTATGCAGTAGCCAAATGGCTCGCTCACCACTGTAACGCCGGTAGCCCACAAAGTAGAATTTTGGCTCACAGGACCCCACAGCCTAGAGGGAGCATTGCTTCTGTTATGTACTGAATGTGAATCGCTCCTATCTATTCACATGTTAAGCTTGAGTCAGAATGTGGCTCTTCAGATGTCACCTTGCTATTGGTCGGTTTCTGCGGAACCTGTGTAATTACCCAATCACTGAGTGATATTGTTGCAAAGAGGGAACGGTCCTGATTGGCCTTTATCCCTGTATTCTGATTGGTCTTTAACATGTTGTGGGTGTGGCTTTGACAGCCCGGGAGAGTTTAAAAGAAGGAGCTGTGCTCCCCTTGTTGTGTTGTGTGTTCCTGACTTACAGTTGCTGTGAAATAAAGCTGAAATCACTTTTGAAGCTGAATGTTGAGTCTCATACTTAACAGCTCCCAAGTACCGGCCAGAGTCGACCCTGCTTAGCTTCTGAGATCTGATGAGATCCTGCTTGCCTGGGCTATCCAGGTCAGCGTAGAAGCGATGGTTTTGATCTCTGCCTTGCTAAAGAAAGAGGGGAAAAAAGCTCAGGGCTATTTTGGGGCAGGAACGAACAGGAACGGAGTTCCGGCTGGCTCCCGAGTTGGCCACGCCCAGCAGGCACCCCATTAGCATAATAGGCCACACCCCAAAGCAGAAACTCATGAGGATTGGCTACATTAGGGGTGTGTGGCCTAACATGCAAAAGAGTCCCTGCCACAAAAAAAGCCCTGGGTTTTGACAACAAAGAAGGTGAACAGAATAAGAAATAGAAGTGAGTGTGGCTGGATGAGCAGTCGGGTTAGATTGCTGAGCAGTCGGGTTAGAACAGATAAAAGGAAATACTTCTTCACCCAAAGAGTGATTAACACATGGAATTCACTGCCACAGGAGGTGGTGGCAGCTACAAGCATGGACAGTTTCAAGAGGGAGTTAGATAAACATATGGAGCAGAAGTCCATCAGTGGCTATTAGCCACAGGGTATAGATGGGAACTCTCAGTCTGGGGCAGGTGATGCACTCTATTCTTGGTGCTGGAGGGGGCAGCAGTGGGAGGGCTTCTGGTGTCCTGGCCCCACTGCTGGACCTCCTGATGGCACCTGGTATATTTTGACCGCTGTGTGACAGAGTGTTGGACTAGATGGGCCATTGGCCTGATTCAACATTGGCTTCTCTTATGTTCTTATGTTCTTACTTCTGGTAACATGGGGGTATGGCCTAATATGCTAATGTGCTGTGCTGTCAGGGGTGTGGCCTAATATGCTAATGAGTCCCTGCTGGGCTTTTTCTACAAAAAAAGCCCGAAAAGAGCTCATTTATCTCACTCCCTCCAGGTTCTTTTTGTAGCAGGGACTCCTTTGCATATGAGGCGGCACGCCCCCTAATGTAGCCAATCCTCCAAGAGCTTACAGAGCTCTTCTTACAGGTGCTACTGTAAGCTCTTAGAGCATAAGCGCATATCTCCAGATTAGCGAAACAGAAAGCCGTGCCTTACAGCCGCACCTTCGGGCCAACAGTGTGAAAACTCCCTCACGCTTCCTCCCCGGTATGCTCCCACATCAGTCGGCGCAGTGTGACTGAGAAAACCCAGAGCAGTTTGTCCCGGGGCTTTTTTTTTGCCACGACTCGCTCCCGCTTCAAACTGCCAGTCTGAACTTGGCCTTTTTAGATATTTCTTTTCCAGAAAGCAATGAAAGGAGACCAGACTTGTACAAACTGATCCTATCCATATCTGTCTGCACCCTAATGCTTCCTGTATGCAGATATTTTCCCCACGAACACATAAGAACATAAGAGAAGCCAATGATGAATCAGGCCAATGGCCCATCTAGTCCAACACTCTGTCACACAGCGGTCAAAATATACCAGGTGCCATCAGGAGGTCCAGCAGTGGGGCCAGGACACCAGAAGCCCTCCCACTGCTGCCCCCTCCAGCACCAAGAATAGAGTGCATCACCTGCCCCAGACTGAGAGTTCCCATCTATACCCTGTGGCTAATAGCCACTGATGGACTTCTGCTCCAGATGTTTATCTAATTCCCTCTTGAAGCTGTCCATGCTTGTAGCTGCCACCACCTCCTGTGGCAGGGAATTCCATATGTTAATCACTCCTTGGGTGAAGAAGTATTTCCTTTTATCTGTTCTAACCTGATAACACAGTGTACCATATTTTTCCTTAGCCATTCCTCAACCCCCGGTGCTTTCTCTTGTCTCCGCTTCACAGCTGTTAACAATCTGGCTGTTAAACAATCTGGCTATCAAGAAATATTGCACAATATCTGGAAGAAAACAGGAATAGGTTTAAAACTGAATCCTTGTAAGTACCCATTTCTACATAAACAGAGGGTAAAGTTGTGTCCCCCCAGTTTTGCTTAGGGGGGGGGGGAAAGAGAGAGAGAGAGAGAAGAGCAGACAGGGGACCTTCTATTCTCCCCCCACCCCCAGCTCCCATTCCATCTAAAAGCAGCCTGTCAAATTTAGAAATCGCAGCTTCAGGACTGCAGTTTAGCTCTTTGCTTTGCAATGCACCAGTCGCTTGTTAAATCTGCCAATCCCTTGTTGCTTGTTTTTACTAGGGGAGAAAGTTCTGTCTTGGAGGATTTTGGACATCTTGTTATCCCCCATTCTGAAAACTGTCAAACACGGCGATGACAACTGGGACGTTGCGGAATGCTCCCCTATGGTTCAAGACCAACAACGCCCACCTGGAATAGCTGCCGTTCGACCAAGCGTGCCACATTTTCAGAATGCGGCTGCAGGGGACGGAACGCGAGATTGTAAAACCGCTGTGTTAGTCATCCAATCAGTTGTCGCTGTAAGTGTTCTCTTGAAAACGGGACGTTGAAGTTAACGCAGGGGCATTGTACTGACAGAAAAAGCGGTGCTTGGATTTGTCGAGGAGCAGAATTCCCAGAATATGTTTTGTGGGCGATGAGAAACTAATATTCTACTAACCTTGGACACTAAATGCAATAAATATTCGGCTGGCAGAAACAGCGAGAAGAATGGGCCCCAATCTGGTTTTACAGTAGCCCGGCAAAGTTCAATTTCCGTGTTATGGGGAATTTGAAATCCAGATTTCAAGGACCCCATCACGTTAAAATTGAGTTAGAAGTGTACAAGTCCACTTGAAATCCAGCTGGAGGCCCCTGCTTGGAATTTGCCATTCCTTCTTCCCATTCAGTTTTTCCCCTTCTGCCGTTCATTCTTGAAATCTGAATTTCAAATTTGGTGGGAGGTTCAGAATGCCTGTTTAGCATAAGCCACTGTCAACGGCACCTTCCCCCTTGCTCTGGGACTACTCGCAATCTCCAAAGGAATGCAGAACTCTGATCCCGATACGACGGGGTTATGATTTTGATTATCGTGACTGGGCCTCACACTGTGATTCGGCCATCCTCTGATCTAATTAACCATCGGGCACTTAAGAAAGGAACTTGAAGATCCTCCAAAATCTGGAATTTCTAGTTTTTTTTGGGGGGGGATTTCACAGCCAGCAAACTTTGGAGAATGGGCAAGGTGTTTGAACGTAGATATGGAAACACAGATCAGAGGGTTTTTAGCTGGAGATTGCTGAAAATTGGGTTGGATACTTGGGTGCCCACGTTCATTCTGTACTCTAACAATGCATTCTTCTTTAGAAGTACTCCAGTGTAAACCCAGTGAAGTCAATGGGCTTAAAGAGTGCATGGGATTGAATTAAGTACCAAATTATGAAGAAATATCTCGGTATGTAGGAGCTGCGGTGGCTCAAGTGGTTAAGACGCTGAACTGTAGGCTGTGGAAGGTCAGTAGTTCAGCAGTTCGAGACCCGGGTGCCGCATGACGGGGTGAGCTCCTGTCTCTAGTTCCAGCTCCTGCCAACCTAGCAGTTCGAAAGCAAGAAATTGCAAGTAGATAAATAGGTACCACTTCGGTGGGAAGGTAACAGCATTCCGTGCGCCTTGGTGTTTAGTCATGCCGGCCACATGACCACGGAAATGTCTTCGGACAGCGCTGGCTCTTCGGCTTTGAAACGGAGATGAGCACCGCAACCCTAGAGTCGGATTCGACTGGCTTTCGAGCAAGGGAACCTTTACCTTTACTTATCTCGGTATGTATGTGTTAGAAATGGAAGAATTTCATATATTCACGGGTTTTTTCTCTCTCAAACAGTGATGGTTTGAATGGGGTCTTTTCAGCTAAGCGTCAAAACTGCGGTATTCGGAACATTCCAGATTCATTGTAAGGGACAAATAGAAGTTAGTTGTGATGCATTTTGTTCAGGGGTTCCAGACTAAGTCGTTTTTTTTAAAAAATCCCTCATCTTTGCTGGATGATCATTCTTTTGTTCTGTTGATGACTCACAGGGGTTGGTCAATATTTATTCCGTGAGTGTCAATTGGTAGGAAACTGTCTTTTTATAATGCACCCTTCCCTCCTAAGATTAGAGCAGTGCAAACACATGTACTTTCCCTCCCTTGCAATTTAGTCATCGACGATGAAACACTTGATGCAATTTACACGTTGGAGGGACGCTGCAATCAGCTGGAAAATCAGAAAACAGGAAAATGTTACGCTACAATTGATGATAAAAACGACTGTGTTCAGTCGCACAGTCGAGTCCAACTCTTCGCGACCCCATGGACCAGATCACGCCAGGCCCTCCTGTCTTCTGCTGTCCACTGAAGTTTGCTCAATTTCATATTCGTTGCATCGATGACACTGTCTAACCATCTCATCCTTTGCCGTCCCCTTCTTCTTTGACCTTCAATCTTTCCCAGCATCAGGGTCTTCTCCAGTGAGGGCTCCCTTCTCATTTGGTGGCCAAAGTATTTGAGCTTCAACTTCAGGATCTGGCCTTCCAGGGAACAGTCAGGGTGGATTTCTTCTAGGACTGAATGATTTGATCTCCTTGCAGTCCAAGGGACTCTCAGGAGTCTTCTCCAGCACCATAGTTCAAAAGAATCGCTCGGCCTTCCTTATAGTCCAACTCTCGCAACCATACATTACTACGGGGAATACAATTGCTTTGACCATGCGGACTTTTGTTGGCAGGGTGATGTCTCTGCTTTTTATCATGCTGTTTAGGTTTGCCATTGCTTTCCTCCCAAGGAGCAGGCGTCTTTTAATTTTATTTAACCCCGCCATCCCGAGAAGATACAAATTACCTGCCTACCATTTTTCTTCTCACACTGACCCAGAGAGGACTTCATCTTTCTGTGCTATACCTCAGAGGATGCCAGTCCCAGCTGCTGGCGAGACGTCAGGTCCTGCAACGCCAAGACCACAGCCATACAACCCGGAAAATCTACAACTAATGGAAGAATTTGTCTCCCTTAGACATTAAAGAAACCCAACAGAACCAAAAATGGTCTAGTGCACACATACCCAGTCTACAGCCCAATGTACTCAGTTCTCCTGAGGATACTATGCTCTGGGTTCCTTCTAAGGTAGAGAAGATGGTGGCAAGCTGTGCAATTTTTACCCTTTACGGCACCCTCTCTATGGATTCAAAAAGAGCAAGAGTCCAGGAACACCTTAAAGATTAACAAAATTCGTGGCAGAGGTATGTGCTGTGACTCGCAAAAGCTCCTACCCTGCCACAAATTTTATTAGTCTTTAAGGTGCTCCTGGATTCTTGCTCTCTTCGACTGCTATCAGAAACCACAACATTCAGAACCCAGTGGGGGAACAGTTTAACCTTCCAGGACATTCAGTTGCTGACCTCAGAGTAGCAGTGCTCTTACAAATGAATTTCAAGGGGAGATTAGAAAGGGAGACGGCTGAGTCGCAAGTGATAATGAAGCTCAAGACAGGGCATCCTCCTGGACTGAACCAAGACCTAGGCTTCTTCTCTCATTACCAATCCCTGCTCTTGTCATTTGGCGTCTGAAGTCACTCCACTCTCCAAGATAGAAGGACGGATGGACTCACATTCTTGCTGTATCTGAAGAAGAGAGCAGTGACTCACGAAGGCTCCCCCCCCCAATATTGTTAGTCTTTAAGGTGCTCCTAGACTCTCGCTCTTTTCTACTGCTACAGACAGACTAACATGGCGACATGTCTTCTTGACCTCTCTATGGAATTAGGGAAGCTGATACAGCTAACATTCTAGAGATCCTTCCAAAACAGATTAAAAAGTCTTATTTAGTAAGGCTTTCCACTTGTAGGTGATAAGTGGCGGTGTTTCGTTCGGAGTTTGGGGTATTCTGAGAATTGCACTGGTCTTCTTTACCTTGCACACTGGAATGGTTAGTTCAACTAGGCAAATTCAGAAAATCAATGGCAATGGAGCCAGGATATCTGAAGGACCACTTTCTGCCATATGAACCTACCATAAGGACATAAGAGAAGCCAATGTCGGATCAGGCCAATGGCCCATCCAGTCCAACACTCTGTCACACAGTGGCCAAAAATACCAGGTGCCATCAGGAGGTCCACCAGTGGGACACTAGAAGCCCTCCCACTGTTGGCCTCCCCCCAAGCACCAAGAATACAGAACATCACTTGCCCCAGACTGAGAGTTCCTATCTGTAAAGGTAAAGCTTCCCTTGCTCGAAAGCCAGTCGAATCTGACTCTAGGGTTGCGGTGCTCATCTCTGTTTCAAAGCTGAAGAGCCAGCGCTGTCTGAAGATGTGTCCGTGGTCATGTGGCTGGCATGACTAGATGCTGAGGCGCACGGAACGCTGTTACCTTCCCACCAAAGTGGTACCGATTTATCTACTTGCAATTTCTTGCTTTTGAACTGCTAGGTTGGCAGGAGCTGGAACTAGAGACAGGAGCTCACTCTGTCATGCGGCACTCTCAGGTCTCGAACTGCTGAACTACTGACCTTCCACAGCCTGCAGTTCAGCATCTTAACCACTTGAGCCACCACAGTTCCTTTCCTATCTATACCTTGTGGCTAATAGCCACTGATGGACCTCTGCTCCATATGTTTATCCAATTCCCTCTTGAAGCCGTCCATGCTTGTGGCTGCCACCACCTCCTGTGGCAGTGAATTCCACGTGTTAATCACTCTTTGGATGAAGAAGCACTTCCTTTTATCTGTTCTAACCGGACTAGCTCAGCAATTTCATTGATTGCCCATGAATTCTTGTATTGTGAGAAAGGGAGAAAAGTACTTCTTTCTCTGCCTGCTCTATCCCATGCATAATCTTGTAAATCTCGATCATGTCACCCCTCAGTCATCATTTCTCCAAGCTAAAGAGCCCCAAGCCCTTTAACCTTTCTCCATAGGGAAAGTGTCCCAACCCTTTTATCATTCTAGTTACCCTTTTCTGCCATTTTCTTCAGAACCTGCCTTCATCGGGGTGGATATTGAAGAGGGAGGAGGGGGAAGAAGAAATACCTTGAGGCCTCTTACCCGAATTTTGTGTAGGATGCTCTGCAAACTAGAATCAGCCAGTTCTTGCTGAGTTGAGCTGGGATCGCATTATCCCGCTAGCCTTGTCCCCAAAATCGGTTCATGTACTGGGCCCGTAAAGTGCAAAGCATCCATTACATGTGTAGGGTTAGACCGTATCACATCACCAGGGGAAATTATTTCACGACCACACAGTCTGGTTTGTATCTAGGACTCAGTTTGATGCAGCAGTCCAATTAAGGAAGGAAAAATGCGACACCGAGAGAGAATCTCAAAAGAAATGATTTCTGTTCTCCTGGCGGAACACAGAGCTGGAAAGAAGAAACGCAACGGAGACCAGATACATAAAACAATGATGCCATACGGTAATGCAGTGCTAAGCAATGTTCCCCTTGATTGTTGCTTATTAGGGGATAAATGGGTAATCTAAGGGGAAAGAACAGCTGAGTGGAAACAACACATGTGACGTACCTTGAAGAGAAGAGTCTGTTGAACTGGGGTCTGGTGCAGAAGGAAGAACAGCTTATCCAGGGCAGAGAATTCTCAGGGTGAAGGAGAAAAATCCAACCTGAAGTCAACTGTGAAGCTGGGGATCTGTCATGGCTACTCCTATATGAGAGAGTCCAGGGGAAATCCTTGCTAGTTCAGACCCCTGCCTTGATAACAAACTGGATTATTTTATCCAAGTCTCTGGCAGCTTCGTCAAAAGGTCTTTTGTGGCATACAAATATAGGGGTCTGGGGGTAGGAGGGGTGGGCCTCAATCACAGTGGCCTCCTGGAAAGAAGATGGCAGCCAGTGTTGTGTAGGGGTTCGAGTGTCAGACTAGGACATGGGAGACCCAGGTTTGAATCGCCATTGTGACATAGAAGGTTGTTGTGGTGATCTTTGGCCAGAATCACGAACCAGAAGCGTGAGTCAAGAGTTCAGTCCAAGAGCCATACACAAGGGAAGCCAGCCGAGGGTCCAAGAAACAGAGTTCAAGCAGGTCCTAGAGGTGTCGTCAAGCAGGTCCGGGATCAAAGCCAAAGGTTCAGGAGTAGCAGCCAGAAACAGGTCCAAGTGGTGTGGTTGCACATCTCCAGGAAGGTGACGAGTTGCTCCCACACCTTCCTCCTCTGAAACCCCGTCCTTTATTGGCAGCTCACAGCTGGGTCTCATTGCTTGCAAGAGTGCTGTCCATGAACTCCAGGTGTTCCTCTTGATCTGACAGTCTCCAGGCAGCAAGGCGTGTGCTCCACCTCCTCTTGAGGAGCTCCAAGCGTGCCCACCTCCTCCTCCTGTGTTCCCCTGGCTCTGGGGAAAGAGGAGGGGAGGTAGCCTGTGAAGTTTCCCCACGATCTTGGGTTGTTGAGGTGCTGCCTCTCTGGGTTGTCTCTTCCATGTTCCCAGTGTTCATGGGGCTGGAGTGCTTGGTGTCCTCATCAATTGGGGCACTAGGACCTGCCTCTTCTGTCTCAGGGTCATTAGGAGCATCAGCTGGCTGAGTCTCAGAGGTGCTGAAGGGGCTGTTATCAGCATCAGCTGCATGCTCTTCAGTTAAAGCAGACTGGCCCACAACAACATACTCTTGGCCTAACCTACCTCACAGAGTTGTTAGGAGAATAAAGTGAAGGAGAGGAGAACAATGTGAGCCACTTTGGGTCCCCGCTGGGGAGAATGGAGGAGAATTGTTGGAAACTATACAATAAGAACTTCTAGGTTTACCATAGAGTTTCCAGTGATTCCTAGAGCTACCATTTGTCACTTCTGGGCAGCTCTAGGAATTGCCAGGAAGTCTATGGCTAGAACATCCTGTAAGTAGACGAGGCCTTATTTTTCTTTTTAATTTCTCACTCACCCCCACAATCCTGCTGTTAACTATAGTCGTTTTAAGACAAAAACAGCAGGACTTGGTGGCGAACCCCAATGTTACCGGCCAAAGAAGGAGAAAATTAACCTACTTATGCTATGAGGTAGAAAAAGTATGGCTGTCAGGAAAATATGCATAAGTAACATTACACTTGGGTATATATAAACAGGTCAACATGGCTGCTGTAAGTTATTGTGATGGTACTTTCTTCTCAGAGCAGAAAGGGAAGAGGTTGGAGAACTGTTGCTTAGAATTAACAATGTTTACAGTACAATTCTATGCAGACCTACTCCAGTTTAAGACCACTGAAATGAATGGATTTAAAATAACTCAGCATAGGACTACACAGAGAGTCGCATAATGTATTTGTGTTAGGGAAAGGATATGAACCTTTATCAATTAATAACTAGCTCTGTAGAATTGTCACATATGAAGAGGAAGAAACAATTAATGGACTTTGAAAAAATAGGATTTTGAAAAATGTGTTACTCATTTCAAAGCCATAAAGATGAATTCTTGCCCTCATGGGGGTGGGACTGAGAAGTCATTTCTCATTGGTGTAGGTTGATTTAGGCAAGTATTTCCAAGCATCCTGGTTATACTGCTAGCAAAATTTAAAGCCAGTTTGGTGTAGTGGTTAAGGTTTGATTCCCCACTTCTCCACTCACAGGTGCCGGGTGACCTTGGGCATGCCATAGTTCTGTCAAGAGCTGTTCTCGAAAAAGAGCAGTTTCTGTCAGAGCTCTCTCAGCCCCACCTACCTCGCAGGGTGTCTGTTGTGGGGAGGGGAAGGGAAAGGAGTTTGTAAGGCGCTCTGAGACTCCAGGGGAAGGGCAGGATATAAATCCAATCTCCTCTTCTTCTCTTCTTATTTTTAAAATGCAAACCAAAGCTTATCAATGGATTCAAAAAGGGTAAGAAACCGAAGAAACATTTTCATCAGTTGTCTTACACTTGGATACCTAGTTAAGAAGTCGTCCTATAGCCGGTAGGATTTTTAAGTTCTAAGAAGTTTGATTTGTCATCAATTTGGGAGAGACAAGGGTACTATTAAAGAGACATTTCTTTCCTGGGTTGTGAAAGATGGATAGATGTTTAACTGGAGGACATCGGAATACTTTTGGCACTGGTGCAGTTCCATTGATCGCAGTAGCCTATCAGTCAAACTTGAGTGTTTCTTTCTGCACCCAGTAATAGTAATGAAGATCAAGGGATTCTACAGAACAAACTTTGAGTCCAGTGGCAGCTTTAAGACCAACAAAGTTTTTATTCAAGGTATAAGCTTTCGTGTGCATGCACACTTGTTCAGATTATACCCAGAATTAAACTAAGTTTAATTCTGAGAGCCAGTTTGCTATAGTGGTTAAGTGTGCGGACTCTAATCTGGGAGAACCGGGTTTGATTCCCCACTCCTCCACTTGCAGCTGCTGGATGACCTTGGGCAAGCCATAGTTCTGTCAGAGCTGTCCTTGAAAGAGCAGCTCTTGAAAGGGCTCTCTCAGCTCCAACCGCCTCCCAGGGTGTCTGTTGTGGGGAGGGGAAGGGAAAGGAGATTGTAAGCCACTCTGAGACGCCGAGTGAAGGGCAGGGTATAAATCCAATCTCTTCTTCTTCTTTGTTGGTCTTAAAAGTGCCACTCGACTCAACGCTGTTCTGTCGCTTCAGACCAACAGGGCTTCTCATATGAATCGATCTTCATGGAAGGGATTCTATAGTTAGATTTGAGTCCATTAGCACCATAGAGACCAACAAGAACTTCAGGGGATGTTTTTCTTAAAAAAAACCCTGTATTTATTTAAAACATTGTATACCTCCATTCCTAGCACCATGCTCTTGAGGCAGCTCCCATTAAAACAGTACGTTAAAACAAACAGATATACAAAAAGGAAGCCCCGCTCTAAAACACAATGGGGAGGGGAACAGGGGGGAAAAAAATTCACCAAGCCTATACACTCATGGGGTTTTGACTGCAGCAAAGATCAAAGCCCCCATCCTAAAATGTGCTTGCCATCAGTTTAGACTGCTGCATTTGAATATTCACACATTATTTATCCACTTTAATCTAGCGGAAGTTTTCCCTTTTTATGGCAGATGAGATGTTTTGCAAAGAATTGTATAAATTGTGCCCTTAGCTCTCGTACTCTTAAGCTGCGTGTTCGATGGTCTGTATGAGTAGCTCAGACTCCAGAATTCTTTTGGACTGGTCACCCGAGTTCTGTATTGGAGACTGCTTGTTCCAATGGTTTTGTAGCTAAGTTTTTGTCCTCTGTTATGAAAATCCAAGTTGAGATAATGTCTCGTGTATAATTTTCCCTGATGACCTGTAACATTCTTATTGCTTGATGTTCAGCTATGGATGATAACATGTCACAATTTAATTTCAGGTAATTAATGTTGTTTCCCCCCACTTCTGTATGGTCTGCGGGCCGTAATAAAGATTGACTGACCGGTCAAAAAAAAGAAGAGAAGAGTTTCAGATCAGCTTTAGGGAAGTCAAAGCTGCCTTCATCAGATGAAGAAGAAGAAGAAGAGGAGGAGGAGGAGGAGGAGGAGGAGGAGGAGGAGAATGGATTTATACCCCACCCTTTACTTGGAGTCTCGTTTCCCTTCCCCTCCCCACAACAGACACCCCGTGAGGTAGGCGGGACTGAGAGAGCTCTTTCGAGGACTGCTTGTGAGAGAACAGCTCTGGCAAAACTTGTGACTGACCCAAGGTCTCACCAGCAGCTGCATTTGGAGGAATGGGGAATCAAACCTGGTTCTCCCAGATTAGAGTTCGCACTCCTAACCACTACACCAAACTGAGTAGTTATGGAGATCGCTGCATCCTTTTATCCTAGTCAGAAGATGGTCTCGAAGGTGCTACTGGACTCTAATCTAAGTGTTCTATTGCAAACCAACAACATGGCTGCCCCTCGGAAACTATGTTCACAAAAGGGAGTCTATAGAATTCAATTAACAAACAATTGGAGACCTGTGTTTTAGCCTCTCTTCGTGCCCTGGTCATGTGGCAAGGTGCCCAAAGGTATAATTTAGGTCCGTTTTGGGATATTTGTTCTCCCCTTCAAGCTTAATTTGTTCTTTCTGTGACACAGCGGCCGATATTACCCGAACACACCTTGCACGGTCCACAAAGTTTGAAACCACACAAGACCACTAGGTGGCAATGTTGTTACAATTTAAAAAAAAATACCCAAAGCATCAGGCGCTCTTCAAGAACTCTATACTATTGCGAACCCGGAATTACTGTTTTTAGGCCGTATGGATGTTAAAGAAGCTTCTGTCCCATCGCCAGTGACTAATTTGAAGAAAATCGGGAGCCAAAGTTTTGTTGTGAGATGGCAGGTTGGCACTTTTGCAAGCCAAGTAATGCCTCCAGCTGGACAGCCTACATGGGCTGGTGGCATCAGCCGTTGCAGTAGAAGTTGGAACTCAGATTGCTGCATCTGTGTTCAGGTCCTGTTGCTAAAAAACTATTGCACTGAAATGTTGTTCCTAACAGTCACTTAGCCAGAACCCATCTTTCATGTTATTATTGTCATGGTTGTCTGATGCCCATTTGTGCCCGGACCCGTGGTTCCTTTTGGTCTGAAATACACTAAAAGTTCAGTGAGATCTTGTACCTACCTTTGTTGCTGAAGTTCAGACAACTTCCCTTGCTTCCTAGAATGGCAAGACAGGACAATTCTGCCAACTGTAAAACATCCTGAGCATCCCGAGCACTTGAGTGACCATATTCAAACCTACCGTGTATTTATTTATTTAGTTATTACATTTATTTGGTGTAGTGGTTAGGAGCACAGACTCTAATCCGGGAGAACCAGGTTTGATTCCCCACACCTCCTCCACATGCAGCCACTGGTGTGACCTTGGGTCAGTTACAAGGTCTTTCAGAGCTGGTCTCTCAAAGGCAGTTCTTGAGAGAGCCCCACCTACCTCACAGGGTGTCTGTTATGGGAAGGGGAAGGAGTTTGTAAGCCATTCTGAGACTCTTTCGGGTAGTGAAGGGCGCAGTATAAATCCAATATCTTCTCTTCTTCTTCTCCTCTTAAGAGGGAACAATGGATAGAGGGCATGTTTCCCCTGCATCCACATCCATCCTAGTTAGTTAGCTTAAGATTCAGACCCTATATCTAATCTATACTCTCTAGAATGGAGCTCCATATAATAAAGGAGTTTTATTAGTTATGTAAATCTGACTACTGGCTCTGTGTGACTTTGTAAGCTTGCTAGCAGCACACTCAGCCCCTACGCTTTTCTGCATGATAGCCCAATGCACTTGGCTACATTGATACTGATTCCTGGCTGTATCAAAACCAGAGAATCCAACAATTTATATCTCTCCTTTTCTTCCCAGTGGAGACCCAAAGTGGCTTATGCTGTTTTCCTCTCTTCCATCGTGTCCTCACAACAACTCTGTGAAGTAGGTCAGGCTGAGAGAGTGTGTGACTGGCCCAAGATGACCCAGTGGGGTGGCAGAGTGGGGATTAGAACCTGGGTCTCCCAGATCCTAGTCGCTTAACCACTAAACCATACTGCCACTCAAAAACACAGAGATTGGTTATTTTAACACCACTGCACATTCCTCCTGGACTAGGCATTTTCTTGCCAATGTCATGCTCACCCCAATAAGCATTCTGTATTCTTATGGTATCAGCCATCTGACAATATTTTAATATTCTCATGGTCAGCCATCTCTTGTAAAGCTCTAAAATAGCCCACAATATAGCACATTCGCAGATGATGGTATTTACACTTGATGCTTTAAGACCACAAAGCCCATGATGCATTGCAATCTACCATGCTACACACATGTACGAGAATTCAAAATGCAACAAAAGGCACATGTGAGAATGACTGCGGCCCATTACAGTCACTCTCCTCAGGTTTCCTCAAAGTGCACAGATGTCAAAATGTGCTGGGAAATAAGCCCAGTATTTCTAAGAAGCTGGAATTGGTCAGTGTTTGCACTGTCACAAACATTATTAGATTACAAAGACTATAAAGCCCATGAGGCATTGTGACCTACCATACTACACATGTGTGAGAATCCAAAATACAAGACATGCAATAGCAACCAAAAAGGCATGTATGAGAATGACTACAGCCTGTTACACAGCCACTCTTCTCAGATTTGCTGAAAACGCACAGATGTTAAAATAAACACAGGGGAATAAGTCCAATGTTTCCAAGGAGTAGGAATTGGTCAGTGTTGGCAGTGTCACAAACATTATTAGAACAGCTTAAAATTCCCCAAGGCAAACACTTCCTTTTCGGCCCATCGCTCAGTGTTAAAAAATATACACAGTTCATCTGTGGAAATTTACTTACTGCTCCTATTGTATTACCTTCTCCTCTCTTGCAAATTCATCAGAGACAGAATGTAGTTGGTGGGTTTACTTGGGGCATGGAATGAACAAAGGGAAGAGGTCTGGGTTTGTGCATTTAAAAAAAATAACCTGCAGTTTTCCCTCCGACTGATAGCTTTTTCCTCACTGAGCTCCCTACTGCTTTATACTCCAAGATGGAAATGTTAAAGAAACATCAAAGTGAATTTAAATGACCTAACTCTCCCAAGGAAAATGAAAACAAAGAACGGGCTATCAAAGGACGTCAGAAACTGTATGTAGGGCCCACGCAGACAATGAACTTCATGTTCCCCACCATCCTACAATACCCCTCGAACTGACAGTCAATAGAAGCCCTGTTCTCTGAGCACTACTTTTTTTTCAATAAACTCCTCCGACAATTGCCCATATAATGGATGCTGCATAGGGTGAATATTCGTCCGTGCATTCGTTTTAAACTTGAACGGTCTGCTTCTCGAATTTTTTCTAACCCAAGGGCCTCTTGACATATTAAAGTGACAATTAACCCCGTTAAAACACCACCTCCCCTAAACGCCGATGCAGCATCATAATAATATGGATTAGATGTTTCTCAAACAGAGCTTCAAACACTAAAACACACAGATTTGAAAATGGGGACTGAGAACACGAAAGACAGCATGAAAAGCCCTAAAGACCACTGCCGGGGCCGTAATAGGGGTACAGTGGTGTAGATCACCTGTGGTGGGATCTGGGGTTGCCAGACCCCCTTGGTGGAGGCGGGGGTCCCTCACTTCCAGGCCCCACCACCAGTGCTCCCTCTAAGCTGTGGAGTCTTGTGAGCAAAAATTCTGCTTTGTGAGCTACCGGCATTAAAGTTGTGAGCGAGCCATTTGGCTACTGCATAAATCGGTTTGCTCGGGGGGCCATCCTTCCTGAGCTAGGACAAAAATGTGTGAGCCAGAGGCGAAGAAATTGTGAGCTAGCTCACACTCACTCAGCTTGGAGGGAACACTGCCGCCCCACTGCTGATCAGCAGGCTGCTGCTGGAAGTTACTTGGAAAAAGAGCAAGGCCCAGTCGACATTGCGAGACCCGGAGTGACGTCATTATGTCAGTGATGTCGGGGTGATGCTCTGGTATGTGGATGGGAGACCACCAAAGAAGTCCAGGGTTGCTACACAGAGGCAGGCGATAGCAAACCACCCCTGAATGTCTCCTGCTTGAAAACCTCATGAGAGGTTGCTGGAAGTCACCCGTGACTTGAGAGCACTTTCCATCCATCATTTTGCTCCTGGGAGTAGGAACGCCCCACTCAGAAGCCCAGAAACCAGGATCCAAACAAGTGTAATCTAGTATAGAGAGCCAGTTTGGTGTAGTGGTTAGGAGTATGATTCCCCACTCCTCCACATGCAGCTGCCGGTGTGACCTTGGGTCAGTCACAAGTTCTCTCAGAGCTGTTCTCTCAAGGGCAGTACTCGGAAGAGCTCTCTCAGCCCCACCTACCTCACAAGGTGTCTGTTGTGGGGAGGGAAAGGGAAAGGATTTTGTAAGCCATTCTAAGACTTCTTTGGGTATTGAAGGGCAGGGTATAAATCCAATCTCTTCTCTTCTCCAGATACACATAAGTTATATGTTTTGTAGAGTTTGGTAGATTTCTTTTTAGACGTCCTGTCAACCTAAACCTCATGAAAGTAGAACTTATCTTTTGAGGCGCACTCACCCTTGCCTTCAGATCATGGAGCAAAGTGTCCTTTATAGTATAATCGTGTTCTTATTTATTTTATTTATTAAATTTATGACTCGTCCCATCCCTGCTACTGCAGGGTTCTGGGCGATGTACAATCACATTCAAAACACTGGCCAGATCAAAACAATAAAGTATATTCGAATGCCTTGAAAAAGGCAGATGGAGAATACTAGCACTTATTATCTGTTCCCGTATTATAGACTGCTGGCTGCTTCGTGGGCGGCGGGGGGTGGGGGGTGGGAGAGGTTGAGATGAGCTCAGAAAGCAGAGGGGGAGGGTGCCAGCTGAGATGAAAACTGCTGCTGTCCCCAACCAAAGGGTTGTGGTGGCTGAGAGGTTAAGATGCTGAGTTGCAGACTGGAAGGTTGGTAGTTCAGCAGTTCGAGACCTGAGTGCCGCATGACGGAGTGAGCTCCTGTCTCTGGCCCCAGCTCCTGCCCACCTAGCAGCTCAAAAGCAAGACATTGCAAGTAGATAAATAGGTACTGCTTCGGTGGGAAGGTAACAGCACTCCATGCACCTTGGGCATTTAGTCATGCCGGCCACATGACCACGGAGAAGTCTTTGGACAGTGCTGGCTCTTCGGCGTGGAAACGGAGATGAGCACCACCCCCTAGAGTCGGATTCAAGTGGCTTTCGAGCAAGGGAAAACTTGACATCTTGGATACAACTGACTGAATCTTAGATTACTGTGTGTGTTTTTTACATACGTACTGTTCCTAAAATAGATCTGTTATTATCTTTTTAAAATTGTTCTCTGACTTGGGGGCCCTGATTGGATGCAAAGATGCCTGTACACAATGTGTATCATGAGAAAGCACCTCTAATGTGTCAACTAGTTGCGGAAACTGCAGCAAAACTGATTTGACAGCATCTACTCCGACATTTAGTGCTCCAAGATGTCTGAGACAGAGTTTTCAGGGTCAGTTTTAGAAAATGCTGTAAGGCCACTTCCCAGCATTACGTTACTCCAGGAAAAAAGAAAGAATAAATGTGATACGATATTATAAAAAAATTCCTTTGCATTGCCAGAAGTCTATGTGGCATGCACCGACACAAGATTCCGGTTGTGGGGATAACAAAGTACAAAGAATGCCTGGAGGGGTTTTCTAGAACAATGGCTTGTACCCCTTTGGCACCATTATCACAACACTGGCCGCAAATTTAATTATTTACTAATTAAATAAAGACTTGTTAGGCCACCTTTCCCCACGAGCAGGGGAAAGCTTACATCAATAAAAATACAACATTATTAGACTTAAAACAGCATTAAAATCCATTGACCACAATAAAACAGTACAATTTGAGACGGGGACAAGTTTCCAATATCCGCTTACCCCCTGGGTTAGGTAAAATGCAGAGCAGTGGGTGGGGGGCCGGGATGTTGCTGTCCTCAGTCAAATGCCCGGCAGAACACCTCTTCCTTGCAAGCCCTACAGAATGGTAACAGATCCCCATGGGCACGGATGTTCTCTGGCAGAGAGTTCCACCAGGTAGCGGTCAAGGTTGAAAAGGCCCTGACCCTGGTCGAGGACAGCCGGATCTCTCTCGAGCTGGAGATCACCAGGAGGTTCTTATTTCCAGATTCCATCCATTAGGCCCCAACAATCCGTTCTTTTCTGGCAACTTGCCCAACACAATGCTCGCAAGACCTTTTCCTCTTGAATCCGTGACATGCAGAAATCCAAAAATTCTTTGTGCACCGATTTGTGATTAACGAACAGAGGGGGGTGTGTGTGTCATTCGCGTGGGCGTATGGTCCCTTAGCACCTTGGTGAGAGCTGAGCGTCCATCACCATAAAGTGAAGTGGCTGCCATTTTCCTTTATACAGTGGTGGGAAGTCCGGAATGGGAGAGATGAAACATAATTCTTTTGCAGCAACGGTGGGTCTTGGCACCTGACCCACCCTGCTCAGTCCCGCTGCTGGTGCCAGCACTGGGCTCTTTAGGGACTAGAACCTGACAGAGGTTAGTCAAATGTAAGAAAGGGGGACAATATTAAAAACTTAGTGAAGGAAATATGTAAAAATACATGTATTTATTAATCACAAATTTAAAATTATATAAGGTCCCAATCACACGTTATGTATAAATAACAAATGATAAAACACAAGGGCTTATAAATCTGACCTGATGCGTTTCGGCCTACATAGGCCTTCCTCAGCGGTCAATAGTAAATAAATAAGTAAAAAAAATATATATATATTTATTTTTTTACTCTGTGCCTGGTGGTTTCTCATGAGAGTAAGTCAGTGGTATATATTTATTTACTGGCAATATATATTTACAGTCTATTTATTGGTTTGGATACATGTGTCTAATTTTCCATTTTTTATCTTTCACAGCAACTTGCTTCTGGTCCTTATTAAATTTATGCTTTGTATTTACATGATTGTACTATATTTTTATAATAACCAATATGTTCCTCACTATTGACCTCTGAGGAAAGCCCATGTAGGCCGAAACGCGGCAGGTCAGATTTATGAGCCCTTGCGTTTTATCGTTTGTTATTTATACGTAACGTGTGATTGGGCCCTTATAGAATTTTAAATTTGTGATTAATAACTACATTTATTTTTATATATTTCCTTCATTAAGTTTTTAATATTGGCCCCCTTTCTTACATTTGACTAACCTTTGTCAGGTTCAGGATTCTAGGTTTTAGGTTCAGTTTTGTCCCTCTTTAGGGACTAACCACCCAACAGGCGAAGTTCTTGACCTACAGGAATGGTAGGGTTGATGAGCACTGACCTAATATCTCCATGATCTAGTCCTTTGCCTCAGTGATCTGCGTAATTTCTCACCTCACCTGCCCTTCTCCTTCTCCTAATGGGCCCTCCATTTTGTTAGTCCTTGCCAGCCCCCAATCCATCCTTACCAATGAACGGAGCTGTTATCTGGATGTATGAAACCATTCACATATTTCTGCTGTCGCGAGTGTCTCCATCCGTTATTGCAAGTGCTTGAACTGCCCAAAGTAAGACGGTGGGACTCGACGGGACAAAGGGAGCATGCTGTCTCCATTAGGTGAACATTTTTGCCCTCAAGTCACAGACGATATAAGAACATAAGAACATAAGAGAAGCCAATGTTGAATCAGACCAATGGCCCATCTAGTCCAACACTCTGTCACATAGTGGCCAAAAATACCAGGTGCCATCAGGAGGTCCACCAGTGGGGCCAGGACACTAGCAGCCCTCCCACTGCTGCCCCCCCCAGCACCAAGAATAGAGTGCATCACCTGCCCCAGACTGAGAGTTCCCATCTATACCCTGTGGCTAATAGCCACTGATGGACTTCTGCTCCATATGCTTATCCAATTGCCTCTTGAAATTGTCCATGCTTGTAGCTGCCACCACCTCCTGTGGTGATATATGGCTACCCTGTTAGAGTTTTCAAGCAAGAGACTTTCAGAGGTGGTTTGCCAGGGCCTGTCTCTGTGTAGCAAACCCTGGACTTCCTAGGTGGTTTCCCATCCCAGGGCTTAGCTTTTGAGATCTGCTTAGCTTTTGAGATGTGACGAGATTCAGCTAGCCTGGGCTATCCAGGTCAGGGCATATTCGTTGTTGTTGTTCAGTTGCACAGTCGAGTCTGACTCTTCACAACCTCATGGACCGCAACACGCCAGGCCCTCCCGTCTTCCGTCGTCCTCCGGAGGCTGCTCAATTTCACAAGCAAAACATGAGCCTGCAGCGCGATGTGGCTGCGAAGAAAGCTAATGCAATCTTAGGATGCGTTAACAGAAGCATTGTGTCCAGATCACAGGAGGTGGTAGTTCCGCTCTATTCTGCTATGGTCAGGCCTCATCTGGAGTCCTGTGTCCAGTGTTGGGCACCACATTTTAGGAAGGATGTTGACAAGCTCGAGCGTGTCCAGAAGAGGGTGACCAAGATGGTGAGAGGGTTGGAATCCAAGTCTTATGAGGAAAGGCTGAAAGAGTTGGGTATGTTTAGCCTGAGAAAGAGAAGACTTAGAGGGGACATGATTGCAGTCTTCAAGTATTTGAAGGGCTGTCATGTAAAAGATGGAGCAGATATATTCTCTCTTGCTCCGGAATGCAAGACTAGATCTAATGGGTGGAAATTACAAGGGAGTCGTTACTGGCTAGATATCAGGAGAAACTTCCTAACTGTGAGAGTGGTTAAGCAGTGGAACAGACTGCCTCACGAGGTGGTGGATGCTCCTCCCCTGGATGTTTTTAAGCAGAGGCTGGACGACCATCTTTTGAGTATGTTGTAGGTATGTAGGGCTCTCTTTTGGCTATGCTCCTGCAGAGTGCAGGGGGTTGGACTAGATGACCTGCCAGGTCTCTTCCAACTCTAACATTCTATGATTCTATGACTCTATATTCATTGCATCGATAATACTAACCATCTCATCCTTTGCCATCCCCTTCTTCTTTTACCCTCAATCTTTCCCAGCATCAGCGTCTTCTCCAGTGGGTGCTCCCTTCTCATTTGGTGGCCAGCATATCTGAGCTTCAGCTTCCGTATCTGGCCTTCCAGGAAGCAATCAGGGTTGATTTCTTTGACTGGTTTGATTGATTCGATCTCCTTGGAGTCCAAGGGGCTCTCAAGAGTCTTCTCCAGCACCATAATTCGAAAGCATCTATTCTTCGGCGCTCGGCCTTCCTTATGGTCGAACTCTTGCAGCCATACATCACTACTGGGAATACCATTGCTTTGACCGTATGGTGCTATCTATCAAAGGAAACGCAAGTTCATTATAGTGGAGGAACCGATTATCAAGAATCTATTGACAAATCTTGTAAAGGTATGTGAAACAGACTAGCTGAGGCAACACGTTTCATTTCACAAGGCTAGGCGAGGCTAGGCCGAAGCCTTTTTACTTGACACCAGCAATCCCAAGACTACCTTCTGAAAAGCCCCTGTCTTTCAGATCAAATTCACATCTCCAACTGATCGCTGCATACGTCACATTGATTTTGAGCTCTTCTATCAAATGCAATCCACACACGCGCCCTTTATAAACATACTGGGTTTATGACTGATTCCCTCCCCCCAATCATGTTGCCATGTTGAATGGTTGTCGTTACTGCAGATTGTGACTCTCTGCATCTTGAAAACACTCTTTGACAAATGTTATCGTGGCACAGCCATAGGAACCTAGACAGCTAGCGAAATGCCCACAAGACCCGTTTGGAACATACAAATCCACTGAAGAAGTCAACTGTAATATGTATGTGTGTACACATGCTTGGATGTGCGTGAAGTGCCGTCAAGTTGCTTCTGACTTATGTCGACCCTATGAATTTTTTGTTGTTGTTCAGTCGCACAGTTGAGTCCGACTCTTCGCGACCCCATGGACCAGATTACGCCAGGCCCTCCTGTCTTCTGCTGTCCGCTGAAGTTTGCTCAATTTCATGTTCGTTGCATCGATGACACTGTCTAACCATCTCATCCTTTGCCATCCCCTTCTTCTTTGACCTTCAATCTTTCCCAGCATCAGGGGCTTCTCCAGTGAATGCTCCCTTCTCATTTGGTGGCCAAAGTATTTGAGCTTCAACTTCAGGATCCGGCCTTCCAGGGAACAGTCAGGGTTGATTTCTTTTAGTGACCTCCAAAACATGCAATCATTCACAGCCTTGCTCGGGTCTTGCCAACTGAGGGCCGTGGCTTCCTTGATGATGGAGCCCATCCATCTCATGTTGGGTCTTCTCCTTTTCCTGCCGCCTTCAATTTTTCCCAGCGTGGTTGTCTTTTCCAGTGATCTCTGCCTTCTCACAATGCGACCAAACTACAATAACCTCAGTTTAGTCATTTTAGCTTGTAGGGAGAGTTCAGGCATGAGTTGATCTAGAACCTAGGTTTAATTTAACATCGTGGCCCTGGTCCCAACATCAGCACTAACTTAATAACTAACAGCCTGGCAAGAACCCGGATTATGGTGGTAGTTGACCATCTGGAAACTGAGAGAACACCACCATCTTTTATTAATACTTACGTTCCTTAATATCTAAATTTTGTATGTGTGGTTCTAATTTAATTTCCTGTGTTTTAACATATCTTGTTGCCTATATCTATATCTATCTATCTGTATCTGTATCTGTATCTGTATATATATTATAAGCTGCACTGAGCCCACCACGGCGGGGAGGGCAGGATACAAATTAAACAAATAAAACAAACAAATAAATAATTTGATCTAGAATCCTCAGTATCTGTAAAACCGTCTTGTTTGGGTACATATGATGACCACTGATCTAACATCTCTGTGATCTAGGCTGTTTAATTTGTGTCTATCTGCAGCTCAGGAGCTGCGGTGGCTCAAGTGGTTAAGACGCTGAACTGCAGGCTGTGGAAAGTCGGTAGTTCAGCAGTTCGAGACCTGGGTGCCACATGACGGAGTGAGCTCCCGTCTCTAGTTCCAGCTCCTGCCAACCTAGCAGTTCAAAAGCAAGAAATTGCAAGTAGATAAATAGGTACCACTTCAGTGGGAAGGGAACAGCGTTCCATGTGCCTCGGCATCTAGTCATGCTGGCCACATGACCATGGAAACGTCTTCGGACAGCGCTGGCTCTTTGGCTTTGAAACGGAGATGAGCACTGCAACCTTAGAGTCGGATTCGACTGGGTTTCGAGCAATGGAACCTTTACCTTTATCTGTAGCTCAGATGAAAATCAGACTTGCGGTTGATACCTCTGATGCCGGCACATTGTCAAAATAGCCAACTGGCCAGCGAGTTATGCGCTTACAGGAAGTGCTCGCTTTTTTTTTTTGCTAAAGAACCCCCCTTCTGACTGAACTCGTATTCTCAGCTGCTTTCGAGTAAACACATGCATTTAGTGCGTTGTTAAGTCTCTGACAGGTGATGAATATACAATCGGAAGTGGTGTTGACTCGTCTGGTTGTGAACGGCTGCTCCTTCAGGAAAGAAACAAAAAAACCAGCCAAGTTTTCACACTGCAAAAAAAAAAAAAAAATCGGAAGGAAACCTCTGGTTCCTTCTCTTCCCCACAACTCTCCTGTTCCGATCGCGAGGCACAGGATGAAATATACATCACTGCCTTAGCTGGTCTTGATCTGATTTTTTAGCCATGTGATAACAGGAAGAACAGCGTGAGAGGTTTTGACAGCAGAGCAAGGCAGAGATGAATAATGTGGCACGGAGAATCAGAAGCATTCTCGAGCAGGGGAAGTTTAAGAGACTCGGAAGCCGCGCCGCCGAGGTGGTTGAAGAGAGCGTACCAGCCCGGCTGAATTAGACAGAACAACAGGCAGAGATGAGGTGTCTCATTCGATCCACACGTTCCGTTTGAAAGACAGCTGAGATAACGACGGCGGGGGATAACGTTTAAGCGACTAACTAGGGAGGTGAGGATCGGATAAAGAAAGACAGAATCACTGGTCTTGTAATAATTGCAGGTCACGCATGAAGCTACCTGGTATTGCAAGCAGGCCATGAGTCCATTACAGTCAGCATTGCCTACTCGGACCGGCAGCGGCTCTCGAGAAGTATCAAGGCAGAGGTCTTCCACATCCCCTACTGCTAGATTATTGAACTGGAGATGGCGGGGATTGAACCTGGGACCTTCCGCCTGCCATGCAGATGTTCTGCTGCTGAGCCATGCCCCCTCCCCAAGGTCAGTTTTCTCATAAAAGGGAACTACCAGCCCTGCTCTCCAGCCTGATCTTGTATGAGGCATGTTGTACTGGGGTTGGGCTATATTTGCTTGGGAGGAACCGTTTGTGGACTGGCACATTTGTTAGCCCGATCTCGTCAGATCTCAGAAGCTATAAGCAGGGTCGGCCCTGGTTGGTACATGGATGGGAGACCGCCAAGAGAGTCCAGGATTGTTACGTGGAGGAAGGCAAAGGCAGACATGCGTCTGTTGCCCCTACAGGGTTGCCGTATGTCAGCTGCAAGCTGATGGTAATTTTCACCACTTCCGTATTTGCTTTGGTGTTGAATGTGTAGCTACCGCACGGGATCCAGCAGCCTTTTCTTTTTTCTTTTGCTCAATCGCACCGAATCTCCATTCTTATTATGGATTCCATCCTATGTGGCTTTTGTCCTTGCAGGTCTCATGATCCCCCGTATAGCCTTTCTGGTAGTCAAAGGGGCCTCCTTCTCCTCCTATTCCATCAGCAGAAGAGCTGGTTTGATCCAACCCATTATGACTGCAGTGGCTTAGATACGATCCTTGTGCTCTGCCAAATGAGATGCTTTCCTCCAGTTCCAGGCACTTTCCTCTGATGGAAGAGGTTCTGGCCTTATCTCACCCACTACTACACGACTGCTAGACTCCTTAAATGTTACCACTCCGGCCATGCCCTGCATCTGACGAATCTGGCTGCCGGACTCTTTGGCCAGCCTCCCAGGGGTGGCTGAGCATGCCCGCAGCTGTCTTGACTGCTTGAAGATGTGGCTTTCCTGTTGATGTTGTAAAGCCATCACCCTTTGCTTAAATCAATAGTAGTAGTAATAATAGTAGGAAATAATTGCTCGGAAGAGCAAGAATCCTGCGAGGATCTATCTGCAATTCCCAAGAACTTGGACCCTGGTGATCTACAGTTGGAAATCAGAAGCTGTGAGATAATGATGTACTTATGTACAAAATACATATCCTGTCTTTCTGCTCAGTTGGGCCTCCCCAGGGTGGCTTTCCCCTAACCGTTCTGTTATATTGCATTTTTGAGCAAAGGCAATCCATCCTCCATGTAGTGCATCCCTTGCTACTGGGAGTTCTATATGCAAATGAGATAGTGTTCCCAGCCTCCAGGTTCCAGCAGGGGTCCCCCCACTTTTGGGGTCTCCGATCCACTGCCAGCCAGCTGGCTGGTGGGGGAAACCCCACTTCCAAACAGGGAGGTTGCTGCGTGATGTCTCCAGTGCAATGACGGCACTGACGTCCGGGGACAACACTCTAGTTTTTGGGCCAACTCTATGGTTTTGAAGGCAAAAAACACCTATAGAGTTCTGTTCAAAAACTAGAGTGTCACTCCCCAACGTCGATGAAGTGATGACATCACTTCCGGGGTGATGTCATCACTTCCAGGGTGTTGTCATTGCACCACACGCAGCAGAAGATTCTGGGGAAGGACCCAGGAGCCCCCACCAGCTGCCAGGTAGGACCTGGCAACCTTAGAATGAGATCGCAAGGACCTTCATCGGGCAGGGAGGAAGTGACATCACACAGGATGAAAAGGACATCTCCGCCTTAATGCCACCTTCTCTGTGACCTCTGATTACCCTTGAAAAAGTAGTGACGACTCCCCTCCCACCCTGCCAATTCGTCAGCCTTTTGCTTTCCAACAAATGTTTTCCATATGCTCTTAATCGCACGGTTCCATATGCTAACGGAGATGTTTTCGTGCCACATGTTGCTTCTCAAATGCTCAGCTGGTTTCCTATGGTCTCCAGAATACCAAGTGAGCTAGACACCAGATAAATACTTTATAAGGGGGTCGTATTTTGTGTTTTTATTTGGAGCATGGAAGAAGTTTAATTTGAGCAAATGTCAGGCCGACACCACAATTGCCAAATATACACTCTGTCGGGGGCTTGGGAAACAGTTTCAGTTTCCAGAGTGTCAACTGTGTGGCGGCAGGGCTTCGAGAAGTTAAGTTCTAAGGAGGGGCCATGGCTCAGTGGTTGTCCTGCAGAAGGTCCTAGGTTCGATCCCCAGCATCCCCAGTTAAAAAGGACCAGGCTGTAGGTGATAAGAACATAAGAACATAAGAGAAGCCAATGTTGAATCAGGCCAATGGCCCATCTGGTCCAACACTCTGTCACACAGCGACCAAAAATACCAGGTGCCATCAGGAGGTCCAGCAGTGGGGCCAGGACACTAGAAGCCCTCCCACTGCTGCCCCCCAGCACCAAGAATAGAGTGCATCACCTGCCCCAGACTGAGAGTTCCCATCTATACCCTGTGGCTAATAGCCACTGATGGACTTCTGCTCCATATGTTTATCTAATTCCCTCTTGAAACTGTCCATGCTTGTAGCTGCCACCACCTCCTGTGGCAGTGAATTCCATATGCTAATCACTCTTTGGGTGAAGAAGTATTTCCTTTTATCTGTTCTAACCTGACTGCTCAGCCATTTCATGGAGTGCCCACGAGTTCTGTGAAAGACCTCTACCTGAGACCCCAGAAAGATACTTCCAGTCTGGGTAGATAATACCGACCTTGATGAACCAATGGTCTGATTTAATACAAGGCAGGTTCAAGTGAGTAGCCTTCAACTCATGAGTCAGAGCCCTCCAGCTGACCAACGGCTGGACTGCAAGCCCCTATAGGGCTGTCAGGATTGGGGGTTTTGCTACCTTTTAGACGAACATGGCTGGGAACCTATCTACCTAAGGGTTGTTATTGTTCAGTCGCACAGTCGAGTCCGACTCTTCGCGACCCCATGGACCAGATTACGCCAGGCCCTCCTGTCTTCCGCTGTCCGCTGAAGTTTGCTCAATTTATGCAGTATTGTTCTTTTCAGCATTGGACTTTCCTTTCACCGTCAGACACATCCACAACTGAGCGTCCTTTCGGCTTTGGCCCAGCCGCTTCACTCTTTCTGGGGTTACTCGTACTTGCCCTCTGCTCTTCCCCAGTAGCACATTGGACACCTTCCGACCTGAGGGGCTCGTCTTCCGGCGTCATATCTTTTAGCCTTTTGTTACTGTCCATGGGGTTTTCTTGGCAAAGATACTGGAGTGGGTTGCCATTTCCTTCTCCAGGGGATCACGCTTGGTCTGAGTTCTCTGCTGTGGCCTGTCCGTCCTGGGTGGCCCTCCACGGCATAGCCCACAGCCTCATCGAACTATGCAAGCCCCCTCACCACGACAAGGCAGTGATCCATGAGGGAGTCTACCTAAGGGACTGTGCTTTTATTTCAGTGGATCCCATGCTCGGCCTCAGGTCTGGAAAGGTAGAAGACCACCGGCCTAAAGGGTTATGAGTTTGGTAGGCCCGCGTTAACCAGTTTGACATAGCCAAGTAATTGAAATGGGGGGGGGGAAGTAACTCTCAAGAAATTCTTTTTTTTCCCTCCAAAAAGTGTAGCCCATTACTTCAACCAGGCAGCTCCATAACCCATGGTTCCCCCAGTTTTCATTAAAACATTTAGCGCGCCTGTCCCTTTCAGAATCATAAATTCTGCTAGCATTACACGCCGAGCTGATTTAAAGCCGTTCCTCAATCAAAAGGAGGCGACGACTTCAGATTTTAGTGCTCTGTAATGTTCTGAAACAAGCCGTAATCTTCTTTTGATGGACAAAAATCTGACTCCCCACCCACTTTGGATGTGGATCATCAGGTTTCCCCCCCCTTCTATTATGAAGAACATCGTCAACAGCTTTTTAAAAAATGCGCGCATTGATGGGTCCGGGCATAATTTATGTGAAGTCTTCTGAACAACTCTCCCGTTTGCGTGCGGCTAGCTGGGGGTACGGCTGGAAATGCCCCAGCATTCTCTGAGCTCCCCATGCAAGCCAGTGGAGCTCCTTCTGCAGAAATGCATTTGTGAACCACAGCCCGGATTGCTATGCATAATTCAACGGAGGTGCATTTGGAGAAGATAGGAAAGGAAACGTCTGGGTCTTGCTTCTATGTTTAGCAGTACAGGTGATAAAAAAACCCACAATCATTTGTGGCTATTCCTCCAGGAATGCCACTTTGCTAGAAGACATGTAATCTTTATTTTAAAAGTGATGGTGGATTGAGAGCCAGTTTGGTGTAGTGGTTAAGTGGGCGGACTCTAATCTGGGAGAACCGGGTTTGATTCCCCCACTCCTCTACTTGCACCTGGCTGGATGACCTTGGGCAAGCCATAGTTCTAATAAGAGCTGTCCTTGAAAAAGAGCAGTTTCTGTCAAGAGCTCTCTCAGCCCCGCCTACCTCACAGGGTGTCTATTGTGGGGAGGGGAAGGGAAGGGAGTTTGTAAGCCGCTCTGAGACACCTTTGGGTAGTGAGGGGCGGGGTATAAATCCAATCTCCTCCTCCTCCTCCTCCTCCTCCTCCTCCTCCTCCTCCTCCTCCTCCTCCTCCTCCTCCTCCTTCTTCTTCTTCTTCTTCTTCTTCTTCTTCTTCTTCTTCTTCTTCTTCTTCTTCTTCTTCTTCTTCTTCTTCTTCTTCTTCTTCTTCTAACTTCATCTGTGATTTTTTTTACCATGAAAGAGACTATTAAGGCTTAGTCTAATAATTGGGGGGGGGGCAATGCCCCCTGCACTGGGAAGGGCTGTGGCTCAATGGCAGAGCCTCTGCTTGGCATGCAGAAGGTCCCAGCTTCAACTCCCAGCATTTCCACTTATGAGGATCAGGTAGTAGGTGATGTGAAAGACCTCAGCCTGAGACCCTGGAGAGCTGCTGCCGGTCTGAGTAGACAATGCTGAACTTGATGGACCAAGGGTCTGATTCAGTAGAAGGCACAGAGTTGCCCGGCCACTGCTGGCAACTTCAGGAAGTCTATTGGCTACTAAGTTTATCAATGGCTACTAGCCACGGTGGCTGAGGGGAACCTCCACAATCAGAGGCACAAATTCAGAGGCCTCTCTGCCCTGTTGTTGGCCCTCCAGAGGAACTGGTTGGCCACTGTGTGAGACAGGATGCTGGACTAGATGGACCACTGGTCTGATCCAGCAGGGCTGTTCTTATGAAGGCCTTGGCCTCTCTGCCCTGTTGTTGACCTTCCAGAGGAACTAGTTGGCCACTGTGTGAGACAGGATGCTGGACTGGATGGGCCACTGGGCTGATCTAGCAGGGCTCTTATGTTCTTATGAAGTAATTAGGGGGTGGGGACTAGCATGCTGGCATCACACTGGCAAGCTGATGTCACTTCTGGCAAAAACTGGAAGTGATACCATGGTATGTTCTAGGACTTCCAAACACCATGGTTAAATCATATAATGGGAGATCTGTGGACCCAACAAGGCAGCTGCATATATGTCCACAAACAGTTGCACACACAATAGCCCGAATTGCAGGTATCTGCTTGGCAGCAAAGTGCTCTGCTTAAGCTAAGGTTGAAGAGTCCAGGCAGGGAGCTTGCGCCCACAACACTAAAGCATGAGTGTTGCTTCAGCAAAGACTGTAGGGGGATTGAGGCCTTAAATACCCTTGCAAGGAGGTGGAGCTACAGGCTCCTCCCCTCCTGGAACAGGCTGCTGGCACTTAAAGGTGCTGTGCCCAGTTATGAGGGCTTAGTACTGCTGTAAAGTACTGAGTTCTCCGCATGGAGGGTGCAGACAATGACATGTGGTGTGACGCATTTATTGGTACTTCACAACAAGACTGCAAAATGGCCCTGCAAGGCCGACTATATACACACCCACCTAGCACACCTACAGTCCCATTGGGGGGTTTGAATCTCCCGCCAAAGTTGCTATTGGTGAATGCTAGGAGGAACTGGGATCCTAGGTTCTATTGTTCAGAGGAGCGAAGCTCCCCACTGTAGCTGTGGACCCCTAGTGGCGGCCCGAGGACATAACACCTGCAATGTGGCCAAGGCTGTTCAGGGCATTCTGGGGCTCGAGGGGTCAGTTGGGGAGACGCCTTTGGTGCAACAGCAGGGTCTGAGGTGTAGGGTTCAGGGTCCAAGGCCAAACCAGGAGGCAGAGCTGTATCCCAGGACGAGCTGGCTGACTCAGATGCACGGGGCTCCTCCTGTGTATCAAAGGGGACTCCCAGGGCTCTTTTTGTAGCAGGAAACTCATTTGCATATTAGGCGACACCCCCCCTAATGTAGCCAATCCTCCAAGAGCTTACAGAGCTCCTCTTACAGGGGCTACTGTAAGCTCTTGGAGGACTGGCTACATTAGGGGTGTGTTGTCTAATATGCAAAGGAGTTACAAAAAGAGCCCTGGGGACTCCTGGAGGTGTCCCAACTTCCTCCTTCTGTGGCTGTGTTAGGTATAGGCTTGCCAAGAACTTACCGTACACCAGCAGGGGATGGATACGTCCTGGCAGGACCATCCCCGGGGGAAGGAAAGACGCACGCACAATGCTGTCGCCAGGAAGTGATGCCGGGCAATGCTCTGGCAATGGGGATGGAAACTTGTTGGTACCATCGAGTTTCCAGCCCCATTGCCAGAGCGTTGCCCGACATCACTTCCTGGTGACGGCATCGTGCGGCGTGGGTGTTGGCCGGGGGAATGTTCCGGCTGGGGACTGTGCATCCCCCGCTGAAATACGGTAAGTACTTGGGAACCCTAGTTAGGTACCCAGTCGCCTCCTCTTCTGAATCTTTGGCATCTTCTCAGGCCGATAGCCAGGATTTTGTGTCTTGTGGGGCAAAAGTGTTTTCTGGTGGGGCTGCCATTATTTGCCCTAATGAAGGGCAAATAATTTGTCCTCCTGCAAGATTTAGAGGACACTCCAGCAGATTGGTGGGCCACGTGCTCCCCGCTGATCAGCTGAAGGGCCTTTTAAGTCTTGCAGAAGGGGAGGGAGAGGGAGTTGGAAGGGACCTCCAAGGTCATCTAGTCCAACCCCCTGCACAATGCAAGAAATTGACAAATACCTCCCCCTCCACATCCCCGGTGACTGCTGTTCCATGCCCAGAAGATGACAAAAAACCTCCAGGATCCCCGGCCAAACTGGCCTGGAGAAAAATTGCTTCCTGACCCCAAAGTGGCGATTGGCATTTCCCTGGGCATGTAAGAAAGGGCCACGAGAATTGAGCACTGAGGCAGCCCCTCCCTGCCCTCCCTTCTCATGATCTGCCTAAGTTCACAGAATTCGCATTGCTGTCAGAGAGCCATCTAGCCTCTACTTAAAAACCTCCACAAAAGGAGAGCCCACCACCTCCCGAGGAAGCCTGTTCCACTGAGGAACCATTCTAACTGTCAGGAAGTTCTTCCTGATGTTTAGCCGAAAACTCTTCTGATTTAATATGTTGTCAAAGGCTTTCACGGCCAGAGTTCATTAGTTGCCGTAGATTTTCCGGGTTGTGTGGCCGTGGTCTTGGCATTGTAGGACCTGACGTTTCGCCAGTAGCTGTGACTGGCATCCTCAGAGGTATAACACAGAAAGATGGAGTACTCTCAGCCCTACCCCACCTTCCAGGGTAGATATAAATTATTGGCCTACCATTTTTCTGCTCACCTTGAGACAGAGAGTCCTCCATCTTTCTGTGTTATACCTCTGAGGATGCCAGTCACAGCTACTGGCGAAACATCAGGTCCTACGATGCCAAGACCACGGCCACACGACCTGGAAAATCTACAGCAATCTTCTGATTTAATTTCAACCCGTTGGTTCTGGTCCAGACTTCCGGGGCCAAAGGTAACTCCTCTCCCCTGAAAAAAATATTAGTTCGGCTTATTCTTTCCTCTGAACAAAAGTCCGATAAACTCCCCCCAGCGTATTAATGTTGCAGATCTATTTTTCTTTCTCTTGTTCCATATCTCTTTCCACTCCTTGTCTCCATTTAATTCCTGCCCGCTCAGGGTACCGGTGCCACAGACAGCATCTCATCCCCTGATTTTACGTACTGTCAAAATGACTCCCTTGGCTGTGAATTAAGAGTCTTTTTTCAAAATATTTCCGATGTAGGTTTCCCCCTTAAAAATGGGGGGGTTGGGATTAGATAGCCGCGATCTTGACAAGCCGAGTCGGGACTCCTCACTTTGACATAAGCCCGGTGCCAACAAAACTGCGCGGAACGAATGAAACCTGAAAGAACACACCTCAGGATCTTGTGGGTGCCTTCTCCCCCCCCCCCAACACTTATAGAGAAAGGAGAATAGGTATGACACACTTCTTTCCACAAAGTGAGGATTTATAAGGGGGCTGGGGAAAGGAGCTCATCTTCTCACCTGTCTGATGGTTTCACACTTTTGTAACTATAAGAACTCCACAGCAGTGAGAGACAGCTTGGTGTCATGGTTCAGAGCGGCGGACTCTAATCTGGAGAACCAGGTTTGATTCCCCATTCCTCCTCCTCATGAAGCCAGCTGGGTGGCCTTGGGCCAGTCACGGTTCTCTCAGGACTCTCTCAGCCCCACCTGCCTCACAGGGTGTCTGTTGTGGGGAGAGGGAGGGAAGGAGATTTTAAGCCGCTTTGAGACACATGAGGCCTGCTGGGTGACCTTTGGCCAATCGCAGTTTCTCTCAGAGCTGTGCTATCAAGAGCAGGACTCTCTAAGCCCCCTGCCTGCCTCACAGGGTGTCTGTTGTGGGGAAAGAAAGGGAAGGCAATTGTCAGCCACTTTGAGACACATGAGGCCTGCTGGGTGACCTTTGGCCAGTCACAATTTCTCTCAGTTCTCTCAGGACTCTCTCAGGCCCACCTGCCTCACAGGGTGTCTGTTGTGGGGAGAGGGAGGGAAGGCAATTGTCAGCCGCTTTGAGACACATGAGGCCTGCTGGGTGACCTTTGGCCAGTCACAATTTCTCTCAGTTCTCTCAGGACTCTCTCAGGCCCACCTGCCTCACAGGGTGTCTGTTGTGGGGAGAGGGAGGGAAGGCAATTGTCAGCCGCTTTGAGACACATGAGGCCTGCTGGGTGACCTTTGGCCAGTCACAATTTCTCTCAGTTCTCTCAGGACTCTCTCAGGCCCACCTGCCTCACAGGGTGTCTGTTGTGGGGAGAGGGAGGGAAGGCAATTGTCAGCCGCTTTGAGACACATGAGGCCTGCTGGGTGACCTTTGGCCAGTCACAATTTCTCTCAGTTCTCTCAGGACTCTCTCAGGCCCACCTGCCTCACAGGGTGTCTGTTGTGGGGAGAGGGAGGGAAGGCAATTGTCAGCCTCTTTGAGACACATGAGGCCTGCTGGGTGACCTTTGGCCAGTCACAATTTCTCTCAGTTCTCTCAGGACTCTCTCAGGCCCACCTGCCTCACAGGGTGTCTGTTGTGGGGAGAGGGAGGGAAGGCAATTGTCAGCCGCTTTGAGACACATGAGGCCTGCTGGGTGACCTTTGGCCAGTCACAATTTCTCTCAGTTCTCTCAGGACTCTCTCAGGCCCACCTGCCTCACAGGGTGTCTGTTGTGGGGAGAGGGAGGGAAGGCAATTGTCAGCCTCTTTGAGACACATGAGGCCTGCTGGGTGACCTTTGGCCAGTCACAATTTCTCTCAGTTCTCTCAGGACTCTCTCAGGCCCACCTGCCTCACAGGGTGTCTGTTGTGGGGAGAGGGAGGGAAGGCAATTGTCAGCCTCTTTGAGACACATGAGGCCTGCTGGGTGACCTTTGGCCAGTCACAATTTCTCTCAGTTCTCTCAGGACTCTCTCAGGCCCACCTGCCTCACAGGGTGTCTGTTGTGGGGAGAGGGAGGGAAGGCAATTGTCAGCCGCTTTGAGACACATGAGGCCTGCTGGGTGACCTTTGGCCAGTCACAATTTCTCTCAGTTCTCTCAGGACTCTCTCAGGCCCACCTGCCTCACAGGGTGTCTGTTGTGGGGAGAGGGAGGGAAGGCAATTGTCAGCCTCTTTGAGACACATGAGGCCTGCTGGGTGACCTTTGGCCAGTCACAATTTCTCTCAGTTCTCTCAGGACTCTCTCAGGCCCACCTGCCTCACAGGGTGTCTGTTGTGGGGAGAGGGAGGGAAGGCAATTGTCAGCCGCTTTGAGACACATGAGGCCTGCTGGGTGACCTTTGGCCAGTCACAATTTCTCTCAGTTCTCTCAGGACTCTCTCAGGCCCACCTGCCTCACAGGGTGTCTGTTGTGGGGAGAGGGAGGGAAGGCAATTGTCAGCCGCTTTGAGACACATGAGGCCTGCTGGGTGACCTTTGGCCAGTCACAATTTCTCTCAGTTCTCTCAGGACTCTCTCAGGCCCACCTGCCTCACAGGGTGTCTGTTGTGGGGAAATGAAGGGAAGGCGATTGTCAGCCACTTTGAGACACGTGAGGCCTGCTGGGTGACCTTTGCCCAGTCGCAATTTCTCTCAAAGCTGTTCTCTCAAGAGCAATTCTCTCAGGACTCTCTCAGCCCCACCTGCCTCACAGGGTGTCTGTTGTGGGGAAAGGAAGGGAAGGCGATTGTCGGCCACTTTGAGACACATGAGGCCTGCTGGGTGACCTTTGGTCAGTCACAATTTCTCTCAGAGCTGTTCTCTCAAGAGCAGTTCTCTCAGGACTCTCTCAGCCCCACCTGCCTCACAGGGTGTCTGTTGTGGGGAGAGGAAGGGAAAGGAGATTGTAAGCCGCATTGAGACTCCTCAAGGTAGAGAAAAATGGGGTATAAAAAGCTACTCTTGAGAGCCAACATGGTGCAAAGAGTGGCGGACTCTAGTCTGGAGAACTGGGTTTGATTCCTCATGAAGTCTGCTGGCGTAGGGTTGCCAGGTTTCCCCTGGCTACTGGCAGGGGATGAGGGGTCGGGCTGCTGGATACGGGTTGAGAGACTCCTGGAGATTTGGGGATGGAGCCAGGGACTTCAGTGGGGTGTAATGCTATAGACTCCACACCCACGATGCAATTTTGGCAGAGGCTGATCAGAAGTAGTCTTAATCTTGCTGCATCAGGAGAAGATGAATATTTCAGCAGCCATCTTCTTAGGAATCTTTCTCTTGGTGCTGCATGTTTTGGACAGTAGAAGAAAACACGACATGCCAAGTCGAGTTCTGGCAAAGGGCAGTCACAATAGCACTGGTCTTGAGAAAATGGCCCTTCCTCTGGGCTGTTGGAGACGCATTGCAGCGTGCAATCATATATGACCGTCTCAGTTTTGGGGTGGTCAATACGTTTAAGTAAAGAGGCAGGTCAGATTTGGTGGAATATGCAATTCCTAGATGAAGTGGGGAGCATTTTCATCTAGCATCTGTCTGAGGAGCGTCCCAATCGGTGTTCCCTCTAAGCTGAGTCAGTGTGAGCTACTCACAATTTCTTAGCCTCCGGCTCACACATTTTTGTCTTAGCTCAGGAAGAGATGGCTCCAGAGAAAACTGATTTATGCAGTGGCCAAATCACCCGCTCACAACTTCAATGCCAGGAGCTCACAAAGTAGGATTTTTGCTCACAAGACTCCACGGCTTAGAGGGAACATTGGTCCCAATCATTTAGGAGCAACTTTTCAGTGAATAAAGTTTGTCTTCTTTTGGTTAAGTTCTCTGTCTTCCATAAGCCCAATTGTCTTGGTTTTGCGTCTACAGTGTCATTCCATTTTGACCAGCAAAGTTCAAGTCCTGTCAATATGGTAAAGGTTGGGAGGCTTTCGGCATTAAACAGTCAATATTTATAACTGACTATGGCCCTCAAGACTATGGCTGTTGTGGCTCAAGTGATTAAGACGCTGAACTGCAGGCTGTGGAAGGTCAGTAGTTCAGCAGTTCAAGACCTGTGAGTGCCGCATGACGGGGTGAGCTCCCGTCTCTAGTTCCAGCTCCTGCCAACCTAGCAGTTCGAAAGCAAGAAATTGCAAGTAGATAAATAGGTACCACTTCAGTGGGAAGGCAACAGCATTCTGTGCGCCTTGGTGTTTAGTCATGCCGGCCACATGACCATGGAAATGTCTTCAGACAGCGCTGGCTCTTCGGCTTTGAAACGGAGATGAGCACCGCAACCCTAGAGTCGGATTCAACTGGCTTTCGAGCAAGGGAACCTTTACCTTTACCTATGGCCCTCCAGATCAGAGGTGAGATTTTTGGGAGGCCTATCTCGAGCCGTATGACTGCGGAAGCGATGATGGTCAAGTTAATATTTTATGGAAGACAGCTTGCTGTAGTTTTTCAAGTTGCTCTGTTGGACCTAAGAACCAGATTTGGGAACCATATAGTATGCACGGTAGTATTAAGGTCTTATATGCTTTCAGGAGTGCTAGGACCAGGGCTATTTTTGGGTGGGAATGCACAGGAATGGAGTTCCGGCTGGCTCCCAAGTTGGCCATGCTCAGCAGGAACTCATTAGCATATTAGGCCACACCCAACAGCAGAGACTCATTAGGATTGGCTACATGAGGGGTGTGTGGCCTAACAGGCAAAGGAATTCCTACTACAAAAAAAGCCCTGGGGATTGACAACAAACAAGGTAAACAGAATAAGAAGCAAAAGGTGGGTGTGGCTGGATGATGTCACTTCTGGTAGCATGGGGGTGTGGCCTAGTATGCTAATGAGTTTCTGCTGTTCGGTGTGGCCTATTATGCTAATGAATTCCTGCTGGGCTTTTTCTACAAAAAAAAGCCCTGGCTAGGACATATTGAGCTCCTTGGATATAGAAAAACTTCTTCAAGGCTAGTAAGGCTAGGCCAACTTTCTGTCTAAGATATTTAATGTGCTTGGACCATGGTAGGTTTGGCTGGAATACAGTTCCTAGATATCTGAATTCATCGACCTGTTGCAATTTGTACCTTCCGGTTTTCTATCTTTTGTTTGATCTTCTTGTTGATTTTGTAAAGACCATAATTTTGGACTTATCCTCATTTATCTCCCATCGTTCTTCATTGCAGTAGGCAGTAAATGCTTTAATGGCACGTTTTAGGCCAATCTGAGTTCTTGATAATAAGACAAGGTCATCAGCATACAGCAGGGCAGGCACTGCTCGGTTTCCCACACATGGTACATGAGTGGGTATGTTTTGAAGACCTGAGACAAAGTCATTTAGATACACATTGAATAGATGTGGTGCAAGAACACATCCTTGATCAACACCTCTTTGGATAGATATTGGGTTCGATAACTGCCCCTCATTGTTTATTTTGACATACAATGGGTGTGTTCAGACAGCGTGCTGGAATGGTTTAAATTGCTCTGGTCTTGATGCATTTTTTTTTAACACCGAGAATTGCGATCACACCGATCCCCCTGCCGTCCACACGAAGGTGGTTTTCCCCCCCTCTCAGTTTGAGCATGCGCACAGGCCGCCATCTCTAGAGCTAAAATTTTCGCTTGTGCGCAGAACAGAAATTTCCAAAACATCCCTTTAAACTTTAAATGAACATTTCTCTTTAAACTTTTACCCTGAAACTAGCCTCCCTGAGATCCCGGACTTGTCTAAATGCTTAAACTAGGCACCATTTAAACTTTTATTAACTTTGGAGCGGAGCTCCGCCCAAGTGCACACCGCCAAGGCATTAAAAAAAAATGGTGGACTAAAAGCAGAAGCCTGAGGCAGCTTTCCAGAGGGGAGGGGGTTGAAGCACCCGGAAGTGGCTCGAGGAGCGATCAGATGTCAGAAAAGTGCAGCTTGAAACTGGAGAATCAGGAAAATACCACTTGGGTAAGTGGTATCAGAATACTCCATTTTAAAAGGGGTTTGATCTGGAAAGCGACGGCTGGGGATGGTGTGCAGATGTTGGGTGTGTGAACGTGCACATAAAATCCGTTCCTAAGTGGACTAAACGGTGCGTCTGAACGCATCCAATGAGTTTCCTGAATAAAGATTCATTATTAATTTTAACAACCTTTTAGGGAGGCTTGTAGCATTTAGTTTGTTCCATAGGCGTGTGTGTGATACAGAGTCAAAGGCAGCCCTTAAATCAATAAATTTACTCTATAGTAAATTCAGCTTCAAACCATAGAGTACTGCCCACAAACCAGAGCGTCACCCCCAACTGGAAGTAGGTCTGAAACTGGAAGTAGGCCCAAAACTGGAAATAGGTTCAAATAGGTCAGTTGGGGGTAGGTTTTCCCCCGGTTGGCGGCAGGCAAAAGCCTGCGAAAGCAGGGGTTCCCCAACTCCAACCAGAGGGCTGGCAAGCGTGGCAACCCTACCTGTTGTTGAAAAATCTCCTCCCGTAGAATTCCTCAGATGGCTCGGTTTAAAGGCGCCTCCAAACTGACTTTGAATTTCACTCAAGATTGGACTCCATTTGGCGTTTTTTTGGAAGGGCTTAGGTGTGACTAAGAAAAAAGATCTCTAGTCCAACATTCCTGGGGATGCTGGTATACAACAGATGACTGAGGTAATGGAACCCTTTGCTGCATTCAGTTGTGCTGTAACCCTTCAGTTCCTGGTGTCCAGGCCGTACACAGAAGGCACCAAGAACATTAACAGTCTTTTGGCACATCGGCACAGATCCACAGAAGTGTTGTATGCACTTGGGGCCTGGAGCTGCCTCAAGGAATGATAAAACCAGCCACCATATGCCAGGAAGACTGTGATGAACAAGGCTCTACAGTGAAATACCCAGCTTCCATTTTTAAAAGGCCCAAAGCCTATTTTAGCAGGCCGACAGTAAGCAGTCAGCCCTGGTGGCATGTGCAGGTCTTTCACTATCACCAAGGCAACGAATGGAGAGATATGATAGAGTTCATAAGAGAGGAAGGCATTCTATCCTTCTTGAAATCCCAATCTAAACATTCGTTCGTTCGGTCTGTCTAGGTTTGTCAGTTCTACTTCGGCAAATGCTGGGAGATTTTGAGGGCGGTGGCTGTGGATGGTGGAATTTGAGAGGATGTGACATCACTTCCAGTTGCATCTCTAGGAATTTCCTCTGATCTCTAGAGTAAAGACCATAGAAAAGTGGAGAAATTCCTATGACATCACTGTGTAAACTTGCTCCAGCCATTTTTTTTCTCCTCCTGGTCCTCAATTTCTCAAAGGTGGGGGGGGGGTTACCTGCTGTATAGGGTTGCCAGAAATGAGTCTGGCAACCAGTGGGAGACTAACCTGGGGGTATGGTTGCTATTCCCCCAACGGGGGAATTTTCGGGGCTCCCGATCCACTGCTACTGAGCTGGCTGGCAGGGGAACCCTGCCCCCAAAGAGCCCCATCTGCGCCAACATGCCTGGCGTAATCACATCACCCGGAGGTGACATCATCGCACAAAGCATGTTGCTCTAGTGTTTGAGGAAAAACTCTATGGTCACCAAAAGACTCCAGGGCACAGAGAGGGACCCCCCCTGCCAGCAGCCAGGTAAGACCTGGCAACCCTACTGGGGCGTGAACTGGCCAGTGATATGTCGCTTCCAGTTTAACCACAGAGTTTTGCCCGAATGCTAGGATGTCACCGAAAATTCCATGGTATCACTTCTAGTCAGACTGGAAGTGATGTCATCACACCAGGACTCCGCCAATCACCTGCATCCCACCCATTTTCTCCCACCACCCAGCTGAATGGTGGTGGGAGGGGCCAGCAGGGGGCAGGAGGTCTCCCATCAAAGCAGGAGACCTGGCCACCTTGCTGCTGTGATGGGCAAACGGGAAGCCAAGTTCTGTCGAGGCCAGTATTCTCCAGAGTCACATTCTCCATGACCTGCTGATGCCGTACATTGAACCTGGCACAGATATAGAATGGGAGGGACTTGGCTTGACAGCAGCACATGTGAAAGGGATCTGGGTGTTCTGGTTGATCACAAGCTCAACATGAGCCTGCAGTGCGATGTGGCTGTGAAGAAAGCGAATGCAATCTTAGGATGCATTAACAGAAGCATTGTGTCCAGATCACGGGAGGTGGTCGTTCCGCTCTATTCTGCTATGGTCAGGCCTCACCTGGAGTCCTGTGTCCAGTTTTGGGCACCACACTTTAGGAAGGATGTTGACAAGCTCGAGCGTGTCCAGAAGAGGGCAACCTGGATGGTGAGAGGGTTGGAATCCTAGTCTTACGAGGAAAGGCTGAAAGAGTTGGGTATGTTTAGCCTGGGAAAGAGAATGCTTAGTGGGGACATGATGGCAGTCTTCCAATATCTGAAGGGCTGTCATGTAGAAGATGGAGCAGATCTATTCTTTCTCGCTCCGGATTGCAAGACTAGATCTAATGAGTGGGAATTACGAGGGAGTCGATACCAGCTAGATATCAGGAGAAACTTCCGAACTGTAAGAGTGGTTGAGCCGTGGAACAGTCTGCCTCGGGAGGTGGTGGATGCTCCTTCCCTGGACGTTTTCAAGCGGAGGCTGGACGGCCATCTTTCGGGAATGTTGTAAGTATGTAGGGCTACCTTTTGGCTATGCTCCTGCAGAGTGCAGGGGGTTGGACTAGATGACCTGCAAGGTCCCTTCCAACTCTAACATTCTATGATTCCTGGCAAAGAATGTGCACCACTGAGCCGCAGCCCCTTCCCATCAATGTATAGTTCATATTAAAGGGACAAAGTATCTCTTCTTACAATGAGATAATTGGATCCTAACTACAGGTGAGGAATTGCACCAGGGAGAGGGTTAGATGCCACAGCCTCTTTATGGCCATAGAGTGTCACACTGGACACTTCATGTGCCTAGCTAGTCACAGCAAAATGTCACCTGGACTGTTTCCAGACCTAGCCAAAAAAGATCCTTGTTAGCAGTGTTCCCTCTAAGCTGAGTTATTGTGAGCTAGCTCACAGTTTTTTAGCCTCCGGCTCATGCATTTTTGTCTCAGCTCAGGAAGGGATGGGCTCCAGAGCAAACTAATTTGTGCAGTAGCCAAACTGCCCGCTCACAACTTTAATGCCGGTAGCTCACAAAGTAGAATCTTTGTTCACAAGACTCCACAGCTTAGAGGGAACATTGCTTGTTAGGCGGGAATTCTCAGACTCCCTGTCTCAGATTTAGTCCAGTCAGGACAGAGACCTGGGTTCAAATTCCAGCTTAGCCATGAACGTATATATTTAAATATTTTAAAAGATTAATTTTTTTAAAAATCCCTTCTCTCTATTTTCCTGAGGGGGCCTAACAATAATAAAAAAAAATGCACCCTGACCTGGATAGTCCGATCTCGTCAGACCTCGGAAGCTAAGCAGGGTCATAAGAACATAAGAACATAAGAGAAGCCAAATGTTGAATCAGGCCAATGGCCCATCCAGTCCAACATTCTGTCACACAGTGGCCAAAAATACCAGGTGCCATCAGGAGGTCCAGCAGTGGGGCCAGGACACCAGAAGCCCTCCCACTGCTGCCCCCTCCAGCACCAAGAATAGAGGGCATCACCTGCCCCAGACTGAGAGTTCCCATCTATACCCTGTGGCTAATAGCCACTGATGGACTTCTGCTCCATATGTTTATCTAAGTCCCTCTTGAAACCGTCCATGCTTGTAGCTGCCACCACCTCCTGTGGCAGTGAATTCCATACGATACTCTGGCATGTGCTTGGATGGGCGACCTTCTTGGAATACCAGCAATCGGGAGGCAGGGGCAGGCTTTATTCAGCCACCTCTCTGAATATCCCCCAGTAGGGGTCAGTCGCCAGAGGTCACCATGGCTTCCAGGTGCACACACACACACACACACACATACATGCACATATGAAAAATAATAAAAAAGTGCTTGCCTTACAGGTTGTGAATCCTAGCGCACCGCCGAGGGGGGAAAAATGCCTTGCGAACGCTACAAGTGCTTAGTTATTCGACAACCTGCTGATCTGGGCGCAATTGCAGATGACAAGCCGGGGGGGGGGGCTGGGGGAGGCGGCGTGTTTGTCTAAGCCGAGAACAGAAGTGGACGAGGAGAGCGAGGCCTTTCTTTGCCCGTTATCACTCGCTTCCGTTTTGTTGCGGGGAATGTTTATGCCGTCTGCTTAATAGGCACAGCAGCTGACAACTGAATTAGCGCTCTTCCTCTTCGGAAGCCACCGGCTCCTGACAATAGCCTAAGGGATAAGATATAGATAACGGAGAGGTTTTTTTTCTCACTGTTGTGATATATTTTTTCATACGGTTAATAAGCCAATTGAAATGACATTCTGTCACAGCGGTACAATTCGGCGAGCTTGCGATTTCCCATGTGCTAGCCGCTAGGGGGAGGACGCATTGTGCATACCCCCCTTTTCCCCCTCCTCCCCCTCTTCCTTCCTGAGAATGGGCTTTATTATTATTATTGTTATTATTTTTAAAGGAACGAATGTGACAACTTGCAAACTAGCTACGTCCTTCGGAGCGTCTACAGATTAGCTCTTGTTTATTGTGACTAATGGGAAAGGCTTCAGACGAGGCCTCTTGCGGATCCAGCTGCGTCTCTCATTCGAAAAGGCTAATGACGGGTGTGCGGCAGATGCCCCACCGTGACTTCTGAAACTTCAGGCAAAGTGCCGGCGGGGGGGGGACAGGACGAATCCCACCGTGAAATCCCTGCAATCTGCAGCTCGAACTTCACGTAGTTCAAGCTCAGACCAGTTTGTAACTCGGACTTCAGAACATAAGAACACAAGAGAGAAGTCAGTGTTGGATCAGGCCAATGGCCCATCCAGTCCAACACTCTGTGTCACACCATGGCCAAAAACACCAGGTGCCATCAGGAGGTCCACCAGTGGGGCCAGGACACTAGAAGTCCTCCCACTGTTGCCCCGCACCCCATGCATAAAGAATACAGCGCATCACTTACCCCAGACTGAGAGTTCCTATCTGTCCTAATAGCCACCGATGGACCTCTGCTCCAGATGTTTATCCAATTCCCTCTTGAAGCTTCCATGCTTGTAGCTGCCACCACCTCCTGTAGCAGTGAATTCCATGTGTTAATTACTCTTTGGGACTTGTTTTTTCATAGCTCAGTTTTTCTACCTTTCACCCCATGGTAACACATGCTGGCCCTGAGCGGATCTTGTCAGGACTTGGAAGCTAAGTATCGTTGGTCCTGGTTTGCAATGGGATGGGAGGCCACCAAGGAAGACCTGGATTGCTATGTGGGAGAAAGCAATGGCAAATGACCTTTGTTCCTCTCTTGCCTTGAACACTACATGGGTGGGGTGCCATGAATCAGATACGACTCAGTGGGATGCTGATCTTTACTGACCTGGATGGCCCAGGCTAGCCCGATCTCGTCCGATCTTGGGAGCTAAGCAGGGTCAGCCCTGGTTGGATAGGAGATCGTCAAGGAAGTCCGAGGTTGCTAGGCAGAGGCAGGCCACGGCAACCCCACTGTGCACCTCTTCCTTGACCTGGATGGTCCAGGTGAGCCCAGTCTTATCAAATCTTGGAAGCTAAATGGGGTCGGCCCTGGTTTGTACTTGGATGGGACATCGCCGAGGAAGTCCAGGGTTGCTACGCAGAGGCAGGCAATGGCCGAGCCACCTCTGTTCATTTCTTGACTTGAAAATCCCATGAGGGATCACAGTAAGTTGAATGGTACTCTAACCAGGGTATTGTTGCTGTTCAGTCACACAGTCAAGTCCGACTCTTCATGACACCATGGACCACACCACGTCAGGCCCTCCCGTTCTTCATCATTCTCCGGAATTTTCTCAACTTCATGTCCATTGCATCAATAACCTTGTCTAACCATCGCATCCTTTGCCGTCCCCTTCTTCTGTTACCTTCAGTCTTTCCCAGCATCAAGGTCTTCTCCAGTGAATGCTCCCTTCTCATTGGGTGGCCAAAGTATTTGAGCTTCAGCTTCAGTCTCTGGCCTTCCAGGGAACAGTCAGAGTTGATTTCTTTTAGATTGACTGATTCGATCTTCTTGAAGTCTGAGGGACTCTCAGGAGTCTTCTCCAGCACCATAATTCAAAAGCATCTATTCTTCGGTTCCCTCCCAGTTGGCTTTCTGAGGTGGTTTGCCATTGCCTGTCTTTGCGGAGCAGCCCTGGTATTCCTTGGTGATCTCCCATCCAAATACTAACCAGGGCCGACCGTGCTTAGCTTCCGAGACCTCATGAGATGGGCCTATCCTGAGTGCAAATCTGTTGTGCCTTGTTGGTGCCACAACAGAAAGGCCTTGCTTGAAACAGCTGGAGGTGGAACTTACCGCAAGTGTAAAATATGCACTGAGACCTCCTCATTGATATTGACTTTACTTTCATCAGTGACAGCCTACATTTGGGATCCCCAACCCTTCTGAGCTTGTGGGCACCTTTGGAATTCTGACAGACAGTAGTAGGCAGAACCACAGAATGACTCCCATAGGAGAAAGCGGCACACACATACACACAGAGAGAAGAAGAAGAAGAGGGAGAAGAAGAAGAAGGAGAAGAAGAAGAAGAAGAAGAAGAAGAAGAAGAAGAAGAATAGGAGTAGGAATAGGAGTAGGAGCTGGATTTATACCCCGCCCTTCACTTGGAGTCTCAGAGCGGCTTACAATCTCCTTCCCTTCCCCTCCCCACAACAGACACCCTGTGAGGTAGGCGGGGCTGAGAGAACTGATCTTGAGAGAACAGCTCAGAGAGAACTGTGACTGACCCAAGGTCACCCAGCCGGCTGCACGTGGAGGAGGAGTGGGGAATCAAACCCGGTTCTCCAAATCAGAGTCCACCGCTCTTAACCACGACACCAAACTGGCCCACGTGCAGGGGACAAGAGGAATATATATATTTTTTTAAAAAAACAATTTTTTATTAGGATATATAATATTTCACAATTTTAGCTAGAATAATATCAATCATATCCTTTTCTTCAAATTCTCCTCCCCCCACTGTTGGCTCCCAGCATTGTTTCCACCATATTATCAGTACGTAATACATATGAATTCACTGTTATCATATAAATTATACAGGTAACGCAATTTACAGGAATATATATATATATATAGAAGAACATAAGAACATAAGAACATAAGAGAAGCCAATGTTGAATCAGGCCAACGGCCCATCTAGTCCAACACTCTGTCACACAGCGGCCAAAATATACCAGGTGCCATCAGGAGGTCCAGCAGTGGGGCCAGGACACTAGAAGCCCTCCCACTGCTGCCCCCCCCCAGCACCAAGAATAGAGTGCATCCCCTGCCCCAGACTGAGAGTTCCTATCTATACCCTGTGGCTAATAGCCACTGATGGACTTCTGTCCTATATGTTTATCTAATTCCCTCTGGAAACTGTCCATGCTTGCAGCTGCCACCACCTCCTGTGGCAGTGAATTCCATGTGTTAATCACTCTTTGGGTGAAGAAGTATTTCTTTTTATCTGTTCTAACCCGACTGCTCAGCAATTTCATGGAGTGCCCACGAGTTCTTGTATTGTGAGAAAGGGAGAAAAGTACTTCTTTCTCAACCTGCTCAATCCCATTGATAATCTTATAAACCTCGATCATGTCACCCCTCAGCCATCGTTTCTCCAAGCTAAAGAGCCCCAAGCATATTAACCTTTCTTCATAGGGAAGGTGTTCCAACCCTTTTATCATTCTAGTTGCCCTTCTCTGCACTTTTCCCAGTGCTATAATATCCTTTTTGAGATGTGGTGACCAGAACTGTACACAGTATTCCAAATGAGGTCGCACCAATGATTTATACAGGGGCATGATGATACTGGCTGATTTGTTTTCAATTCCCTTCCTAATAATCCCCAGCATAGCGTTGGCCTTCTTTTTTGCAGCTACACACTGTCTAGACATTTTTTTAAAGACACTTGGAAAGGGGAACATGAGAGGGAATTAAACCAGATTGCTTGCTGCTAAAGCAATCCTTTGAAAAATCTGCATAGCCAATCAGATCTCCAATGGCCAATCAGAAGCCCTCCTGGGCAGGAGTCCCACCCACTGAAAAAAAAACACTTGGTGGGCCCCAGGAAAGTTGATGGTGGGAATAGTGGTGCCCACGGGCTCTGCGTTGGAGACCCTTGGTCTCCATGTTTGGAAACGGCATGAGATTCAGCAGAGATGGTTCTGCTTTGGAATGCAAGCAGGAAGTCACTTGTTAGCATGCCCTGTGTAGGGCCGGTCCGTTTTTACGGCAGATGTCTCTGCAGTGTTATCTTGTAAGAAGGCTACATTATTTCCGCTAAGAGTCCGAGTTAATGCAAGAGGTTGCCCAAGTATAACCTTGCACCATAACCCTAACCTTTTTCTCCGGGAACGAGAATTGGAACGGCAGACTCGGCGTTGTTCCCCGTGTGCCGGCAATTGCCCCTCAGGGAGAAAAGAGATGGGGAATTTATGCATTGGCACATATTGTTCTCCCGGTATCTGCGCTTCTCGTATCCTGCATCCTTCAAAAGAGCTCCTTCTTAAAAAATGTTGCAGACTATTAATCAAAGAAGCATCTAAATGCGTGCCCAGAGATCAATGCGCCTGCTACCCCCCCGACTCACAGTTAAATGTGCTCATGCGCTGTCAAGCGAAGTCTTTATCTCCAGTCTAAATACAAATGCTTTGTGGCAAAGTGCGGTAGATGCTAAAATCGTCGTTTTCTTTTCTCTCGGGTGTACGAAGGAAGAGCTCCCGTGATTCGCCGATGCAGATGTGCTAGCCGTCGAACTGAAATAGCTCTCCCTTGTCCAACCACCAGTGTAGGTAGAATCAATGTGCGGAGGGTGGGTGGTTGCTGGATTCACCACTGACTCCATGTGTTCATCGGCGCAGAGCTGATGCAGGTTTCCACACAATCTCTCTACTATAAGCACGGCTCTGGAAAGTGTAGTCCAGCTGACTTACGGCCACCACGTAGGGTGTTGAAGGTAAGAGATGAGCAGAGGTGCTTTGCCATTGCCTGCCTCTCCATTGCAACCCCGGACTTCCTTGGTGGTCTCCCATCCACGTACTCACCAGGGCTGACCCTGCTTAGCTTCTGAGATCTGATGAGGTCTGTCTAGCCTGGGCCATCCAGGTCAGGGCAAGAGACGTTCAGAGGTGGTTGGCCATTACCCACCTCTGCATAGCAACCCCGGACTTCCTTGGTGGTCTCCCATCCACGTACTCACCAGGGCCGACCCTGCTTAGCTTCTGAGATCTGGTGAGGTTGGGCTCTCCTGGGCCATCCAGGTCAGGGCAAGACACATTCAGAGGTGGTTGGGCATAGCAACCCCGGACTTCCTTGGTGGTCTCCCATCCATGTACTCACCAGGGCTGACCCTGCTTAGCTTCTGAGATCTGATGAGGTCTGTCTAGCCTGGGCCTTGCAGGTTAGGACCATAGATGTACTGGTGGTCATTTAAATCGGCGGTGCACCAGAAAGTGTCCTCCTGCATTGTGACTCAACCACCCCCTTCCCAAAAGGGATCTGTAGTTGATGCCCACACTTACTGAGCTGGCTACCATCAATAAGGCAAAGGTAAAGGTTTCCCTTGCTTGAAAGCTTGTTGAATCCAACTCTAGGGGGCGGTGCTCATCTCTGTTTCCATGCCGAAGATGTGACAGCACGTCCTTGTTGATCCGCACATGTGCAGAGATGTTTTAAAATGGCGCCTGCTCAGGATGGTCTGACGTCAGACCACCCTGATGGGAGGACTGCCCGCTGGTGGAACGATCAGAGGGATGAAAGTCTGCAGTTGTCCCGCAGGTAACCGAAAACCCCAGATTTAAAGTGGTATCTTTTAAGTACACCTCCGAAGCGTGGCAAAACGGGATGCCCACGGAAGAAGGACATTTTCCCAGATGTTTGTGTCTGGATAGTAACTTTAGATCCGTGAGCAGAGGAGGAGGAGGAGGAGGAGGAGGAGGAGGAGGAGGAGATTAGATTTATACCCTGCTCTTCACTCAGAGTCTCAGGGTGGCTTACAAACTCCTTCCCCTTCCCTTCCCCTGCCTTTCCAAGGACAGCTGTGCCAGAACTATGGCTTGCCCAAGGTCATCCAGCAGCTGCAAGTGGAGGAATAGGGAATCAAACTTGGTTCTCCCAGACTAGAGTCCGCGCACTTAACCACTACATCAAACTGGCAACCCTATGAATTAATAACCTCCAGAGTGTCCTCTCCTTCCCAGCCTTGCTCAGGTCTTGCAGAATGAAGGCCCCGTGTGGCTTCCTTGATGGACTCCGTCCATCTCATGTTGGCTCTTTGTCCTCATCTGCTCCCTTCAATTTCCCCTGGCATTATTGTCTTTCCCAGGTCAGATTTCCCCTGCTCCGCCCCTTCCAGTGGCCCTTCCTCCTACTCCTCTAAATAAACCCTCCCTGGGCCATTTCAAGTTGGAAGAACTGTGCAAGGGGGAAAGGCTGAAGCCTCCCACCTGTTTTGAGGTCTTGATCCGAATCGGGTCCCCACGCCCACAGCACAGTTCCCAGCCACCACTGTCTGACGGTTTTGGAATGAAAGCTGGGACAGGGGAGTGTCCCCTTTGGTTCTCGGAACAGGCAATACTGATCCAGAGGGCCAGCCTTCACATTTCTGTCCCAAGCAGCATTTTATCTTTTGCGCGTGGCTGCCGTAAACCCAGGTCCAGACATGGACTGTCTTCCCCCTTTCTCTCCCAAGTACTCATTGCAGGCAGATATTTGATCTCAAAAAAGAACACAAAGAAAACTAAAGGCGTATAAAACCGAGGACCGTGGGTAAGAAAGGGCACTCTTCTCAATTCTTTAAAAGTTAAAATTGGCTTTGCGTCAGTGTTCCCGCTAAGCTGAGTCAGTGTGAGCTAGCTGACAGTTTTTTAGCCTCCGGCTCACATATTTTTAGCCTTAGCTCAGGAAGGGACGTCTCCAGAGCAACCTAATTGATGCAGCAGCCAAATTGCCCGCTCACAACTTTCATGCCAGTAGCTCACAAAGTAGGATTTTTGCTCACAAGACTCCACAGCTTAGAGGGAGCACGGCTTTGCATAGCCTGCTAGGGTTGGCAGCTCCAGGTTGGGAGATCCCTGGAGATTTGGTGTCGAGCCTGGGGAGGGTGGGATTTGGGGAAGGGAGAGAAGTCCACAGGGATATTTTACTATAGACGCCCCTCTCTAAAACAGCCATTTCCTCCTGGGGAACAGATCTCTATGGTCTGGAGATCAGTTGTAGTTATGGGCAATTTCCAGGTGTCACTGGGAGGCTGGCAAACCTACTCAAGTTTGTTTTTTAAAAACCTGACACCAGAGAAACTAGCTAAATGGCATCCAAATATGTCAAATTTATGCTGGAAATGTAAACGTAAAAACTGGCTCATTTTACCATATGTGGTGGACTTGTGATGTCGTTAAAAAGTATTAGATATACGTGCATGAAATAATACAAAAAGTACTAGATAAAAATATTCCATTTATACCAGAAAGGTTTTTATTGAATATTGTACCGCAAGAGTTTAATATACAAGATATATATTTATGATTGTTCAAGTTGTAACCACAGCTAGAATTGTGTGTGCAAAATATTGGAGGAAAGAAGTCCCGAGAAAAGAAGAATTGATATTCAAATTGTTAGATGTAGCAGAAACTAACGCTACAGCTACATGAAAAACCCGAATGTGACTTTGAAAAAAATGGGAGAGATTTTATAATTGGTTGCAAAAATATCAGGGTAGCATAAGGGATAGATCTTAATAATAACCAACAAAAGATATAAACGAAACTGATTCAAAATAGGCATTGGCTGATAGTAAATATAGAGTACAGACTCCAGCGCCTGTTTTTTCTGCTCTATGTCTTACTGTTTGTCCTGGTTCTACTGTTTTTCTTGGTTTTCTGTCTGTTTACTATTTAAAAAACAATTAAACTTCTTTTTCAAAAAAGTTTGTTTTTAAAAAACCGACCAACAACCCTAAATGTAAGTGTAGAAATCCAGGAAGCTTTGTCTGTGATGCCTATATATGGTTGCCGAGTCCTGGCAGAGGGCTCCAGCCCGGCTCCCGAAGTCTTCTTCTTCTGGGAAGTGACATCATCACAACGGGCATGTTGTTTAGGGGACGCTCTAGCATTTGGATAAAAACTCTATGGTCACCATAGAGATTTTAACTAAATGCTAGAATGTCCCCTGCACAACGTGCCTGGTGTGATGACGTCACTTCCGGGAGACATCTTCATGCTGGCAACATGGAGTGTGCCAGGACTCTTTGGGGGTGGGTGCCCAAAATCAGGGGAACCCCCATCCCCATCGGGGGATTGGCAAGCTTGTGCTTATAACCAGGGCTCTTTTTGTAGCGGGAACTCCTTTGCATATTAGGTGACAGCCCCCCTAATGTAGCCAATCCTCCAAGAGCTTACAGAGCTCTTCTTACAGAGGCTACTCAAAGCTCTTGGAGGATTGGCTATATTAGGGTGTGTGTCGCCTAATATGCAAAGGAGTTCCCGCTACAAAAAGAGCTCTGCTTATAACACAGCTTTGATTGATTTCCTAGCTGGAGATGGTTGGAGAAGATCTACTACAAAAGCCAAGGTTATGTCATTGTGTGGATCCCATTCCCATCAATCGGATTTCTGCTTTCCACAATGGGATTTCCACCCCCAGCCATAACAGCCTTCCAATTAGGGTTGCCAACCTCCAGGTGGGGGTCTGGAGATCTCCCAGTAATCCAACTGCTCTCCAGACCACAGAGATCAGTTTCTCTGGAGAAAACGGTTGCTTTGTAGGGTGGACTCTATGACTTCATATCCCGCTTGTGGGCAGAGCCCAGGAAATCATTTAATCTACGCACCGCTGGGGTCCCTTCCCCTCCGCAAACCTCTCTGTTCCTTGATCTCCAGGAATTTCCCAACCCAGAGTTGGCAACCCTGCCTCCAATCCTGCGGAATGCCACTCGAGTTAAGAATCGAGACTGAAAGTCCTCCTGCATCGATTCTACCGAGCTGCTTGGCCCTCCCCCCCCTCCCGTTTATCCCTTGTTCAGAGAAGATCTTTGTTTGTATTTTCTCCCCCCTCCCTAGCCCCCTCTGCATGTCTTTTTATTTTCATCTGCTTTGAAGTCATAAATCCTGCAGGTGACCAAACTTTCATCCATAATCTGTAGTGTTCAAATTAAAAGGAGCGGGCTATAGATTGCCGGCTTTTCTGCACACCCTGGCTAAATCCTACCAGGGTCCCCGATGAACGAATAAATCTCGGAGTACAGAGGGAAGCTAAATTGATCCAATCAATGTTGCCACATGCAATCATGTTGTATTCATCACTGGTCAACAAAACCCGGCTATCTCTCCTCTTCCCCCCGACTGCCGCCGCCCTCCCGGCCTTAATAACTTGCTCGTTAAGGTTGCAGAACCTTGTCAAGAGGAGACGTCTGGCCATCTTGATCCAAAAGCATTAATTACTGCAAGCTCTTTGGATTTCTGCTCAGATAACACCGGCCGCTCAGGCCTTGGCTTCTTTGGCAGCTGAATCGGTGATGAGCATAAATACGCTCGTCTCCCCTAGCCGAACCTGGCGATGGCTTGTAAAGGAGCCAGATAGCATGGAAATAAGCGCCTTCTTCCCTCCCGCAACATTAAATCAAAAAGGTTAAGCTCCCGCTGACGGGAAAGATGTATTTGCAAGTGATTAGTTATGTTTCTATCGGGCCGCCGCTCGTCTGTGTTCTTCGTCTGATGTTTAAACAAAGCTCTTGAACCCACTGGGTTGTAGTCTCTGATGTTGATTTATAGGTAGGAGCGGATTCCAAACACCGGGCACAGAGGCAGGCCTTAATAATAGTAATAAAAAGTGGAGACCGCCTTCCCGCTGGCGAGTGGGTGACGAAGCCGTACAGTTCTGCTCCTCAATCTGCCAAGAGCAGGTGTACGAGAGGAGAGTCCTTCAGGAACAAAGGCCCGGGACTGTCCGTCGAGGGAGTGGTTCAGCTGCTCTCGAGGCAAATGTCAAAGCGACTATCCCGAATTTTTTAAAAAAAACTACACAAAACTTGTAGGATTATAAATATGTGAGACGGAAATCACAATGGTAAAAAGGTAAAGGTTCCCTTGCTCGAAAGCCAGTCGAATCCGACTCTAGGGTTGCGGTGCTCATCTCCGTTTCAAAGCCGAAGAGCCAGCGCTGTCCGAAGACATTTCCGTGGTCATGTGGCCGGCATGACTAAACACCAAGGCGCACGGAACGCTGTTACCTTCCCACTGAAGTGGTACCTATTTATCTACTTGCAATTTCTTGCTTTCGAACTGCTAGGTTGGCAGGAGCTGGAACTAGAGACAGGAGCTCACCCCGTCATGCGGCACCCGGGTCTCGAACTGCTGAACTACTGACCTTCCACAGCCTGCAGTTCAGCGTCTTAACCACTTGAGCCACCGCAGCTCCACAATGGTAGGCAATGGAAAAGACCAAGGCAATGGTCCAGCACAGACGGCAGAGCGCTTGAGCGACCGAAATCAAATTGCTTCCGCTTCCTCGGTAAAAATTGGATTGAGGACCACGTGACTTATTTGTTTTGGATTTTTGATTCCTATCCTGCCCTCCCCTGCAAGCGGGCTCAGGGGGGGTCACAGCCCATCATTCAAGAACATAGTCACATCCAAACATTGAAATGAAGCAGAACAAACAATTTAAGCAAAGCCAACATTAAAATGGAATAGCAAGCCAGATTTCAGTCTAATCAGAACGAGATGGCAACTCTTGGAGGCAATTCATGGTGCTTCAATAGAAAGCATTTTATCATACTGTGTCTGTGCCTGGTTTGCCAGTTGTACGGCTGCGGATAGGAAGGCACTCCAGAGAGTTACCACCACAGCTCAGAGGATCATTGGCTGCCCTCTCCCATCCCTGGAACAACTGTACAGTTCTTGATGCTTGAAAAAGGCAAAGAACATTTTGCAGGACTCATCACACCCTGGACACTCCTTGTTTGAATTGCTGCCTTCGGGCAGAAGATACAGGACAATTAAAACAAGGACAAATAGATTAAAAAACAGTTTTTATCCAAGAGCTATTATTGCCCTAAATGCTGCATGAGATTGGAATTGGGGACATCAGTGGTTTAGCTGCTATGTGAACTTTAGGGGAGCTATGAAGCAGTTGTGAATGGCTGTGTGAGCGCGCATGATTATTGTTGTAGATCACTGAAATGATTGCACTTTTAATTTCGTTGTACTATGTACAATGACAAATAACGTATATATATATATATATATATATATTCCTGCAAGATGCTGAAGAAGGAGGAGGAGGAAGAGGAGGAGGAGGAAGAGGAGGAGGAGGAGATTGGATTTGTTCCCCACCCTTAATTACCTGAAGGAGTCTCAGAGCAGTTTACAATCCCTTCCCCTTCCCCTCCCCAGAACAGACACCCTGTGAGGGAGGCGGGGTTGAGAGAATTCTTTCCCACCATTCACTCGGAGGCTCAGAGCAGCTTACAAACTCCTTTCCCTTCCCCTCCCCACAACAGACACCCTGTGAGGTAGGTGGGGCTGAGAGAGCTCTTGACAGAAACTGCTCTTTTTCGAGAACAGCTGTGCCAGAACTCTGGCTTGCCCAAGGTCATCCAGCAGCTGCGAGTGGAGGAGTGGGGAACCAAACCGGGTTCTCCCAGATTAGAGTCCACGCACTTAAACACTAAACCAAACTCTTTCTTTGGAGGGAGGTTCCTTAAGGCAGAGGAAGGCTTCAGATGTGGCTTAGCAGGGAGGTAGGATGCAAGCCTGTATTTCTAACAAGCCAATGGATTTAATTGAGTTTCAGAGTCGGAAGGGACCACCGGGGTCATCTAGGCCAACCCCCTGCCAACGCAGGAACAACAACTATAATATCCCCAACAAGTTGGTATCCCATCGATACTTCAAAACCTCCGGTGACAAAGAATCCACCACTTTATGAGGGAAACTGTTCCATTGTTGAACACCACTCACTGTCAGGAAGTTCTTCTTTAGATGTAGACAGAACCTCCCTCACTGTAGCTGACATTCATTAGTTTGAGTCCTGTCATCTAACGTGACTGAAAACTTATCTGCCCACTGTCTTCTGTGTGGCTTTTGTGCCAGTTGATGGCCTGGCTTCATTTTGTGAGAGGAACTGTCTCCTCAGGAAGGAAAAATGAAAAACCAGGGCTCTTTTTGTAGCAGGAACTCCTTTGCATATTAGGCGACACACCCCTCATGTAGCCAATCCTCCCAGAGCTGACAGTAGCCCCTGTAAGAAGAGCTCTGTAAGCTCTTGGAGGATTGGCTACATTAGGGGGTGTGTCACCTAATATGCAAAGGAGTTCCTGCTACAAAAAGAGCCCCGGGAAAAACTGTTTCCTTCCACGGACTTTAAACGATTCGGTGACTTTGGTCTCTTCAGGAAATGAGTTCTGGAGGGTCTTCTCCCTGAAGGGGAAACTGAGTACCCCCCATTTCTCTTGGCCCACGGGGTGGACTGGAGATAAAAATGGTTATTTTATTGGGCCTATGCGAAAAAGCAAGAGATGTTTCCTGCATTCCCCGGGAGGTTACAGGGAAAGCACACTGTATTCAGATGAGCCAAAACAATCATTTCGCCTTGCAACATCCCCCCTTTGATGTAGGTGCTTTCTAGGCACGCTACAGTACGCTCTTATATACCCCATTAACTCGAGAAGGTCGGATGTCGAGAAAGGTCTCCGCTCCCTCAGAGAGGAAGCCTGAAGGCTTTCATATTTCAGTTCTCAATTGCTTTGCCTTCGTCGAATCCTAATGTGTCCCTGTGACTGAATGTTTGGGAGGATGAGTTTACCGAGTAGCAGCCAGAAGAGCAGATAAAGGATGTTGGTTTTCTCTTTGGCTTTTGTTTTCCTTGGAGTACCAAAGATGAGAAAAACGATCTCCGCGAAACATCAGGCTAAGGATCTGGAGCTCTGGCGGCGAGAAAGTTCCACCACTCTTAACCACTACGCCAAACTGGCTCTCTTTGGAGAAACCCCACATTTCGAGGCAGTAAACCACTGTAATACCAGTGCAAGAAGGCAACATCAAGGGAAGGCCTTGGTCTCTAAGCCGTGACGTTGGACCTCCAGAGGAACTGGTTGGCCACTGCATGAGAGAAGATGGGCCACTGGTCTGACCCAGCAGGGCTCTTCTTCTTTCAGTTTTATAACTCACGTTAAGTCCGTTTCTGTTTGTTTGGAATACACGAATTCAGGGTTTTTAAGCTTCGTGTAGCGTGTCTGTCTCAAGAGCCATAACTGGCCAAACAAAGAGTCTCCTTTGTTTTCAGGGGAGGTTACCAAAGAGAATTAGCCCAAGAGAAACTTCTCACGGATGCTAATTAGAGTATGAATATTTGTCAAAGGAAACAAATAATTGTATTTGATTTGCAAATATGTAAAGGAGTTTGCATTTCAGCTCTAGGGTAAATATATCAAAGAACTTGGATATTCTCTGGTGGTGAAGGATCTTGAAGGAACGCAAGAGAAGCAATGCCCTTTATAAAACTCGTTCTTGGTTGTTTTTAACCAGGATTTCATGCTGGGACTCAGCTAAGGTTCTCTTTATTCCCCCAATGGCTTCAGAGTCGAAAATTCCCTCCGAAAAAGTTACCCTCCTTTTCCAGCGATATCCTGATGAAATTGACTACTAGATGGGAATTGGCCTGTTGTCTGGGCTAGTCAGTTTCACTGTTTGGTTAGGTAAGTCCCAACCTGGAGAAGTAAGTAGGAAGTAAGGTTGTGGTCACACGTGCGAGATAACACAGGGGGGGAAGCAAGGCTATTTGTTCCGTAGGAATTTGACCCGCAGTTGCGTGATCACACAGTCCTTGGAAGCTGCGGGGGCAGCCCGCCACTGTGTGATCAGATGCAACTGTGGGTGAATTGGGTTTGGGTTTTTTTTGCTGTGTGTTCCCAGTGCGCTTCAATGACGGATTGATGATTTGCATCTCCGCACTGAGTGCTGCCTATGCAGTGTGTGATGATGCGCATACTGAGATGGGGAAAAACAACAGCATGGAGTCGAGATGGCCGGATCAGACCATCCCGATGCCATGGGAGCGCGCTGGAGCGATCATACAGGGGAAAGTCCGTCCATGGCCCGTAGCAACCTGTTTGCTCTTTTTACTCTGCTTCTGCTGTGCAGCAAAATGGGTTGCTGACGGGTGCCGGATGCTTCCCAGATGTTTGCGTCTGATCGCACCCTTTAAATCTGCCCAGCATTTCCGCCTATGGCATGGCTAATTGTGCATATGATCGCAGCCTAAGATAGGAAGTATCAGATATTCCCCCCCTTTACAGTACGACTCTCACTGTCCCCAATTTATTTTTCTGCAGTTATCCCTTTAATATATTAGTATAGCTTAGACCATAGAGGATTATAGATCATATAGGCCCCTGGGTCATTAGTAAAGCACCCGCTCGGTATTCACAAACTTCAAGGATCGCTTTCTGAATCTCCAGGTAAAGGGACTCAGGAGCTGGAGGGCAGGTCCATTCTGCCTGACACACTGCAAGAAAGAACCGCGGAAGAAGACGCTAGGAACTTCTCAAAAGACGGCAGCTATGAAATTAAAAGATGCCTGCTCCTTGGGAGGAAAGCAATGGCAAACCTAGAAAGCATAATAAAAAGCAGAGACGTCACCCTGCCAACAAAAGTCCGTATGGTCAAAGCAATGGTATTCCCAGTAGTACTGTATGGCTGCGAGAGTCGGACTATAAGGAAGGCCGAGTGCCAAAGAATAGATGCTTTCAATTATGATGCCAGAGAAGACTCTTGAGAGTCCCTTGGACTGCAAGGAGATCGAATCAGTCAATCCTAATGTCAGAAAGTGATGTCTTTGATGTTTCTCACTGCATCCATTGTGTTATGTTTCTACCCCGCTTTGCGCTTGCGTAGCTATGCAGCCTGAAACGTGGGAGCTTCTTCCCTGCCGCTTTTCCTTATCACGGTGGCCTTGAATGTAGGCTTTGGACTATTCTTGTTTCGCTGAGAATTTTCCAGTCCTGGGAAGGCAAGGGGAGGGGGGAGTAGTCTCCCGCTCATGAAGTATTTCTCCCGCCGGGAGTTCCCGCGCGAGTGCTCAAGTTTTATTCGCTAGGCGCTTCATTGCATCACACTATAAGTTAGCCAGCTCTGCTTTGCTCCCCATTCCTGACAATGACCTCCTACTGTGGGTTTTAGCAAGTTAATCCTAATAAACCTTTCTTTGTGCAAGAATGACTGGATCTACTTGATTTTACACCTGACAGAAATTGTCAGGAATCCACATCTTTCCCTCACCGTCGACGACCGCCATCCACCACGATGAGCGGGGCGGGAAAGGGAGCCCCGGGCGCAGTCCCGTTGATTACCACCTCGGGAGCCGCCGGGGCAGTTCCACCGATCACTACGGCGGGAGCCACAGGTGTCGTTCCAGTGACTACTGCATTGGGAGCCACGGCTCCCGTTACCTCTGTGGCTGCTCCAGTGGTTACCATTCCGACTACCACCGTGGTTCCTGTGACTACAACTACAGTGGTGACGACGCCAACTGCCTATTCAGCAGCCGTGTTGGCTACCCCACCATCGATTGGCACAATTGGAGCCACGTACGCGCTCCCGATCTACAGCCCGGCCGGGCTGATACCAAGTCAGGGTGGTGCGGTTCCACGAACCTATGTGCCAGGAGTCCCAACACCCTGGGATAAAGGGGTGACATTTCGCAGATCGCGCGATTGGACTAAGAACCTGCTGGACACTACCCAGACTACTTGGACTATGCCGGGAAGCCAGAGCCGTGACAGCCTCCTGGATCCCAGAGGTAGTTTTGGTCTTCCCCAAGGGCGGGTGTCCCGGGGATCTCCCAGAACGGGGTCCAGCCAGGACACTGATGCCCGCATGGATTCTATCCAGGAGGATACCCGACGGCTGGTAAGGGATATGAGTAAACTAATGCAGTCCCTACCCCAGATGATGGACCAAGCTATTAGAGCCCATCCGCTGACACAACCCAGACCTGCCCCAGCACCGGCTCCAGCCCCGGCGCCACCGTTGGTGCCGGGACGGCCACCTCCTCCTCCTCCGGGCCCGGGGCCAGGCCAACCAGTACCGCCGGGTCCAGGGCCGGGCCAACCAGCGGCCCCAGGGCCAGGGCCGGGCCAGCCAGCACCAGCCCCACCTCCAGTAGTAGCCCCAGTACCGGGAGCAGGGCCAGGGCCACCAGGACCTGTCCAGCCGCCAGTTGTGCCTCCACCTCAGCCTCCGGCTCCAGCACCCCTCATGCAGCCGGTACCGATCATGGCGCCGGCCCCCCGGTAATCCGCCCCAAAGACATGCTTGAGATCACTTTTGATGGAGATCCAGAGACTGTGTCCTTTTTCATATTACAAGTTGGAAAATTTGTACAAAGATGGGGCTATGTATTCCCAGATGAAGAACAGCAGGTGGAGTTTATTGCATCCAGGTTCCGGGGAAGTGCTACTAGCTGGTATGTAGCCCTTCATGATCTGGAGGCGGAGGAGTTGGGGAATGTGGATGACTTCATGTGGGCTTTGAGAAATCGTTTTGAAGATCCGGGGCGGCCCAAAAAGCTGAAGCCTTCCTTCGCACTTTCAGACAAGGCAAACTCTCAGTGCGGGAGTACTCCAGGGAGTTTCAAAGGCATGCTGTAAAAATTCGAGACTGGACTGATGCGGTGTTGGCCCAACAATATAGAATGGGACTGGCAGTTGACGTCCGCAATAATGTTCTCAGCTCTCAACAACCTCGTACCCTCCAGGGGTGGATGGAGGAAGCCGAGAAGGCTGAAAGTCGCTTGCAAATGATGAAACTGGATCTATCCTTGGGTAACAATCGTCCAAGTGTTGCGGCGGGCCAGGCCAGACCCAAACCAACTTCCACCCCAAGTGGCGTGAGGGATCAGCGTATGCGACAGGGGCTCTGCCTGCGATGTGGGGAGAAAGGGCATTTCGCCGCTGCCTGCCCGAAAGGGGATCCCAATAGAGCTCTACCACAAGAAGAGCCTAGAAGGTGGGCAACCTCTACCCCAAGAAAAGGTACCGCCAAACCGCGCAACACACGGGCTCTGTTTGCTAGCCCCGACCAAGTGGATACCTTGATGCTAGAGGAGGAGAGTGAGATGCAGGGAAATGAGATGGTCCTGTTGGTGAACGGCGCTACACAGCAGGACCCAACACCAGAGGTGCCTAAAATGGTGAGCAACTACCCCTCTCTCTTCTTTGTGACTGTTTTGGTGATGAATCCAGCGATGATGACTCACATTCGGGTCCGGGCTCTCATTGACTCAGGGTGCGGGAGGGATCTCATAAACCCTTCCATGGTTTTGGGGTTGGAGGCAGCTGTGGTTCACCTGAAAGACCCAATAACTTTCACACAGATGGATGGGTCTCCGATGAAAAAGCCATGCCAATTTGAGACTGTTCCTTTAAGAATAGGCATTGGTGACCACTGGGAGCTACGCTCATTCGTAATAGCTCCGCAAGCCCAATTTCCTTTAGTATTGGGTAGCCCCTGGTTACATGGACATAACCCGTATATTTTGTGGGAAGAAGGGGAGGTACAGTTTATCTCCCCAAAATGTACAGATCACAACTGGGACCCCGGGTGGGGAAATCCCCCATGTAATGAACCTCCGCGAGCTTGTTTGGCAACGGAGGAACTTAACCGCATCCCTGAGGATTACCAGTATATAACCCGGGTGTTTGAGGAGGAGGAAGCAGATGAGTTGCCCCCCATCGTAACTCCGACTGTGCAATTGAGATCCTTCCGGGTCAAAAGTTACCAAAAGGGAAAATTTATGCCATGAGCCCAAGTGAAAAGGAGGAACTTCGCCGATTTATTGATAAAAATCTGGCCCGTGGATTCATTCGGCCAGCATCATCCCCTTTTGCAGCACCTGTCTTATTTTGTAAAAAAAGGATGGGGGGCTCAGACTCTGCACGGATTACCGGGGACTTAACGCAGTGTCTGCTACCAATGCCTACCCGATGCCCCTCATCAAAGACCTACTGGCTGAGGTGGCAAAAGGGAAAGTGTTCTCTAAACTGGACTTAAGAGATGCCTACTTTCGGGTTCGTATTAGAGAGGGGGATGAATACAAGACTGCATTTAATACCCCGCTGGGGCAATTTGAATACCGGGTGATGCCCTTCGGGTTACAAGGGGCACCAGGGGTCTTCATGAACTTAATCAATGAAGTGTTACACCCCTATTTATTCAAAGGAGTGGTTGTTTATTTAGATGATATCTTGGTCTATACCCCGGATCAAGAATCCCACACTACCCTTATGCGGAAGGTATTGGAAAAGCTTTTAGAACACAAACTGTTTGTTAAGCTGTCAAAATGTGAATTTCACCAAGAGAGCATTGACTTTTTGGGATACCGCATATCCTCCGCGGGGTTGGAGATGGACCCAAAAAAGGTCCAGGATGTGTTGAGATGGGAACCCCCAAAACCAGGCGCCAGCTCCAAAGTTTTCTCGGCTTCGCCAACTTTTACCGTCAATTCCTGCCACACTTCGCCCAAGTAGCCCTTCCCCTCACGGAACTTTTAAAAACCAAGGGGAGGGGATCTAAGGCTTCGGTCCCCGGAGCCCCGTTGGACTGGACTCCGCAGTGTCAGCAAGCGTTTGAACAACTTAAAAGATTGTTCACGTCTGAGCCCATACTAGCCCACCCTGATGAAACAAAGAAATTCGTAGTGCAAGTAGACGCATCAGACACTGCTATGGGTGGGGTGATTTTGCAAGAGAATGCTCAAAAGCAGCTACAACCCCTGGCTTATGTGTCGAGAAAATTTAATGACACAGAAAGATTCTGGCCCATTTGGGATAAGGAAGCGGCGTCTATCCGTTTAGCCTTGATCACATGGAGACATTGGTTAGAGGGGTCCCGAATACCTTTTGAAATCTGGACTGATCATAAAAATCTTGAGGTATTGCGAAAACCCCGGAATCTAAATGCCAAACAGTTCCGGTGGGCTGAGTTTTTCTCCAAATTTCAGTTTACCCTGCACCACTTCCCAGGGAAAGCCAACCATTTAGCGGACGCTCTCTCTCGCCTTCCTCAGCATTTTTCTAAGAGGGTCGAAGTTCGGGAATCTATGTTCACCCCGGAACAATTAGTTGGTGCAGTTGTAACCCGTAAAGCTAAACAGGCACCTATAAGCCACATCCATACATTGAATTGGGAAAAGCAGTTTTTATCTGACATCACCCCACCAGAGACGAGGGAGTTGCAAGCCAGGGATGATGTAAAGTGTGATCCTAATGGCTGCTGGTACAAGGGAAATAAAATGTTTGTTCCAGAAGCTACCCGAGCCCAGGTTTTGCGCACAGTTCATGATTCAAAAGCTGCGGGCCACTTTGGATATGTAAAATCCTTAAGACTTCTCCAACGGAGCTTCTGGTGGCCCAGAATGAAGCAAGAGTTGTCTCGTTATATACAGTCCTGCCCAACGTGTAATCGTTGTAAAGCCAGACCAGGAAAACCTCCAGGCCTCCTACAACCACTACCCACCCCGAGCAGACCCTGGGAAGTAATCTCCATGGATTTTATCACTGATCTTCCCCCTCTAAACATATGACTGTTATTTGGGTGGTAGTGGACTTATTCTCTAAGCAAGCCCACTTCATACCATTCCCCAGTATGCCAACAGCAAAAGGCCTGGCCAAAGCATTCATTCAACACATTGCCAAATTGCATGCATTGCCCCTCAAGATCGTTTCCGACAGGGGGTTCCATTTGTTTCCAAATTTTGGTCTGAGCTAATGACTCTAATGGGTATTGAACGTGCGCTTAGTACTGCCTATCACCCTGAGACTGATGGTCAGACGGAGAGGGTGAACCAGACGTTGGAACAATATCTAAGGTGTTTTTCTAATTATCAACAAGACAATTGGGTAGATTTGTTGCCATTGGCGGAGTTTGCTTACAACAATTCATGGCATGCTTCCACGAAAATGTCACCATTCAAAGCTGCCATGGGCTATGACAGCCCCCTCTTCCTTTCTTAAAACCTGGTGAGACTGGTGGGAAAGCCTCGACATGGTGTCAAACTCTCCGTGACTCCTGGCCCCTAATTATCGAGACTTTGAATGAGGCCAAGGCACAATATAAAAAACAAGCAGATAAGAAACGGGCCGGGGGATGGAAATTACAACCGGGAGACTCTGTCTATCTCTCAACTAAGAATCTAAGACTAGCGCAACAATCTAGAAAATTGGCGTGGAAATATATTGGTCCTTTCCGAGTGCTAAGATGTGTGAATCAAGTAACTGTACAACTAGACTTGCCTAAGTCTCTTAAAGCAATACATCCAATTTTCCATTACAGCCTTCTCAAGCCGGCCTTTCCCCCAACTAAAGGGCATCCTGAGACGTTGGATCCTCCCCCCTCTGATGGTTGATGGTGAAGAGCACTATGAGATCGCTGATGTTTTGGACTCTAAGATACTTCGTGGACAACTTATGTACCTGGTGCAATGGGTACACTTTGGGCCCCAATACAGGGAATGGGTGAAAGTTTCTGATATCAATGCTCCTGATCACCTTAGAGACTTTCACGCTCGATACCCTGATAAACCTGGGGGCCCCTGTTCGCTCCTTCCTGAGTGGTGGGTGGGTGGAGTTTTGGGAGGGGCAGAATGTCAGAAAGTGATGTCTTTGATGTTTCTCACTGCATCCATTGTGTTATGTTTCTACCCCGCTTTGCGCTTGCGTAGCTATGCAGCCTGAAACGTGGGAGCTTCTTCCCTGCCGCTTTTCCTTATCACGGTGGCCTTGAATGTAGGCTTTGGACTATTCTTGTTTCGCTGAGAATTTTCCAGTCCTGGGAAGGCAAGGGGAGGGGGGAGTAGTCTCCCGCTCATGAAGTATTTCTCCCGCCGGGAGTTCCCGCGCGAGTGCTCAAGTTTTATTCGCTAGGCGCTTCATTGCATCACACTATAAGTTAGCCAGCTCTGCTTTGCTCCCCATTCCTGACAATGACCTCCTACTGTGGGTTTTAGCAAGTTAATCCTAATAAACCTTTCTTTGTGCAAGAATGACTGGATCTACTTGATTTTACACCTGACACCTAAAAGAAATCGACCCTGACTGTTTCCTGGAAGAGCAGATAATGGAGCTGAAACTCAAATACTTTGGCCACCCAATGAGAAGGGAGCATTCACTGGAGAAGACCCTGATGCTGGGAAAGACTGAAGGTCAAAGAAGAAGGGAATGGCAAAGGACGAGGTGGTTAGACAGTGTTATCGATGCAATGAACATGAAGTTGAGCAAATTCTGGAGGACGGCAGAGGACAGAAGGGCTTGGCGTGATGTGGTCCATGGGGTTGCGAAGAGTTGGACTCGACTGTGCGACTGAACAACAACTTCTCAAAACATTATATTATAGATTCATATCCAAGCATATTAATAAAGAATCTCTTTTACAGATCAGAATATCAAAATACAGCTCCCAAATAGTATACGGTGTATATAATGTATCTAATTCAAACTCTATTTCCAAACAGTGTACAATATGTAGTGTGTAATATTTTAATTGTATTTTTTATTTTATTTCCCGCTCTCCCCGGGTAAAACTTCATTGTGGATGTCTTCTTCAGAGATGAATTCGTATCATAAACTGATATCATAAACATAACAATAAAAATCCATTAGATGGAATTCAAAGGAATAAAAATTTATACAGCATTATATGTTACATCAATAAAGACAGAAAGATCATTTGCTCGTTTACACCACCAAAATCAGTTTTGCATCCGTTTTAGATCGTCAAGATTCTATTAAAGAAAAAAGAAGAACATTTGGTATAATTTCATAATAATCACAGCTGCCAAAGAAGAAAGACAAGCAGAATATATAGCTTATCAATCAATGTTGATTAAAGGTTGAAAAAAATGCTTAAACTGGGCCGCCAGTCACCATGTTGCACGATATTTGCCTCAGATACCCTTTAAGTATCACTGGACGGGTCCCCAGCTTTTTGACACAGGGGGGTGGACGTAACCACAAAATGGCTACCACAAAAGGTGGACGAAATCACAAAATGGCTGCCGGGGGTGGGTGAGGCCCACCACAAAATGGCTGCCAGAGGAGGCAGAGCCAACCACAACATGCCAGTGACTGAGGTCATATCTTATATTCTAATCCCAGACTTTTTTTTTTCTGTGCGGATACCTATTCCCTCCAACAGGGGCCTCACTGTCCCCCAACAGCTTTTCCTACATAGTCAGTAGACTTCCTGGGTTTGTAGAAAAATCTGAAAAGTAAGGAAATCCCTTCAGGGACGGTTGAATTCCCCCCAAAAGCCTTTTGAAATGGCCTCTGCAGGGACCTGACTCCAGGCCGCAACGGTGAGAGATTAGAACGTTGGAGGGGAGGGGGAGAGGAGGCTTCTGACTGGCTCTGTCAGTCAAAGGGGGGGGGAAGGGCCCTTTCTTTCCAGGCCTCTTTCGGCCTTGGAGGGAGGGAGCGGGGGAGGTCGCCTTGGGGCCAGGCTGGGGGATTCCTAGAGGTTTTGGGGTGGAGTGCAAGGAGGGCAGGATTTGGGGAAGGGAGAGGCCTCAGCTGGGTATCATGCCACAGAATCCACCCTCCAAAGCAGCCATTTTCTCCAGGGAGACAGATCTCTGTTGTTCACAGATCTCTGGAGTTCACTCTCCAGCAGGCCCCACTTGGAGGTTGCCAATCCTAGGCCTGGCAGCAGTATAGGGTTGCCAGGCACTGGCAGGGGATGGGGGTAGTGGGGTTGCCAGCTCCAGGTCTGGAAACTCCTGGAGATTTGGGGATGGAGCCTGGGGAGGACAGGGACCTCAGTGGGGTACAATGCCCTAGAGTCCACCCTCCAAAGCATCAATTTTCTCCAGGGGAAGTTATCTCAGTAGTCTGGAGCTGAGCAGTAATTCCAGGGGATCCCCAGATCCCACCTGGAGGCTGGCATCCCTAGGCAGCACCCTCTGGGTGACTTGATACCACCTAATTTGCATGACTCAACTTGGCCTGGCTGCTTGCTGCTGTTCAGCAGCCACCCAATGAAAGCCAGCAGTGATGCAGCAGTTAGAGCCTCAGAATAGGTCTGCAAGACCCAGGTTCAGATCCCCATATTGCGGTGGAAGCTGACTGGATGATTTTGGACCAGTCACATACTTTCAGCCTAACCAACCTCACAGGGTTGTTGTGCAGATAAAAAGGAGGTGAGAATAATGTAAGCTGCTTTGGTCCCCACTGTGGAGAAAGACTATAATTTTCCTTGGTAGAAGCTGTGGGGGAGGGGGTGGAGACAAAAAGCTGAAGACAGATAAAGGCAGATAAAGGTTAAGTTGGCTGTTGGGTGGGAAGGAAATAGGGTTGCCAACTCTGGATTGGGAAACTCCTGGACATTTAAGGGGTGGATCCTGGGGATGGTGGGGTTTGAGGAGGGGAGGAACTTCAGACCAGTATAATGCCATAGACTCCACCCTCCAAACCAGCCATTTCCTCCATGAGAACTACCATTGCCAGCCTCTGGGTGAGGGCTGGAGATCACTCAGAATTACAACTGTTGTCTGGGTGACAGAGATCAGTTCCCCTGGATAAAATGGCTGCTTTGGAGGGTTGAGTCTATGGCTCCACCCCCAGAAGGGAGAAAGAGTGTGAGATAGGTAAGGGTAGAGGGGAGGAAGCAAAGGTGTGAGGAATGGGATGACCATCCCGCAAGTTTCTTGCGGGTCTCCACTTGTATACCTCTATTAGCAGCTCTTCAACATTTCTGGCAGAAGCGCTATCTAACAGGAAAGCTTTTAAAATGAACGTATTGTTTGAAAATATTTTCTCGGCACATACACGGCTTATCTTCAGTCAGGCCGTGAACATCCTGGTGTTGTGGTGGCAGCGGCTGCTGCCAAAGCAGCTTTTCAAAAACTCTGCATAGCCAATCAGAGCTCTGGCGGCCAACCAGAAGACCTGCCGGGCAGGAGCCCCACTCTAAGAACACTTGGCAGGTGCCTGGAAAGCTGTCCGAGGGCTCCAGGTGGGAGACCTAGACATTAAAGTATAGTAGGAGAAGGAGAAGGAGAAGGAGAAGGAGAAGGAGACAACACTCTGTGAGGTAGGTGGAGCTGAGAGGGTGCTTTCAAGGACTGCTCGGGAGAGAACAGCTCTGAGAGAACTTGTGACTGGCCCAAGGTCGCACCAGCTGCTGCATGCAGAGGAGTGGGGAATCAAACCTGGTTCTCCCAGAAGAAGAAGAAGAAGAAGAAGAAGAAAAAGAAGAAGAAGAAGAAGAAGAGGAGGAGGAGGAGGAGGAGGAGATTGGATTTATACCCTGCCCTTCACTCGGAGTCTCAGAGTGGCTTACAGACTCCTTTCTCTTCCCCTCCTCACAACAGACACCCTGTGAGGTAGGCGGGGCTGAGAGAGCTCTTTCCAAAACTGTCCTTGAGAGAACAGCTCCGACAGAACTATGGCTTGCCCAAGGTCATCCAGCAGCTGCAAGTGGAGAAGTGGGGAATCAAACCCGGTTCTCCCAGATTAGAGTCTGCACACTTAACCACTACACCAAACTGGATCTCCTGGTTTTCTGCAAACTAGGCAAAAGTGAATTACTCAAGAGGGCTTTTCGACACAGGAAAGAGGGTAGCGCTGTTACAAAAGGCTTCACAAAGTAACAGGTCAATTATTGGGGACTGTGGTCCGTACTACTGTGTATAGTTTGCTGTAGGTTGGATCCTGTTGTGCAATTTTGCATTCCTTTAATAGGGTCACGTTAACACTTAAGCTTGGCTTCAGTTCTCTTTTTGGACTCACTTCAAAGAGGATGTGGGTTATTCTCTTTCCAATAAGAGGCAACTTATTAAGGTGAGTATTCGGGTTTGGTTTCATAAACTGTGGGATGATTATCTAATGGAGTACATCACGGATAAGTTAAATCTCGCGCCACAAAATCCCAAGCGCTCCCAATTTAATGGCAAGTGGTTTCCAATTTTAGAGTTCCTTTCTCAGAACCAATTTGTATCTCCTGAATGGTCTCAAAGACAAAACTGGATGCGATTCTCTTTTTTCTCCCTACCTGTTTTCACTGGAGAAAGGGTGTACCAGACATAGAAAGGTTTCCCTTGTTCGAAAGGCAGTCAAATCTGACTCTAGGGAGCGGTGCTCATCTCTGTTTCCAAGCTGAAGAGCCAGCGCTGTCCAAAGATGTTTCTGTGGCCATGTGGCTGGCATGACTAGACACCGAGGTGCACGGAACACTGTTACCTTCCCACCGAAGTGGTACCTTTTTATCTACATGCAATTCCTTGCTTTCGAACTGCTAGGTTGGCAGGAGCTGGAACTAGAGACGGGAGCTCACTCCGTCATGCGGCACTCTCAGGTCTCGAACTGCCGAACTACCGACCTTCCGGTCCGCAGCTCAGCGTCTTAATCACTGAGCCACCACAGACTTACAAAGTCTCTGTTATATTATATGAAGTGTCTGCTCCCCATCTGTTAACCAAACAGCAGTTTAAGATGGCATTTTTTAGACCAGCTTTCTAACTGTAATAGTGTTTTTTATTAAGGTTTAATTTTGGGTTACATCATAAGCGGGCTATGAGCGTTAATGTGGAAATTGCTGGATTTCATATTTGACACGGCTCATCTAGCACAAAACTTGTCGATTGACGTGTATGTTGTACCATGATCTTTATTCGTATGTCTTGTTATATACATTTTTTAAAATTTCCCTGTTATCGCTTTAATATCTCTTGTTGTTAACTTTACATGTTTTCAATAAAGTTTATCTATTTTTAAAAAAGAAGGATGTGGACAGAATGGAGGAAGGGTAGCGGGTGCAGAGGAGAGCGACGAGGATGATTGGGGCGCTTGGAGACCAAGAAGTCCTGTGAGGAAAGGCTGAGGGACCTGAGGAATGTTCAGTCTGGAGAGGGAGGAGGTTGAGGGGGGACACGACGGCTCTCTTGAAGTATCTGAAAGGTTAGGGTGACTTCCAGAATCCAACTGGTTGACTTCCGGCTGCAGAGGACAGGGTTTAAATTGAGAAGAAGAGAAGAGATTGGATTTATACCCCGCCCTTCACCACCCAAAGGTGTCTCAGAGCGGCTTACAATCTCCTTTCCCTTCCCCTCCCCACAACAGACACCCTGTGAGGCAGGTGGGGCTGAGAGAGCTCTTGACAGAAACGGCTCTTTTTCAAGGACAGCTCTTATCAGAACTACGGCTTGCCCGAGGTCGTCCAGCCAGGTGCAAGTGGAGGAGTGGGGGAATCAAACCCGGTTCTCCCGGATTAGAGTCCGCGCACTCAACCACTACACCAAACTGGCTCTCAGACATTAAGGGTGGGAAAGTTCTGGCTGGATCTGAGGAGAAACTTTTTGACAGTCAGAGTTGTGCAAGAGTGGAACCAGCTGCCTGGGGACGTGGCGAGCGCCCCCTCCCTGGCAGTTTTCAAGCAGCAGCTGGGCAAAACCCTTGTCAGGGATGCTCGAGACCAGGGGTGTCGAACTCATCTGTTATGAGGGCTGGATCGGACATAAATGAGACCTTGTCGGGCCGGGCCGTGTGTGTCATAAAATGTAATGCCAGGTAGCGGAGCGATAAACTTTATAAAGGACACAAACACAAAAGGTGTTTTTTTTTTACTTAAAATAAAAACATGCTTAAAACATTAGCACCCTTGCAATATTTTGTTTAACGGTGTCTGACAACGGACACCTCTTGCTCTGAATTACTGCATCAAAATGTCTGTGCTGTTGCAGTCTTGAGTCTGCTGTTCAGGCGTGTATCTGTAAGCTGCAAACCTGCGATGACGCAGCAGCAGCAGAACTGGAAGAAGAAGAAGCAAAAGACAGCCAGTTGCACTGCGGGCCTGAGAGAAGCACTCCAGAGGCCTGATCCAGCCCCCCCGGCTCATGTTTGACACCCCTGCTCTAGGCTGATCCTGCATTGGGCAGGGGGGTTGGACTAGATGGCCTTTATGGCCCCTTCCAACTCTGTGATTCTGGGTGACTTCCGGCTGGCTCTACAACCCCGATCCTACTGCATTGTTCATTGAATGTCCCATCTGTTGATTGTATCGACTTGCTTTGTGTCATCTGCCTTGAGTCCAAGTGCAAAAGGCCGCCTATAAACAATGTAAATAAAGAAAGGAAATAAACGTGTGGCTCCCACTGCGTTATATCTCTGTGGGTGCGTTTAGACAGCGTGCTGGAGCGGTTTAAACTGCTCCGGCACGATGCGTTTTTTTTTTAAACTGGAGAATCGCGATCAGACTCACCTCCTCCTTCCGAGCGCCCCGCCGTCCTCCTGCAGGTGGGAGGGGTTTCCCCCTCTCCTTTGAGCATGCGCACAGGCAGCCCTCTCCCGAACAGGAAGTTTGGCCGGTGCGAAGAAGAGCGAGCTCAACAGGTCCCTTTAAAGTTTAAAGGAAGAGTCCTTTTAAAAATGGCCTCCCCGAGATCCCGGACTCCTCTAAATGCCTAAACTAGGCACCAGTAAACCTTTTCTTTTTTAACCTAAGTGCGGAGCTCCGCTCAAGCGCACACCGGTAAGGGGGAAAAAAAATGGAGGACTAAAACCGGAAGCTGGAGGCAGCTTCCCAGAGGGGAGGGGGGGTTGAAGCACCCGGAAGTGGCTGGATGGAGCGATCAGACAGGGAAAAGTGCGGCTTGAAACGGAGAATCATGGAAAACACCGCTTGGGTAAGTGGTGTCAAAATACTCCGTTTCAAAGGGGGTTTGCTCCAGAAAGCGACGGCTGGGGACGGTGGGCAGATGTTGGGCGTGTGAACGCGCAGGGAAAAGCCGTTTCTGAGCCGTGCTGAAAACGGCTCAAATGGCGCGTCTGAACGCACCCAATTATATCTTAATCGGTAGTCAATGAGAGTACATGCCTAGCAGTTCTTCAGCGCCTGGTACCCTTGGACAGCTGGCTGCTTCATGGTTCATATCAAGTGCACTGTGTATAGTTCTGGTCACCACACCTCAAAAAGGATATTATAGCATCGGAAAAAGCGCAGAAAAGGGCAACTAGGATGATAAAAGGGTTGGAACACTTTCCTTGTGGAGAAGGGTTAAAACGCTTGGGGCTCTATAGCTTGGAGAAACGATGGCTGAGGGGTGACACGATCGAGGTTTATAAGATTATGTGTGGGATAGAGCAGATAGAGAAAGAACTACTTTTCTCCCTGTCTCACAATACAAGAACTTGTGGGCACTCAATGAAATTGCTGAGCAGTCGGGTTAGGACGGATAAAAGGAAGTCCTTCTTCACCTAAAGAGTGATTCAAACATGGAATTCACTGCCACAGGAGGCGATGGCAGCTACAAGTATGGACGACTTCAAGAGGGAATTGGATAAATCTGGAGCAGAGGCCCATCAGTGGCTATTAGCCACAAGGTATAGCTCATAGGAACTCTCAGTCTGGGGCAAATTATGCTCTGTATTCTTGGTGCTTGAGGGGGGCAACAGTGGAAGGGCTTCTATTGTCCTGGCCCCACTGGTGGACCTCCTGATGGCACCTGGTATTTTTGGCCACTGTGTGACAGAATGTTGGACTGGATGGGCCATTGGCCTGATCCAGCATTGGCTTCTCTTATGTTCTTATGTTCTTAACAAAGCTGCAAAAGGTGCTATCCTGCACGCAGCCCGCTTCCCTTCAACATAATTAAATCCTGCCGCGTGGAAGGCTGCAAACCAAGAATACATGGGGAGGGAGTGGACCTGCTCTTCAGAAAGAACAGCTGTTGTCTCTTTTCCTTCTATCTCACAGCTGAGCGAGGGCGCCAGGAGATCCAGCTGACCCCGAAACCCCCCTTTCCCGCACCATCTTCTCCACGCCATCTTTTCTATCATTTATTAAGCCAGTTCGGCAGTAAGATGGCGTGAAGAAATAGAGTTGTTTGGAGGCCTGGGGGTCGGGGAGGGGAAAGCGGAATAAGGATGCGAAATCCGGATGCCTCCCTGGGTCATTTTGCGGAAGGGTTTCCCCCTCCTCCGGCAGCCCTGCAGAACCCAAACAAGCCCCCTAACCAAAACCCGGATTCCTTTGCCGTTCCATTCCCGCAATACATTACTAATGCCGTAGTAAAACAGCAGATCTTATTCCGATGGACTGTTCGACATCCTTAACAACAGATATTAATATATCTGGGAATGTCCTTTTTGTGTGTGTGCATGGATTTAAAATGGTTCGCGTGAATAATTCACACATCCCGCTCTCTCTTTCTCTGTGTGTATGTTGTATGAAACGTGTGTGTGTGTGTGTGTGTGTGGCAGAGAATTCATAATAGCAGCGAGTCCAGAGATGTTTCTTACTCGGAGATAATCACATCCCCTGGGCGTTCAAACTCTCAGCTGGGGCTTCCCTTCTTCGACTTGGTTTCTCTGCCCCAGAGGTGTGATCCCTTTCAGGATAATCATTTTTATGCGGCGCCTTAGCCGTTAGCCACTGGAATTAAATATACTTACATTTCGTAGCCTCTCCAAGTTTTGCACGGTGTCCTTTATTTTGCTCTTCCAAACAGTTTCCCTGCCCCCCCTCCCCATGCTTACGGGTCTGTGTTTTCTGACCGAGAAAGACAGAAGTCTGCTGTGGCTGTATTGATTGGGTTGAGAGAGCCGCATTACAAACAAGCTGGACTCTCCTGAGAAATATACACCAAAGATCCATACCTTCATTGACGTTTTATAGGATGTCTAGACTCGCTAATCCACTGTGAAAAATGCAAGCTTTTGTAGTTGGGGAGGAAATGTTTGGGAAGTGGGGACGTGGCGTGGAAATGGTTCGTGTTCTCATGGAAGGGCATTCCTGCGCATTGCACATTTCTCCATGGCTTAATCGGAGAGGGAGGGAGGAGGAAAGCTTGGCCCCCCATAAAAGCTCTCCTCCTAAAACTGAGATTACCCTGTGCACATTCCAGAATGGAAAGCCGCAATTAGCCTCCGGTCAGGAGGAGGTTCTGGAAGCTTAGAGGTAATGCAGGACATCTGTCTTGTCCTTCTATGATTAGTTTGCCTTTACTTTCCCCCTGTACAGAGAGTTTCAGAATAGCTAAGGCGGCCCACCAGATTCTACCCCTTAAAACCATTTTCAGATGTCAAAACACTCTGATGGACCGAAAATAAGAGGCTGGTTTCCCAGGCTCGCCTGATCTCTCATCAGATCTTAGAAGCTCAGCTGGGTCAGCTCTGGTGGGTACTTGGATGGGAGACCAAAAAGGAAGACTGGGGTTACTGTGGAGGAGGAGAGGAGGAGGAGATTGGATTTATACCCCACCCTTCACTGCCCAAAGGCATCTCAGAGAGGCTTACAAACTCCTTTCCCTTCCCCTCCCCACAACAGACACCCTGTGAGGTAGGTGGGGCTGAGAGAACTTCTGACAGGAACTGTCCCTGAGAGAACAGCTGTGCCAGAGCTTGTGAATGACCCAAGGTCACATCAGCAGGTGCAATATATTTATTTATTCTATTATTTATTCGACTTTCTATCCCGCTCACCCCCTAAGGGCTCTGAGTGGCTTACATATATATATATATATATTGGGTCCATTCCTAGCCTAGGGCCACATATGTGCAGGGGGAGGTGGATATCCTACCAGGCATCCCTATTCTGTAGCATATCTTCTGTTGCGAAGGGGACAGTCCGGCTGCGACCTATCTCTCCGGCGCTGGTTTTTGTTATGAAGTTCCACCTTCCTGGCCCTTGCGAATCCACCTCCAGGCCGGATCCACTCCGCACTTTCGTGCCTGCTTCGCAGCGGCCTCTGTCCACGTCAGGCTCCGGCCTGCTGCGTTGCTTCGCCTCTGCGCATCGTCGGTCCGGCCTCCTTCCTACGCCTCCTTGCCTCGCCTCGCCGCCTCGCCTCGCCAGCCGCCATGTCTCCTCCACCTTCCATCGCCTCTGCAAGTGGAGGAGTGGGGACTCAAACCTGGTTCTCCCGAATAAGAGTCCGCACACTTAACCACTACATCAAAGTGGCTGTGCAGAGGAAGCCAATGGCAAACCACCTTCGAATGTCTCTAGCCTTGAAAACCCTACAACATCAACACAAGTCACTTTGGCCTAGACGTTTTCTGCACGGGCAGCTCTCCCCGCGCCTGCACCTGTATTCGTCTGCCACTTTCCCTCATTCCCGCAAATGTTTTTGCACTCTCAGGAGCCAACACACAATTTGCCTCCTCTTGTGGTACAGCATGGGAATCCCTGGAAACGTAGAAGTCTGACGCTGTGGAGGAAGGGGGACAAGCTGTGTATTTGCTCCTGGGACTGCAAAAACATTTGCGGAAGCGAGGGAAAGCGGCGGAGGGATACGGGCGTGGGTGCGGGGAGAGCCGTCCCTGCAGAAAACGTCTCAGTTGAGAGCACTTCCTTCCACCATCACATGGGCACTGAGAATAGGATTTCACCAGCTGAGTATTCCATCGCGGAACAGATGTAAAAGGTTGGTTATAGCTGAAAACAAATGTCGTTCCTGTATAAGGAACTTCCTATGCATTCGTAATCCAGACGGGCACATCAACAGCATCTACATGTCCACATAAATTCTCCTAGGGTATTCCTCCCTCCTAGATGCCTGCACAGAGTTCCCAAGATAAACTTCTATCAGTGCCCATGTGGCATCTTCTACTGAGGATCAGATGATTAAGGAAATGGATTCACGGCATTAGAAGGATCTGTGCGCCACCACGAATCCCCCGCGAATCATCTTCTATCAGAATCCTCTCTTATTGTTACTTGTTTGGCCACCTGATAGGTTTGCTCCTTTCTTTCGTGTGAGTGTGTGTGTGTGTGTGCTTGCATGCCTGGAAGTCATGATGCACACTGGGGCCAAAAATCCTAAATATCAATACACGTCGATGGGGTCCGAACCGGCACAGACCGACCAAGAGAGAGATCTTGGAGTCATAGTAGATAACTCACTGAAAATGTCGAGACAGTATGCGACTGCAATCAAAAAGGCCAATGCTATGCTGGGGATTATTAGGAAGGGTATTGAAAACAGATCAGCCAATATCATAATGCCCCTATATAAATCAATGGTGTGACCTCATTTGGAGTATTGTGTACAGTTCTGGTCACCACACCTCAAAAAGGATATTATAGCTTTGGAAAAAGTGCAGAAAAGGGCAACTAGAATGATAAAAGGGCTGGAACACCTTCCCTATGAAGAAAGGTTAAAATGGTTGGGGCTCTTTAGCTTGGAGAAATGTCGGCTGAGGGGTGACATGATCGAGGTTTATAAGATTATGCATGGGACAGAGCAGGTTGAGAAAGAAGACCTTTTCTCCCTTTCTCACAATACAAGAACTCGTGGGCACTCAATGAAATTTCTGAGCAGTCGAGTTAGAACAGATGAAAGGAAGCACTCCGTCACCCAAAGAGTGATCAACACATGGAATTCACTGCCACAGGAGGTGGCGGTGGCTACAAGCATGGACGGCTTCAAGAGGGAATTAGATAAACATATGGAGCAGAGATCCATCCGTGGCTATTAGCCACTAGGTATGGATAGGAACTCTGGAGCAAGTGATTTATCTGTATTCTTGGTGCTTGGGGTGGGGGCAACAGCAGGAGGGCTTCTCATGTCCTGGCCCCACTGATGGACCTCCTGATGGCACCTGGTATTTTTGGCCACTGTGTGACAGAGTGTTGGACTGGATGGGCCATTGGCCTGATCCAACACTGGCTTCTCTTATGTTCTTATGACTCCTAGTGGGGCTTGGACATTTCAGAGAGGTGGCTTCCTACTGCCTGCCTCTGCAACCCAGCCCTGTTATTCCTTGGAGGTCTCCCTTCCAATTACTTGCCAGGGTTGGTCCTGCTTAGCTTCCGAGATCTGATGAGATTGGGCTTACCTGGGCTATCCGGGTCAGTTCTCCTTTCTGGGGAGCAGCCCCAGTCCTTTGGAGCAGCCTTCCTGAAGAAATGAGGAAGGCCCCCAGCTGGGTCCAATTTAGTAGAGAGTCATCTTGTTTAGATGGGCCTTTGATGAATATTTGGCTGTGGAGCAGAGTGCGGATGGAGGAAAATGAGAGCTTCTGATTGTCGATGGTATCAGCTGACAGAAGTTGATGTTCTGCTGGTGAATGTTTTTGGGCTGCCGGTTTTGGCTGATTTGTGAGCCTGACTTGGGTCCGTAGAGCAAGGAAGGCAGAATAACAATGGTTTAACATTTGAAAGTCGACCCGATCTAGAATCAGATATGGAATATCACACCCACATCTATGGGGTGGCAGGTGAGGGATGGGTGGTCAGTTACTGTACTGCAGAGAAGATAGCACACTGGCAGCAAACAACTGTTCAGGTCTACATGGTTCTCAATTAAAAATATGGGGCACTGCGTACCATGCAGCTCTGGAGAGGAGAAGTGCATGGTCTTCTAATAATTGTATACACATGAGCAAGACCTCCCCTCAAATATTCACAATACAGCAAGCCAATGATGTAGGAAATGATGGACCCTTTCAATCCTCAATATTTTTTTTAAGGTCTGCTTTAATGTGACAGCTAAGGACTGCCCAGCCTCTAAAGTAAAACAACGCCATGGCAAAGAAAGACAGGAGTCTGTCTCCACCACAGTTGTTCAGGATCTGCAATTATTTTTCATTTTTCAAATTCATTTTCATTATCATTAACCTTTGTTTTCATTTGTTAGAATTCATCAGGGCACCGGAAGAGCAGGGCTTTTTCTCTGGTGGGACGTGCCGGAACAGAGTTCCAGAACCTCTTTGACAAAATCCTTTTAGAAATGTTTAAAAGTTCATGAGTTTTCAGTATACAGATGGAAAACTTCATTTGCCTCTTGAGAGTTCCGGTACTTCTTTTTCCAAAAACAACAACAACAACTTGGAATTCATTATCTCAGTTTTTCATCTTTGTTACCAGTATACCTAACTCTCAATATGACCAAATCTGTGGATACTTGAATCTGGGGATTGGAGCCATAAACAGATGAGACAGAGATTTCTACAAACCCAAGAAAAGCCCCAGGTTTGCAGAAAAATCTGAAATCTTAAAAAAAAAGAAAAGAAAACTCCACCAAAAATTCAGGACGGGAAGGCTTAACCCCATAAATAGTAGAACAATCACTTATTACTTTCTTCTTCTCCTTTCATTTCCATTGGTTTTAATGCAAAACAGTTTTGGCTTTTGGGGCTCCATCCACACTGGACAACGCTTACTAAGACTGCACCTTACAAGCAAGGGATCCTCCTGCCAAAATGCAGAAAGATTGGAGAAAGGGCTCCAATTCTGTAGGCAATTAAATGCCAAATATGAGGAAAGAATGAAATGCACGGCATTGGCCATTTGTGGTTATTCCCATGTTGCTTGTATGAGTATGCTCTTTTAATACTTTGGAAACAAATGCCCACCCCAATAGAAGAAGGAAGTTCTGCAAGTACCACTTTCCTTGCAACTGCACAATAAGCTCCATGTGTCCAGATTTCGCTTTCAAAGCATTGAAAGGTGCCATAGTTTCTACTTTCCTTTGCACTGAGATCACCCTGTTCATGTCGATCACACTGAAAAGTGAAAGCCAACCAACCAACCAAAACACAGTCTTTAAAAGTTCATGGAGCGTGGGTCTGGAGTGGCTGATCCTCAGTGATGGAATAGACAATGGCCAATCGACACTTACAGTGTGTTTGCATCCACATTCCACACGTTTCCCACTGCATTATTTGGGGATATCAGCTTGCATTCTACTTCCTTTATATGATGGAGGCTGACACCCATCATTAAGGGAGGTGGGGTGATGTTTTTCAAAATGTCCTCCCATTTCCAGCCTTGCTCAGATCTTGCAAAGTGAAGCCTGTGGCTTCTTTGATTGAGTCAATTCATCTCACGTCGGGTCTTTCTCTTTTCCTGATGCCTTCAATTTTCCCTTGCATTATTGTCTTTGCCAGGGACTCTCGTCTTCTCAGAATGTGACCAAAGTACAATAGCTGGCCATTTTCGTTTCTAGGAAGAGTTCTAGGTCATTTTAGCTTCTAGGGGGAGTTCAGGCTTGAATTGATCTAGAACCCACTGAGTTGTCTTTTTGGAGGTCCACGGTAGCCATAAGACTCTCCTCCAACACCACATTTCAAAGGAATTGACTTTCTTTCTGTCAGTTTTCCTCACTGTCCAGCTTTCATACCAAGATACAGTAATGGGGGGATACTATAATAATACACTAAATTGTAAGCTACCCTGAGAAATTTGCCTTTTGGGCAACGAGTGCCAGGGCTCTTTTTGTAGCAGGAACTCCTTTGCATATTAGGCGACACACCCCTAATGTAGCCAGTCCTTCAAGAGCTTACAGTAGCCCCTGTAAGAAGAGCTCTGTAAGCCCTTGGAGGATTGGCTACATTAAGGGCGTGTCGCCTAATATGCAAAGGAGTCCCTGCTACAAAAAGAGCCCTGGCAACAATTAAATGATTATTGCACCTAAACAAAGAACAAGTTTCCCGAAAAGACCCTGAATTTATCATTAAAGAATTCTTACACCATTTTTTTTTACAAACTTCTAAAAACTCAAGAATCTTTAAAGCCGATTTTGGGGTTTGGGGGGGGCAGCTGAGGAAGGAGAATCTCCTAGAATTCTGCGGTGGCTGTGGATAGCGCTCCTTGAGGTTCGAGAGTTTAGCCTTCTAATGACTGACACATTTTAAGAACATCAGAACATCAGAAGAGCCCTGCTGGATGAGACCAGTGGTCCATCTAACCCAGCATCCTGTCTCACACATTGGCCAACCAGTTCCTCTGGATAGCCAATAACAGGGCAGAGAGACAGAGGCCTTCAAAGAACATAAGAAGAGCCCAGCTGGATCAGACCAGAGGTCCATCTTGTCCAATGAGACAGAGGCCTTCAAAGAACACAAGAAGAGCCCTGCTGGATCAGACCAGGGGTCCATCTAGTCCAGCATCATGCCTCACACAGTGGCCAACCAGTTCCTCTGGAGGGCCAGCAACAGGGCATAGAGACTATGGCCTTTCCCCGATAAGAACATAAGAAGAGCCCTGCTGGATCAGATCAGACCAGAGGTCCATCTAGTCCAGCATCCTGTCTTACACAGTGGCCAACCAGTTCCTCTGGAGGGCCAACAACAGGGCAGAGAAGCCCAGACCTTCATAAGAACCTAAGAAGAGCCCTGCTGGATCAGTCCAGTGCTCCATCTATTCCAGCAGTCTGTCTCACACAGTGGCCAACCCGTTCTTCTGGGCAACCAAGAACAGGCCATAGAGGATGAGGCCTTCCCCTGAAGTTGCTTCCTGGCTTTGGGATTCCAAGGCTTAGGCTGCGGTTACAGGTGCCAGCTGGAGCAGAGGGGAAGCGAGGCTATCTCCTCCGGAGGAATTTGACACACAGTTGCGAGATCACACATCCCTTTGTAGCTGCAGGTGCAGCCCGTCGCTGTGTGATCAGACGCAACTGCAGGTGAGTTCTTTTTTTTGGCCATTTGTTTCCCATGCACCATCCCGATGGCATGAGAGCACGCATGCACGATCAGACAGGGGAAAGTCTGTCTGTGGTCCATCAGCACCCATTTACTACTGGACTTTCCCCGGTGTCTTTTAACTCCCTTCCATGGCGGAGCGGCACGGGTTGCTGACGACTGTGGGACACTTCCCACATGTTACTGTCTGATCATGCCCTTTCAATCTGTCAGGCATTCACACCTATGTCAGATCCAAAGGCTTGTGTGATCGCAGCCTCAGTGTCTCTGAATGTGTTCTATTCATTCTTGGAGCAGCTCGGCATATTGTTCACCAAAATCTAAATAGGAACAACAATAAGGAACACGGGGCTGCCAAACTTCAAGGGGGGCCCGGAGACCTCCCGGCATAACAGCTGAACTCCGGACTACACTGATCCATTCCCTTCGAGAAAATGGCTGCTTTGGAGGGTGGACTCTATGCTGTGCCAGATTAACCATTAAGCAGACTAAGCGTGTGCTTAGGGCACCAGGGCCAAAGGGGGCACCACAAAGTTGGGGAAAGGGTGACAAAGCATAGAAAAATGCCTTTCAGGTCATGAATGTTGGAATTTTGATACATTTGACTTGTGAAATATTAAAATAGATGTCGTATTGTGTTTTTGTAGAACTCTATGTAGCCAAAGCTTGGCTTAGTTTGTACAGTATGTTGTGTTATCACATGAATAAATTTTTGTATTGCTGCAACCTGCATTGTATATCTGGTGCGACAGGTCAACCACTAAAATGGACTGGGGTCAGTGTGGAAAGGAGGGGGGCACCAAGATTGGTCAGTGCTGAGGGCACCAGTGAGCCTTAATCCGCCCTGACTCTATGGCATTATACCCCGCTAAAGCCCCTCCACAGGCTCCGCCCATCAAATATCCAGGTATTTCCTGACCTGGAGTTGGTATCCCTAAATGAGCACGTCTCCTCCAGTACAGCATCCACAGGATTGTTTTCCAGAAAAAGGTTGGAACTCCGCAACTAAGTAGTAATGCCCGCTCATTTGTTATACTAGTAATCATTTTCCCGGACCAGGCCGTCCATTCAGAAGTGTGGATCAAGATGAGTTTATCATTTAATAATAAAAAAGAGATGCTCTTTCTTCTTGGACTGTCGACATCATCAGAATTCTCAGATGCAGTGACTTGGAACATGCATTTTTTTAACGTTTCAGTTTTCTTTTCTTTAAACGAACATTCGCCGATCCAAAAACAACAACAAGAAGAATTCATAAAGAAAAATCAGCCTCAAATACCCCCACGGAGAGAATATTGAGCGTTACCTTTGCAACCGAGAGAAAGAAAGTGCCCCGTTAACCGTGCCACCAGTACGTACTCTAGAATTGCATCTCGAATAATTTCATCGGGTTTAGTTCTGTTCCAGCAGGTTAAGAAAGGTGGCCGGCATCTGCTTGGAACTTGCATTTATACCCTTCTGAATTCCTGCAGGGCATTGGATGGCACGTTGAATTATTCAGTTTAAATAATTAGCGGTGAACTGGAGTATGAGAAATGAGTACCGGTACATGAGTTATTAATCTGATACCTCAATCCTCGGTGGAGGGTTTTGAAGAAGGAGGTTTGACTTCTCGGGGTTTGTGTGTGAGTGTGCGTGTGTGGTTGTGTGTGTGTATGCTGGTCACAGGGATGGTTTGAATGGTGATATTCTACCTATTCCTGTGGTCTCTCAAGCTCAAAAACTGAGACGGGAAGAGGCGCTGCAGCTCTCACTGGGCTTCTGTGTCTCACAGATGAGGGCTGAGGAGATTCCTTCTAGTAGAAGAAGAAGAAGAAGAAGAAGAAGAAGAAGAAGAAGAAGAAGAAGAAGAAGAAGAAGAAGAAGAAGAAGAAGAAGAAGAAGAGATTGGATTTATACCTGGCCCTTCACTTGGAGTCTCAGAGCAGTTTACAAACTCCTTTCCCCTCCCCTCCCCACAACCTGTGAGGGAGGTGGGGCTGAGAGAGCTGTGGCAGAAATTGCTCTTTTTTCAAGGACAGCTGTGCCAGAACTATGGAGCCGCTCTGAGACGGGCGGGGTATAGTGAAGGGCGGGGTATAAATCCAATCTCTGCTCTTCTTCTTCTTCTTCCTGCTTTTGCAACTGATCTCCAGGTGACAGAGATCAGTTCCCCTGGAGAAAATGGCCACTTTGGAAGGTGGACTCTATGGCCTTATGCCCAACTTCCCCTCCCCAGACCCCACCTTCTTCAGGCTCCCAACACAGAGCTGGCAACTCTACTCCTTTAATGGCCGGCAAACCAATCCAGAACTAGATAAATTGGTCATGTGCATCTTCCTGGTGTACAAGGTGTTATTATTCAGGGAGGAATGTGTTGGAGGGAGCGACTTGGCATGTCTGGACATTGGGGGGACGCTACATCACTCTAAGTGTGTATAGGTGTTATCTCCTTGAATGGGATGCCTCTCTTTGTCTTAACCTGGGAGCTTCCCTCTGACTCCTCCTTCTCTCTCTTTGTCCTCTCATGCACTACACATAGCCTTCCATGGAAACACAAGTCTCTGCACGTCTTTCCAGTAGATACAATGCCCTCATACTCCCACACATATGATGCTGGACAAGGTGGCCATTTGTGACAGGGAAAGTACTGTTTAGATTATAGAAGAAGAAGAAGAAGAAGAAGAAGAAGAAGAAGAAGAAGAAGAAGAAGAAGAAGAAGAAGAGGAAGAAGAGGAAGGAGAAGAGGAAGGAGAAGTAGGGGAAGGAGAGGAAGGAGAAGAAGGGGAAGGAGAAGCAGCAGCAGCAGTAGCTAGATTTATACCCCACCCTTCACTCGGAGTCTCAGAGCAGCTTACAATTTCCTTTCCCTTCCCCTCCCCACAACAGACACCCTGTGAGGTAGGCGGGGCTGAGAGAGCCCTTTTGAGAACTGCTCGTGAGAGAACAGCTCTGAGAGAACTTGTGACTGACCCAAAAGTCACACCGGCAGCTGCATGTGGAGGAGTGGGGAATCAAACCTGGTTCTCCCAGATTAGAGTCTGTATTCTTAACCACTATACCTAACTGGCTTCTCTCTCTCTTCTTTTGATTGCAACCTGAATGTGAACGGGATCTATTTGAATGAACGCACGTTTACTTTTTTTTGGCAATATCCTTCTTGGGAGATTTATTTACCGCCCTCAGTATCGTGGTTCTACGACTGGGCAGACTCTCCGGACGAGCCAAACATCCCAGCAGAAAGAATCATAATTCCCCCAGCCACTGTGTGTCTCTTGCTCCAAGACATGATGAAGAGCTGCTCTGATTGGCTGCCTTCGTGGGCTCCTCTTTGCCATCCAGAATCAGGCATTTGACTGCTCGGGCGCAAAGGAGTGTGAATGAGGGCTGCCAACCTTCAAGTGGTGCCTGGAGTTCTGCGGGAAGTGCTCTGGAGCTCTGTTCCTCTCATCAGATCTCAGAAGCTGAAGCCGGGTCAGCCCCGGTTGGTACTTGGGATGGGAGGCCAGCGAGGAAGTCCAGGGTTGGTATGCAGAGGCAGGCAAGGGCAAAGCCACCTCTGCATCTCTGCCCTGACCTGGATGGCCCAGGCTAGCCCCATCTCATCAGATCTCAGAAGCTAAGCAGGGTTGGCCCTGGTTAGCGCTCAGATGGGAGGCCACCTAGGAAGTCCAGGGTTGGTATGCAGAGGCAGGCAAGGGCAAAGCCACCTCTGCATCTCTGCCCTGACCTGGATGGCCCAGGCTAGCCCCATCTCATCAGATCTCAGAAGCTAAGCAGGGTTGGCCCTGGTTAGCGCTCAGATGGGAGGCCACCTAGGAAGTCCAGGGTTGGTATGCAGAGGCAGGCAAGGGCAAAGCCACCTCTGCATCTCTATCCTGACCTGGATGGCCCAGGCTAGCCCCATCTCATCAGATCTCGGAAGCTAAGCAGGGTTGGCCCTGGTTAGCGCTCAGATGGGAGGCCACCTAGGAAGTCCAGGGTTGGTATGCAGAGGCAGGCAAGGGCCAACGCCACCTCTGCATCTCTGCCCTGACCTGGATGGCCCAGGCTAGCCCCATCTCATCAGATCTCAGAAGCTAAGCAGGGTTGGCCCTGGTTAGCGCTCAGATGGGAGGCCACCTAGGAAGTCCAGGGTTGGTATGCAGAGGCAGGCAAGGGCAAAGCCACCTCTGCATCTCTATCCTGACCTGGATGGCCCAGGCTAGCCCCATCTCATCAGATCTCGGAAGCTAAGCAGGGTTGGCCCTGGTTAGCGCTCAGATGGGAGGCCGCCTAGGAAGTCCAGGGTTGCTATGCAGAGGCAGGCAAGGGCCAACCCACCTCTGCATCTCTGCCCTGACCTGGATGGCCCAGGCTAGCCCCATCTCATCAGAATTCAGAAGCTAAGTAGGGTCAGCCCTGGTTAGTACTTGGATGGGAGACCACCAAGGACGTCCAGGGTTCCTATGCAGAGGAAGGCAAGGGCAAACCCACCTCTGCACCTCTGGCCTGACCTGGATGTCCCAGGCTACCTTGATCTCATCAGATCTCAGAAGCTAAGCAGGGTCGGACCTGGTTAGTGCTCGGATGGGAGACCACCAAGGACGTCCAGGGTTGCTAAGCAGAGGCAGGCAACGGCAAACCCACGTCTGCACCTCTGGCCTGGATGTCCCAAGCTTGCCGGGTCTCATCAGATCTCAGAAGCTAAGTAGAGTCAGCCCTGCTTGGTACTTGGATGGGGGACCACCAGGGTTGCTATGCAGAGGCAGGCAATGGCCAACCCATCCCTGTGGTCTCTTCCCTGAAATCCCTACAGGGTTGCCCTAGTTCAGGGGTGGGCAAGCGGCTCGGAGCCACATGTGGCTCTTTCACACATATTGTGGCTCCACAGGTAGCTGGGAAGTGAGGGAGGCATGATTTTCTCCCTCCTCCCTCCTCTCCCCATCCTCCTATCTATTTGCTTTCTGTTCTCTCTCTTTCTTTCCACCTCTTTCTTTCTTTCCACCTCCCGCTCTCTCTCTCTCTCTTAGACAAATAAATATCATTGGAGAAATAAATATCATTATCAATATCCGTTTTTACCCCTTTTGTTTTTTTTATTTTTGGCAGTCTCATTTAATGGCGATAGAAAGTAAATCTGCATATTTCCTAAATAAAAATGTGCGTGTAATATTTGTTCATGTCTTGCGGCTCTCAAGCACCTGACATTTATTCTATGTGGCTCTTACGTTGAGCAAGTTGGCCCACCCCTGCCCTAGTTCAGCTGTGACTCAACAGTACTCTAAAAGGTAAAGGTAAAGGTTCCCTTGCTCGAAAGCCAGTCGAATCCGACTCTAGGGTTGCGGTGCTCATCTCCGTTTCAAAGCTGAAGAGCCAGCGCTGTCCGAAGACGTTTCCGTGGTCATGTGGCCGGCATGACTAAACACCAAGGCGCACGGAACGCTGTTACCTTCCCACCAAAGTGGTCCCTATTTGTCTACTTGCAATTTCTTGCTTTCGAACTGCTAGGTTGGCAGGAGCTGGAACTAGAGATGGGAGCTCACTCTGTCTTGCGGCACTCGGGTCTCGAACTGCTGAACTACTGACCTTCCACAGCCTGCAGTTCAGTGTCTTAACCACTTGAGCCACCGCAGCTCCATCAGTACTCTACACACACACAAACACACACAGCTAACCATGCCGCGTCTGAAATTTACATCCGGTGTTATTACTTACAGTCTCATACACACACTTAATAATTTGTAATTCTGCCTTGTATTATGGGCGACGGGGGAAAAAAACACACCCTAGGAACACGAGGGGGTGTGGGAGTTGGATGTGCGGCAGAGCGTCACTAACACATTACTTACTAATACGCTACACATTAAGTATGCCGTGCAGTAACAACCACTGTTGGCTGTCATCGGTAGGCCAGCCAGGATTTGTAGCTCAACTACGTTCAGGGTTTGCGCCGAAGGAAGAAGGTGGGAGGGAAAAAAAAATATGCGGTACAAGACTTGTTAGCTCAATTATTAAAATTCAGAGAGACGCGAACTTTTATCCAAAGTCTCCGTCAATAACTGGGTATCAGCGCATCGTTTTGACACCGGGAAGAATGTACGAGCGCAAAACGGGGACCCGATTACAAGGTGTAACATATGCTTCATTTGTGCTTGGGCGCTTAAATGGTGTCGCAACTGGAGACCATATTCTCCTCTGTTAACATTATATATGGAAATGCGGTAGCCCAAGGCGCTTCGAATGAAGGATTGCTTCTTATCCGGCAATCAGCAACTTTATGATTACATCTTAATAGATTACTTGTTAAACGAATTAAACCTGTGTTTTGCGAGAGACAGGGGAACAGATTCCGGAGAACAGCTGTCTGGGTACACACGTGTCTAGAAGAGAAAGGAGTAATTACTACTACTATTAGTACTGCTACTACTATTAGTAATAATAATGGCGAATCGGTCACGGCCTGAACTGATGCATGAAAAGGGAAGGAAAGAGAAATAGCAAGGCTTTGGGGAACAGGGTTTCGGAGACGGCAGTTCTTATCTGAACAAAAGATATCATCACTTAAGAGAGGAGATTGAATGGTGGTTTTTTTACTTTCTCTGTAAGCATGTCCAACATTATCCCGGTCCCGGTGATGTTCAGTTTTTCTACTCTTTCTGTGCTCTTTACATTCCAATGACAGAAATACTAACTCTGTGCGCATAGGTCTTCTGACTGGAAATGAACGGAATGGACCACATTAAAAGGTGATGTGATGAATGAATGGAACTGAAGACGGAAATAACCCAGAAACCGCTGGTGGAACTAATGGGACAATCTAGGGCTGAGTTCAAACTGGCAGTTTGTCCCGCTATAGCCACTTTTCAGCCGTGTTTCCCAAGCGGATTAAAGGGGCAGTTCACACAGGCACATCTGCCAGGCATTCCCCACCCGCAGGCAACCCATGCTGTTCCGCTTCACTCCCGCGTTAATAAGATACCTGTTACAAGTGGTAGCAAATCCTGGAGAGTGCCTTTATCCCACTGCATTCCGCTTCCCGGAAGTGTGAACGCTCAGCCGAAAAGCCGGGAGCAACCCGCGTTGCTCCCGGCGCATATGATTGGCGCATATGATTGGCTGTGCTCCACTCTACCGCATAAGGCACATATGATTGGCTGTGCTCTGCTCTACCGCCCAATGCGCAACAGGATCCTCCCCAAATTGGCTGGATGCCTATGTGTGTATGAGCACATCAGCGCTCATGCGCTCATACACACATAGGCATCCAGCCAATTTACTAGGAAAAAGCCGTTTACAGCTGCACCTCCGGACCAGCAGTCTGAACGCTCCCGCGCACCTCCTCCCAGTATGCTCCCGCATCTGTCAGCCCCATGTGACCGGGAAAACCCAAACAGTTTATTCCAGGGCTTTTTTGCCACGACTGGCTCCCGCTGCAAACTGCCAGTCTGAACTCAGCCTAGTTCTCCTTAATTGCATTCATTAACATTTATATACCACTTTGTTGGTACCAAGTCCGTGTAATCACTTTTATTAGGACTAGTGAAAACAAAGGGGGGGGGGGAAATATCATGCAAGCAATGTTCCCTCTAGAGTGGGAATCTTGTGAGCAAAAATTCGACTTTGTGAGCTACTGGCGTTAAAGTTGTGAGCGAGCCATTTGGCTACTGAATAAATTAATTTGCTCTGGAGCCCTCCTTCCTGAGCGAAGACAAAAATGTGTGAACTGGAGGCTAAAAAACTGTGAGCTAGCTCACATTAACTCAGCTTAGAGGGAACACTGCATGCAAGGGATCATGTTCTCCAGAACCCTTCGTCAGGCCGCCTGTTGAAAGGAAGGGGCGGGGAGGAAAAGGGCCTTCAGGAAATGAGCTCAAGATCTGTTGTAATTGTAAACATCGGCTGTAACCACACGCACAATTAGCCCCGCCATAGGCGCGAATGCCGGGCAGATTGAAAGGGCGCGATCAGACAACAACATCTGGGAAGTGCCCCACGGCTGTTGGCAACCCGTTTTGCTCTGCCAAAGAAGCAGAGTGAAAAGACACCGGGGAAAGTCTGGTAGCAAACAGGTTGCAACGGGCCATGGTTGGACTTTCCTGCCTGGTCGCTCCAGTGCACTCTCATGGCGTCGGGATGGTCTGATTGGGCCATCCTGACTCCGTGCCATTGTCCCCACACTTCTCAGTATGCGCACCATCGCAAGCTCCATAGGGAGCCCTCAGTGCGGAGGTGCGATTCCCCAATTCCCCGTTTAAGCAAATGGGAAAAAGGTAAAGGTAAAGGTTCCCTTGCTCGAAAGCCAGTTGAATCTGACTCTAGGGTTGCGGTGCTCATCTCCGTTTCAAAGCCGAAGAGCCAGCGCTGTCCAAAGACGTTTCCGTGGTCATGTGGCCGGCATGACTAAACACCGAGGCGCACGGAACGCTGTTACCTTCCCACCGAAGCGGTACCTATTTATCTACTTGCAACTTCTTGCTTTCGAACTGCTAGGTTGGCAGGAGCTGGAACTAGAGACGGGCGCTCACTCCGTCCTGCGGCACCCGGGTCTTGAACTGCTGAAGACTGACCTTCCACAGCCTGCAGTTCAGCGTCTTAACTACTTGAGCCACCGCAATGGGAAACAAAAGGCAAAAAAACCCCCCAAACCCAACTCACCCGTGGTTGCGTCTGATCACACAGTGGCAGGCTGCCCCCGCAGTTTCCAAGGACTGTGAGATTGCGTAACTGCGGGTCAAATTCCTCCGGAGGGAATAGCCTCGCTCCCCCCCCGCGGTTTCTCTGGCACGTGTGACCGCGACCATCCTGTACAAAATGTCTTGCAGTCCTGGTGCTGAGCAAAGCTGGATCCATTAGCCTAGGTACAGACAGAATGGAAGCCAAATTGGATAATGTTACTTCAGCTGCAGCCGGGGAGGAAGTAACTGTGGGGATGGAAAGTGCCGTCAAGTCACAGCTGAGGGGGTTTGCCCCATTGCCTGCTTTCACGTAGCGACCTGGGACTTCCTTGGTGGTCTCCCATCCAAGGACTAACTAGGGCTGACCCCAGGCCTGTAGCTACGATGGGGCGTTTCGGGGCCCAGCCCCCCCAATTTCCTACCAAGGCCCCCCCAACTTCCATCCAGCAAAACTGACACACGTCTGTGCTCCTCCTACATGCTTTTGTTGTGTTGTAAGCTGCTCTTTGGATCACCACCACTTTTGGGGGTGCTCACGGTTCCCGTGGTGGACCACATGATGATATTGGTGAGCCATGGTGTGAATGGGCTGAAGAGATGAATGGGGGTGAATGCCTGCCTGTTCCAACTGGCGAGTGTGCGTTTCTTAAATTTAATTTTAAATATAAATGTTATTTTATTTTTTTATTTTGTGACATCAGTGCCCCCCAACTTATTCAAAGTCCCCCCCCCCGAATTACAAAATCCTGGCTACAGGCATGGCTGACCCTGCTTAGCTTCTGAGATCTGGCAAGATTGGGCTAGTTGGGGCTATCCAGTCAGGACACCTGAAGTAATATCAATTTTGTATTAGAACACTGGTTGCTCTTTCAGGATGTTGGTGTTCTTTTCAATGATTTGCCTGTCTCCTGGAGGCTAGCTGATGGTCAACGAAAATGGGCCCTCTGTGCCTTTACTGTGGCTAAAAGAATTAAATCACATCACTGGAGAGACAGGGGAACAGATTCCGGAGAACAGCTGTCTGGGTACACACGTGTCTAGAAGAGAAAGAAGTAATTACTACTAGTAGTAGTACTGCTACTACTATTAGTAATAATAATGGCGAATCGGTCACGGCCTGAACTGATGCATGAAAAGGGAAGGAAAGAGAAATAGCAAGGCTTTGGGGAACAGGGTTTCGGAGATGGCAGTTCTTATCTGAACAAAAGATATCACCACTTAAGAGAGGAAATTGAACGGTGGGTTTTTTTGCTTTCTCTGTCAGCATGTCCAACATTATCCCGGTCCCGGTGACGTTCAGTTTTTTTACTCTTTCCATGCTTTATACATTCCAAGGACAGAACTACTAACTCTGTGCGCATAGGTCTTCTGAGTGGAAATGAATGGAATGGACCACATTAAAAGGTGATGTGATGAATGAATGGAACTGAAGACAGAAATAACCCAGAAATTGCTGGTGGAACTAATGGGACAATCTATGGTTGAGTTCAGATTGGCAATTTGCCCCACTATAACCACTTTTCAACCGCGTTTCCCAAGTGAATTAAAGGGGGCGTTCACATGCCCACCACCAATGTTCCCTCCAAGCTGAGTTAGTGTGAACTAGCTCACAGTTTTTTAGCCTCCGGCTCACACATTTTTGTCTTAGCTCGGGAAGCAAACTAATTTATGCAGTAGCCAAATCGTTCACTAGCAACTTGAATGCCAGTTGCTCGCAAAGTAGAATTTTTGCTCACAAGACTCCACAGCTTAGACGGGGCATTGCCCACCACCCGTAATCTGATATATTGAGGACACATAGACGACAATTGTGCATGGACATATTTTTAGGGTTTCGGAGCCCTTTAATAGAGGCTTATCTGTAGAATTGCCACCCTTGTTCTATTTTAAAGGTAAAGGTTCCCTTGCTCGAAAGCCAGTCAAATCCAAATCTAGGGTTGTGGTGCTCATCTCCGTTTCCAAGCCGAAGAGCCAGCGCTGTCCGAAGACGTTTCCGTGGTCATGTGGCTGGCATGACTAAACACCAAGGCGCACGGAACGCTGTTACCTTCCCACCGAAGTGGTACCTATTTATCTACTTGCAATTTCTTGCTTTCGAACTGCTAGGTTGGCAGAAGCTGGAACTAGAGATGGGAGCTCACTCCGTCTTGCGGCACCCGGGTCTTGAACTGCTGAACTACTGACCTTCCACAGCCTGCAGTTCAGTGTCTTAACCACTTGAGCCACCGCAGCTCCGTGTTCTATTTTACTATACTTTTAATTTCTTCTTTGTTTGGGGGTATTAAAAAAAGCCCCCATGCAATGACAGTTTCCTGCATTAGTTTTGCTTTGTTTAGTACCTGACATATTGCTAGACTGGTGTCTAGAAGTACCTTAGAGACTAATGTTTTCATATCGCTATAATCTTAGAACAGTATTGGATGTATTGCCTTAGCTTAAACACTCTAATCTGGGAGAGCCGGGTTTGACTCCCCACTCCTCCACATGCAGCCTTCGGCCATCTGCAAGTTTTCTCAGAGCTGTTCTCTCAAGAGCAGTTCTTGAGAGAGCTCTCTCAGGCCCACCTACCTCACAGGGTGTCTGTTGTGGGGAGGGGAAGGGAAATGAGATTGTAAGCTGCTCTGAGACTCCCCCCCCCAAGATCTCTGCTCGCATGGGGGAAGGGAATGGTGGCCACAGGCAAAAAAGCAAAGAGCCAGAGTGGCAGAGCCGTTAAGAGCATCATACTAGGAACTGGGAGACCCAAATTCGAATCCCCGCTCATGCTGTTGAAGCTCGCTGGGTGACCTTTGGCCAGTCACACTCTCTCAGCCTCACCTCCCTCACAGGGTTGTTGTGAGGATACAATGGACGAGAGGAGAATGATGTTAAGCTGCTTTGGATTCCCTTAGGGGAGATCGGTGGGGTGAGAGAGAGAGAGAGAGAGAGAGAGAGAGAGAGAGAGAGAGAGGAAGGAAGGAAGGAAGGAAGGAAGGAAGGAAGGAAGGAAGGAAGGAAGGAAGGAAGGAAGGAAGGAAGGAAGGAAGGAAGGAAGGAAGGAAGGAAGGAAGGAAGGAAGGAAGAGGCACTGATGTGGATCAGACCTGAAAAAATGCTCACCCTCTGTGTCCCAACTGCACGGCTGTCAAAGATGCTTGGAATGCGGTAGTTTACAAAAGATCATACCACATTAGGGCTGCGGTCAGATGGGCAGTTTGGCCCGATATAGGGCAATCCTGCATTGGCTTTTCCCTCCGTTGCTTTACCAAGCCCACGTTGGAACAGAAATTCCCCTCTGCGCTGCATGCCGCTTTCGCTTTCCTTGATCATCGGGTTTTATGGAACCTTTATCGCCGTTCAGGGGTGAGTTTGCAGTCAGTACGGCATTGCCCCGGGGAATCTGAATGTGGTTTTAAGCGGCACCTTTTTCTCAGTGTTGAGAAGATGTGGAATGAATGCCCGATGCAGAACCAGCTGTAGTTGCTCTTCCGAAACTGATTTAATGGGCTTGGTCACACAGCGGCATCTGTCAGCCATTCCCCAGTCATACTCACCCCATCATATCACAAGTTGAAAATGGAGGAAATAGCCATCACATAATACGTGGTGCTTTCGGTTCCCTGCACATTCATCGTGCGGGGCCAGATGTCTGAACGCGAAGGAATGCAAACAAAATGGATCCACAGTCTGAACCTGCAGATCTATTTCCACCACTGGATTTTTTGGGAAGCTTCTGCCTATATGCGCATATGGGCATGAGCGCATAAGTGCACATGCATGCATACCTGCCTGCATTTATAGAAAAATGACTGAGCTGCACACTCCATGGCTGAGGCGGAACACTAATATGGACGCCAGAGCATGGGATGGCCGCATGGGTGGCCTGAAGCAGGGTATGCTATTCGGTCGTTTTGCCCCGCAACACTTCAAAGCGGTACAGTTAGAAGTGGCGCCATATTGCTCCAAGCTGCCAGCCAGTCCGCAGCCTAGGATGGGGAAGGATTGCAGGGGATAACACAGAGGCCCATTCTGCACCCAGCATTCGCTCCGCTGTTTTACCAACCCCTTGTTGGAACGGAAATCCCCCTCTACGTTGCATGCCACTTTCACTTCCTTTGATTGTCGGATTTTATTTTAGCCTCCACACTGCATGCCGGTTTCACTTCCTTTGATCGCTCGGTTTTATGGTACCATCTGCATAGATTTATGGCCGTTTTATGGCCATTTGGGGGTGACTGCAGTCAGTATGGTGTTGGACCCCGGGGTATTTGAATGCAGTTTTGAGCCACATCTTTTTCTGTTCCAGGTGGGTTTGGTAAGACAGCAGGGCAAATGGGAAAGAGAGTGCTTCATTAGGAGATATCCTCATGTGGATGCTTTGAATTAACACCCCCACTCCGATTTAGATTAAAAAAAAAACCAGAGCAAAAGCTCCATGTGGAAGCACAGCAATAGAGTCCCAGAATCATTCCCTTCTGGCTGAAGAATCCTCTCTCTTTGTTGTCTGACATCAGGACTTAACAAAATAGACAGAAGTCGCAGGGTGTTAAGAAGATAAGAAGCTAAGAAGAGCCCTGCTGGATCAGGCCAGTGGTCCATCTAGTCCAGCATCCTGTCTCCCACAGTGGCCAGCCAGTTCCTCTGGATGGCCAACAGCTTGGCAGAGAGGCCGAGGCCTTCCCCTGGTGTTGCCTCCTGGCTCTGGGATTCGGAGGATTATTGCCTCTGAATGTGGAGGGTTTTCGTCAGCCACCATGGCTAGTCACCATTGATAGACTTATCCCCCATGAATCTATCTAATCCCTTTTTAAAGCTGTTTATTCCTGTGGCGATCACTATGTCTTCTGGCAGCAAACCCTACATTTTAATCACTCTCTGTGTAAAGCCGTATTTCCTTGCACTGACCCAAAAAGCCACATCACACTTCTTATTGTTAGGGCCAACCAAAATAAAACTGTGTGTATGTTTTCAAGTTCCATAGAACTCTTCTTCGGGCCAGATGTTAACCAGGGCTCTTCTTGTAGCAGGAACTCCTTTGCATATTAGGCGACGCCCCCCTAATTAGCCAATCCTCCAAGAGCTTACAGAGCTCTTCTTACAGGGGCCTACTGTCAGCTCTTGGACAATTGGCTACATTAGGGGGTGTGTCGCCTAATATGCAAAGGAGTTCCTGCTCCATCAGAAGCTTAGCAGCGTATTTGAGTCTGAATACTTATTGAGATCCTATCTAAACGTATTATCTTTCCTGATTTTTTTTGTAAAGCACTTTATGGGCATGAGAGCTTTTGTACTACTCTAATATTTTCCTGAGGAAGACCCAATTCTGAAACACTGTTATATAATCCGGAGACGATGTTGATGTACTTTTACACCAGGATTTTCTTATGATTTGAAGGAATTTGTTCATTGTATTGTACTGCTTGTCGACAGTAATATAGAGATAGCATTTTCTTTGCAAGTCTTGTTGACTGTCTGATCTGTGGGTCAGACTCTCACGACTGTTTTCTTTACATTTGTTCTCCAATCCTCTACAGGGAACATCAAAGCAATCTAGTCAGGTGTTTGGTTCCCATGGACCCATGAAACTGTCTTCTACTGAATCCGACTCTTGGTCCATCAAGGCCAGTCCTGTCTACTCAAAAGTGGCTCTCCAAGATCTCATGTTAGAGGTCTTTCACATCACCACCTGCCTGGTCCTTTAATTGGAGAAGCTGAGGATCGAACTTGAGACCTTCTGCACGCTGAGCAGATGCTCCGCCACTGAGCCATGTGTAATTCAGGCCATTAGAACAAGGCATGCTTGCCAGGTAGAGCTGGTTTTCAAAGACGTTCTCATTGTGCTTAGGACTGCCCACACGGCTCCCACCTCTGTTGCTTTTCAGCAACAGCCGCTGCTAAGGTTTCAGGTGATGTCCCCCTCCTTAGCCACTCACAAGGTGATACCTCCACCCCACCAGCTGTTGATGGTACTCTGTGAACACCTCACCAAGACCTGGACCTGGATGGCCCAGGCAAGCCCGATCTCATCAGATTTCAGAAGCTAAGCAGGGTTGGCCCTGGTCAGAACATGGATGGGAGACCACCAAGGAAGACCAGGGTTGCTGCACAGAGGCAGGTACTGGCAGGCCACCTCTGAAAAGTCACTTGCCTTGAAAACTCCATGGGCGTCGCCGTAAGTTGGCAGTGACCTTAAGGCACTTTCCACCTCCAACAAAGGATACAGTAGACCTTTGCCAGTTGCGACTTCACACTTTTGTGCTCATAGAATCGGAGAGCCGGAAGGGACCTCCAGGGTCATCTAGTCCAACCCTCTTCACAACGCAAGAAATTTACAAATACCTCCCCCCCACACCCCCCCATGCCCAGAAGAGGGCAACCCCCCCCCAACAAACCCCTCCAGGATCTCCGGCCAAACTGACCTGGAGAAAAATTGCTTGGCTTGCCCAAAGTAGTGACCAGCATTTCCCCTGGGCATGTAAGAAAGGGCCACGAGAACGAAACATTGATGCAACCCTTCCTGCCCTCCCTTTTATGTGCATGTGTGTGCGTGTCTGTTTTTCTGTGTGTGCCTATAAGTGTGAACCTGGAAGTTGTGGTGACCTCTGGTGACTGACCCCTACTGGGGGCCTGGAGGATATTCAGAGAAGTGGCTGAACAAAGCCTGCCCCCACCTTCATACTGCTGGTATTCCAAGGAGGTCTCCCATCCAAGTACTTGCTAGAGTTGGCCCTGCTTCGCTTCCAAAACCTGATGAGATTGGCTTTGCTTGGGCTATCCGTGTCAGAGAGGGCTTTCTCCTTTCCAAATGGCTCTCTGCTTTCACTAATATGCGCCACTTTTTTTAAAAAATAGAACTTTAACTTGCTTAAAATTACATATTAAATTAGCAGGAATATCAATTAACCAAAACACTCAAAATAACATTAGACTGAATTGTTTTGACAATTACATCACTTAAGCAAGTCTTGGGGAAAAAAGGTTTGCCAAACTCTGTTCAGTGGAGATGTATATTTCCATCGGGTTTTTTTTTAATGTCAATTTAATTACCAGAAAGGTTTCTTACATTTTATGGTCACTTCGTCTATTGGTGAAATATTGTCCGACTTCCACTGTCTCGCAAAGGTAACTCTAGTTGCCACTATCATTGGGAAAACCAGTTTAAAATTCTTTCAGAAACATGGATATATAAGTTTAACAAGATGAACTCAGAGGAACAGGTAAAATCCATACCTAAACTTCATTTCATAATTTCTAAAACCGATAACCAGTATTCTTTGGCCCATCTACAGGTCCACCACAAATGCAAATAGTCCGAATCTGGTACTTTGCAATATCTACATATGCTGCATACAATTTTTAAAATACATTTTTGCTGTTTTGTGTGGTTTGAAGAGCGATTGATACAGCAACTTGATTAATTTTCTCCCATAATCCGAGAGAAACAATATTATATGTGCCACTTTTGCTCACTATGTGTGTATGTGTAGCAAACCATTTGGGTCACTTTCTGATTTCGCTCCACTGGCCGCCCCATCTGGCATGCAACCGCAGAGCCCCACATCCCCCCCCCAAAAAAAAGAGGCACTCGCGCTTTTGAAAACCCGGCCCCCGCGCCCACAGCAAGAGAACAATGCATTTTGATGGTGTGCGGTGCTCTCATTCTCATGCTGCCCATGTCCTCGGATGTTCCCTTTCCTCTCCAAAGGTCAGCCCGAGGTCTGCGCTACGCCACCCCGGACAAGCGCAGCTCGCTCTCCAGCACTGCCTGCCGCTGCAGAGGCACTTGGTCCCTGTACATCAAGGCCTGCTCAACTCTCCCTCTCTCTCTGCCTTGCAAATGACTCTGAGGAACTAGGCTGGTAGCTGATTTCGTGGGGGGGGGAGGGAGGAGGAAAAGCACTCAATTTTTTTTTTTTTTTTGAACTGGGCTCCCAGAGAGCTCGCAGGGCTGCCACGCAGAGCAGGACGCCTACCTGCTCAACTGCAGGGAAACAAGCTTCTGAAGGCTTTAATGGGATTTTGCCCGAGGCTGTTTTATTAAGATGTCGGCTTTTTCTGCTGCCTCGGCAGCTGACACCATTCACTGTCAGCTGCCCCCTCCCCTTCCCCTCCCGACAATGCACCAAATTACTCGCTTCATTTAGTGCTCATGGCTTTGCACAGGCAAATCAGGGGGAAGAGCTCCATTTGACCAGATGAGTCGCGCGGGGAGGGGGGAGGAGGAGGCCAGCCGTGGCCCTGCTTTAACTGTGGCGGGGGAGCTGGCGGTGGTGTGGAGTGTGTGGTTTCAACAGGGGAGGGGAGGGAAGAGCAATACCACCGGGGCTTACTTCTACTCTATTAGGAAAGAAAAGAATCATCATTCCTTTTTTTTTGTTTGGTTTTCGCGAGGGCCCAGCCAATTTGCAAGGCCCCCTTTGCCATCCCCCCCCCCATTTGCCGTTCCTGCGTTCAAAGGGTGTCTCGCCAATGGAGCGCGTGGCCTCCACTGCTGCCTGCCTTATCTCGGTGTCAGGCCAAGTAGGGAGACAGAAGCCGGTGGCTGGTTGTCGTCCCGGTCGTTGTTTGGAGGGGGGGAATTTAATAAGCGAGCCGGCGACCACTTTTAATGAACGCTTGCTGGTAATCAAGGGCCCCTGTCCTTTGGAAAAGGGACACGGGAGGAGAGCAGGAGACGCGGTGCGCTCCGAGGGCGAGAACAAAAAGCGAGAGGCGGCACAGCAATGGAAGCCGGGCCTTCTGATGCCACTCTGCTTCCTTGTAGCGCCTGAGTGGTACTGGCAGAGCGAGGAGGATGCTTTCCAGCAAGCACAGGGCAGGCAGGGGAAAGCTGGTTGTCTGGCTAGGGCACTTCACAAGCGCTGAGGCGGGAAAAAAAGAATTATTTGTGATTTCCTTCCCCCCCTCCTTGTAAGTTCTCCGGTTTTCGCCCTCCCCTCCTCCCCAAGCTTAAGGCAATCTGAGATCAAGAAAATAAGGGATGAGAGAGGCGGGCGCGCCAGCTTTCATATCTGGCTTTTCATATATTTCCATATTACACCGTTCGCTATGCAGAAGACGAGGATGTGAGGAGGCACGCGTGTGAGGGGAGACGTGCCGAACAAGGGCCTTTTGAAACGTTGGGGCAAAACAGGAGGAGAAGAAGAGGGCGGGCCTGTTAAGAAGTTCGTCTCTCATAGATGGGGGGGGGGCGGAAGGGAAGAAAGAGAGGGTGTGTATTTACCCTTTCTCAGAAGTTTAGTGCGATGGGATTCCCACAACGGAAAGTACGGGCAATCCTTGTTCACCCCATCTGCTGTGGTAGATTCATTTTATTTTCCATTTTATTTACACTCCCCCCCCACACACACAACAGGGACCGAATATGTCTTAAATCATTCTTGGCTCTTCCATTGTATTCTCACAACAACCCTGTGAGGTAGATTAGGCGAAGAGTACGTGGCCTAAGATCACCTAGTGAGTCCCTGTGGCAGGGGGGAAGATTCGAACCTGGGTCTCCCAGATCCGAACCCTAGAAGAGAGATTGAAGAGAGAGGAGATTGGATTTATACCCCACCCTTCACTCGGCGTCTCAGAGCGGCTTACAAACTCCTTTCCCTTCCCCTCCCCACAATAGACAACCTGTGAGGGAGGTGGGGCTGAGAGAGCTCTGACAGAAACTGCTCTTTTTCAAGGACAGCTCTTGTCAGAACTACGGCTTGCCCAAGGTCATCCAGCCAGGTGCAAGTGGAGGAGCGGGGGAATCAAACTCGGTTCTCCCAGATTAGAGTCCGCGCACTTAACCACTACACCGAACTGGTAAACAGATAGGGCCTGTGGACTATACTATTACGTTCTGTCTGGTCCTTTAAGTATGTCCCTACTGTGCAATTTTGGAGCGGCTTCCAAAGTCCTTTCCCTTCCCCTCCCCACAACGGACACCCTGTGAGGGAGGCGGGGCTGAGAGAGCTCTTGACAGAACTGTCCTTGAGAGAACAGCACTGACAGAACTATGGCATGCCCAAAGTCATCCAGCAGCTGCAAGTGGAGGAGTGGGGGAATCAAACCCAATTCTCCCAGATTAGACTATGCACACTTAACCACTACACCAAACTGGCTCTCACTCAAACCATTAGAGCACACTGGCTGTACATGTGAAAAGAGGCCATAAACGGTAGCAGCGTCGCCTCTGGTGCATCTCTTTCTAGCTCAGAGTGAGCCACAGAACTGTTTTCACGTTTGACAGTCCAGCATCAATTGGGGACCCAGCTATCTGTGAAGACCCAATGGAGAAGCTCTTCTTAGAGCCCTGATTCATTAAAATAAGAGACTGGGTCCACTTCAAAGCTGCGTCGCGGTCAGGTCTCAGCCGACTTCGGTTGACCGTGGAGGGTTCTCAAGGCAAGAAATGAACAGAGATGGTTTGCCCCTGCCTGCCTCTGCATAGCAACCCTGGACTTCCTTGATTGTCTCCCATTCAAGTCCTAACCAGGGCCGACCCTGCTTAGCTTCTGAGATCTGATGAAAGCAGGCTAGCCAGGGCTAATCAGGGACCTCCGTCTCTAAGAACTGCTAAATCCTTCCGCTGTTATGTCAAGTTGTGGTCTGCCACAGATAACGGCCAATGAGTCGGTGCCAAGGATTGGCTTTTCCCCGGTTGGGCAGCTTGGGGACTAGGTCCTCCATCCCTGAATGTAACACCCTGCATGTCCATCAGTTTGGCTTGGGAGAATTAAAGCAAATAGAATAAGTGGACAAGAAGGAATGATTACATGTGAAAAGCGGGCTGAGGATGGCGATCCCTGAGCCCTCCATTCTTACTTGTAGCTGACAAAGAGAATCAGTTTGGTGTAGCGGTTAGGAGCATGGACACTAATCTGGGAGAACCGGGTTTGAGTCCCCACTTCTCCACATGCAGCAGCTGGTGTGACCGTGGGTCAGTCGCGAGTTCTCTCAGAGCTGTCCTCGAGAGAGCTCTCTCAGCCCCACCGACCTCCCAGGGTGTCTGTTGTGGGGATGGGAAAGGGAAGGGGATGGCAAGCCGCTCTGAGACTCCTTCGGGTAGCGAAGGGTGGGGTATAAATCCAATTTCTCCCCCTCCTCTTCTTCTTCTCTTCTGATGTATTTATTACAAGCATTGGTGTCTCGTTCCCTCAACTTAAACTTTTTTTCTGGGGTTGGATCACAAAACAAATTAAATATTATGCAAGTCTGACATCTTAATCTCATATAAAGTAAAGGTAAAGGTTTCCGTTGCTCAAAAGTCAGTCAAACCCGACTCTAGGGGGTGGAGCTTATCTCCATTTCCAAGCTGAAGAGCCAGCACGGTCCGAAGATGCTTTCCATGGTCATGTGGCTGGCACGACTAGACACCGAGTTGCACAGAATGCTGTTACCTTCCCACCGAAGCATTACCTATTTATCTACTTGCAATTTCTTGCTTGCGAACAGCTAAATTGGCAGGAGCTGGGGTCAGAGACGGGAGCTCACTCCGTCACGCGGCACTCGGGTCTCGAACTGCTGACCTACCGACCTTCCAGTCTGCAGCTTCAGCATCTTAACCACTGAGCCACTGTGGCCCCTTGACCTCATATACCCAGGTCAAATATCTGTGGGTGTTACCTGCCGTCAAATTGCTTCTGACTTAAGATGACTCAATGGACTAATGGCCCTGACCCAGATGGCTGAGGCAAGTCCAATCTCATCTGATCTTGGAAACTAGGCCAAGTTGGCCCTGGTCAGTATTTGGATGGGCAGGGCTCTTTTTGTAGAAAAAGCCCAGCAGGAACTCATTAGCATAAGCCACACCCAACAGCAGAAACTCATTAGCTTATTAGGCCACACCCCTGACAGCACAGCTCATTAGAATATTAGGCCACACCCCCATGTTACCGGAAGTGTGGTCACTCAGCCACACCCACCTTTTGCTCCTTATTCTGTTTGCCTTGTTTGTTGTCAAAACTCCTTTGCATGCTAGGCCACACATCCCTAAGGTAGCCAGTCCTAATGAGTTTCTGCTGTTGGGTGTGGCCTGTTATGCTAATGAGTTCCCACTGGGTGTGGCCAACTCGGGAGCCAGCCAGAACTCTGTTCCTGTGCGTTCCGGCCCAAAAATAGCCCTGTGGATGGGAGACCACCAAGGAAGTCCAGGGATGCTACGCAGAGTCAGACAATGGCAGACCACCTCTGAACATTTCTTGTTCTGAAAATCCTGCATGGTCATCCTGCATAAGTTGACTGTGACTTGGCAGCCAGGGAATAAAAAAAGTAGAGCATCTGCTTGGCGTGCAGAAGGTCCCAGGTTCGATCCCTGGTAACTCCAGTTAAAAGATCTGGCCGTAGATGATGTGAAAGACCTCTAACCTGAAACCTTGGAGAGTGGCTGTCAGTCTGAGTGGACACTACTGACCAGGCCTTCCACATACACTAAATAAGACACATTCAGTCCACTTTCGATGCACTCTCCAACTGGATTTTTACTGTGGCTGATTCTGCATTGGCTTTTCCCTCCAGTTTTTTCCCTCCATGCCAGAACTGGAATTCCCTTCTGCATTGCATGCTGCTTTCACTTCCTTTGACCATCGGGTTTTACGGTCGCCTCCACACTCCAAGCCGCTTTCGCTTCCTTTGGTCATGGGATTTTATGGTACCTTCTGCAGATATTTATGGCTGTTTTATGGCTGTTCAGGGGTGACTTTGAACATAAGAACATAAGAGAAGCCAATGTTGAATCAGGCCAATGGCCCTTCTACTCCAACACTTTGTCACACAGCGGCCAAAATATACCAGGTGCCATCAGGAGGTCCAGCAGTGGGGCCAGGACACTAGAAGCCCTCTCATTGCTGCCCCCTCCACCACCAAGAATAGAGTGCATCACCTGCCCCAGACTGAGAGTTCCCATCTATACCCTGTGGCTAATAGCCACTGATGGACTTCTGCTCTACATGTTTATCTAATTCCCTCTTGAACCTGTCCATGCTTGCAGCTGCCACCACCTCCTGTGGCAGTGAATTCCATGTGTTAATCTCTCTTTGTGTGAAGAAGTATTTCCCTTTATCTGTTCTAACCCGACTGCTCAGCAATTTCATGGAGTGCCCACGGGAGTTCTTGTATTGTGAGAAAGGGAGAAAAGGACTTCTTTCTCAACCTGCTCTATCCCATGCATAATCTTATAAACCTCGATCATGTCACCCCTCAGCTGTCGTTTCTCCAAGCTAAAGAGCCCCGAGCGTTTTAAGTCCATGCAGCATTGGCCCAGGGTATTTGAATGTGGTTTTGAGCTGCACTTTTCCCTCTCAGTTGAGAAAATGTGGAACGAATGCTAGATGCAGAATCGCTCTGTGTGAACTAGCAAGATTCCCTTGCAAACAGTTGCTGCAGCGGATCAAAACGGCATTGTTTAGCACGTGTGAAAGCGCCCATAATTCGATGGACTGAGGGTCTGATCTGGTATAAAGCCATTTCAGGTCTCCGTGTGACCTCCAAAATGTCTTATTGTTGACAGCCTTGCTCAGGTCTTACAAAGCGGCCATTTTCTCCAGGCAAACTGGTCTTGCCTGGAGATTGGCTGTAATCCCAGGAGACACCTGGAAGTTGGCAACCCCATCCCAGTCATGGTGCCTAAACTTTGGAACTCCCTCTTTCATCGTGTCCCACCAGAAGACAAAGACTCCCCCCCTCCCTGATTGACGTTCCCTCCTCATTGTCCCCATGTGTGTGTCTGTGGGGTTAAGTGTTTGTATGTTTTCTTTCATTGCTTCCAACATTTTATATACATTTATTTGCATTTTAACATTAACAAAAGAAGAAGAGAAGAGCTTGGATTTACACCCTGCCCCTCACAGAGTCTCAGAGCGGCTTACAAACTCCTTTCCCTTCCCCTCCCCACAACAGACACCCGTGAGAGAGGTGGGACTGAGAGAGCTCTGACAGAAACTGCTCTTTTTTCAAGGACAGCTGTGCCAGAACTATGGCTTGCCCAAGGTCATCCAGCCAGGTGCAAGTGGAAGAATGGGGAATCAAACCCGGTTCTCCCAGATTAGAGTCCGCACAGTTTAACCACGACACCAAACTGGCTCTGCATTGGCAGAAGAAGAAGAAGGAGAAAAAGAAGAAGAGGAGGAGAAGGAGAAGGAGATTGGATTTATACCCCGCCCTTCACTCAAAGTCTCAGAGCAGTTTACGAACTCCTTTCCCTTCCCTCCCCACAACAGACACCCTGTGAGGTAGGTGGGGCTGCGAGAGTTCTGAGAGAAACTGCTCTTGAGAGAACAGCTCTGATGGAACTTATGACTGACCCAAGGTCATGCCTACAGTGTCATGTGCAGGAATGGGGAATCAAACCTGGTTCTCCTGGATTAGAGTCCACACTCCTAACCACTACACCAAACTGGCAAGAAGACTGCGTACAGATGTTTTAAATAAAGTAGCTACCTAAATAAGAAAACAATCCTAGATCTGCCCTGCACTGTCATTGAAAGCCTGTATCCCTCCCCCTGGGTTGATTTCCCCTGCAGTTTTTGTATTGAAAACCGCTTTGCATCCCTGGGCAAGAGAAAAGCGGCATATAAGTCCTGAAATAAAGCCCATAAAAATGAGACAGAGTTCAGCCTTTCTTGTCCTAAGGTGGCCTTCCCAGGTCTTTGCTGATGCGCCGATTCTTCCTCTTCCCCATTTGCCACACACAGGTACACATCATGTACATATTTTCATACAGCTCAGATGCGCAGCGTGCCTGTGAATTTGCATACTACAAATGCATTATCTCCTCTTAGTTTAAAAGGAGAGATTTGCCTGTAGGTGCCTTAAGTTAATGAGATGAAACACCGTGGCGTATGCTGTAACAGTTGCGATGACTTTTGTTTAGCATTTTGATTATAAAATAGGGGAATGGTACATTAACTTTGTTTTGAGGAGAAGATTTCCCCAGCACTCCTGTTTATTAAGCTGTTACGGCGGTGAGATTTTGAAACATATGCTACATTTATAATTGACTTATTAAAACTCGTACGTGGTAAATGGCGACGGGATTACCCAGGGGCGATCAGATCATCAAAATATATAACCGCACTAAATCCGCTGTATTCAGAAATGGGGAGGTATTTGGGGGTTAGTGCCGAGGTTTCGTTTCTAACGGCATCTCTCTTTTTTAAATATTCTGTTTGCCGGCAAAGAGCTGTTCCCTCTAAGCTGGGGAGTCTTGTGAGCAAAAATTCTACTTTGTGAGCTGCTGGCGTCGAAGTTGTGAGCGAGCGATTTGGCTGCTGCATAAACTAGTCTGCTCGGGAGCCCTCCCTTCCCGAGCTAAGACAAAAATGTGTGAGCCAGAGCCAGAGTTAGCTCACACTCACTCCGCTTAGAGGAAACGCTGGTCGCAAGTGGAACTGGCATTGAAACGCACAGAAAGGAAGCTCGGGTGAATCAAAGTCTTGGCCTCGGCAATTTATCAAGGATGGGAGGCCCTCAGAATGATTTTGCACCTTTTCCTGTTGTTGCAAGATTATGTAATCAATTCCATCGGTAGATTAATAAGGCAAAACTTAGCGGGTTAATTGGCAGGAGCCAATTTTAATGAATTTGTACGAATAACTACCTGTGGGGCCTTACTGGCTTTCTCTCTCTCTCTTTTTCTTGGTCACTCATCTTTTGTTTGTGGTCCCGTTTCTTACAGTTCCAGTTACTTCTACTCAGGGCTTTTTTGTTAGAAAAAGCCCAGCAGGAATTCATTATCATAATAGGCCACACCCAACAGCAGAAACTCATTGGCATATTAGGCCACACCCCTGACAGCACAGCTCGTTAGCATATTAGGCCATGCACCATGTTACCAGAAGTGTGGTCATCCAGCCACACCCACCTTTTGCTTCTTATTCTGTTTACCTTGTCTGTTGTCAAAACCCAGGGCCTTTTTTTGGATCAGGGACTCCTTTGCATGTTAGGCCACACACCCCCAATGTAGCCAGTCCTAATGAGTTTCTGCTGTTGGGTGTGGCCTATTATGCTGACGAGTTCCTGCTGGGCTTGGCCAACTCGGGAGCCAGCCGGAACTCCGTTCCTGTGCGTTCCGGCCCAAAAATAGCCCTGCTTCTACTACCTCTATTTATTTAACGCATTTATCAGCCTCCTTTCCTCCTTACAAAGCTCCAGGGGGCCAAGATCCATAAAACAGAATGTGTATAATATATCAAAAAACCAAAATTAAAAAAAAACACAGTTTAAGGCCTGCTGGTAACCAATGTGGAGCTGCGGTGGCTCAAGTGCTTAAGATGCTGAACTGTAGGCTGTGGAAGGTCAGTAGTTCAGCAGTTCGAGACCCGAGAGTGCTGCATGACGGGGTGAGCTCCTGTCTCTGGTTCCAGCTCCTGCCAGCCTAGCAGTTCGAAAGCAAGAAATTGCAAGTAGATAAATAGGTACCACTTCAGTGGGAAGGTAACAGCGTTCCGTGCGCCATGGTGTTTAGTCATGCCTGCCACATGACCATGGAAACATCTTTGGACAGCACTGGCTCTTTGGCTTTGAAACAGAGATGAGCTCCGCAACCCTAGAGTCGGATTTGACTGGCTTTCAAGCAAGGGAACCTTTACCTTTACCTTTTAGTAACCAATGTTCCCTCTAAGCTGTGGAGTCTTGTGAGCAAAAATTCTACTTTGTGAGTTCCTGGCATTAAAGCTGTGAGCGAGGGATTTGGCTACTGCATAAACTAGTTTGCTCCGGAGCCATCCCTTCCTGAGCTGAGACAAAAATGGTTGAGCCAGAGACTAAAAAACTAGTGTGAGCTAGCTAACACTAACTCAGCTTAGAGGGAACACTGCTAGTAACTTAATGAATGGTGGTCTTAAAGAGCGCCATCTTCAGCTGCCTCCTAAAGACTGAAAGAGGTCGGGCGCACCTCCCTGGGCAGGTCATTCCATAATCATGGTGCTGCTACTGAAAAGACCCTCACTCATGTAGCTACTGAACAGGGTTCTTTGATAGATGGGACAGTTAAGAGAGCCTCTCCCTGTGACCATAATTCCCAAGCAGGAGCATATGGGAGAAGATGGTTCTTCAGATACCTGGTCTCAAGCCATGGAGGAGGTGGAGGAAGAGGAGGAGGAGGTGGAAGAGGAGGAGGAATCATAGAATCATAGAATGTTAGAGTTGGAAGGGACCTTGCAGGTCATCTAGTCCAACCCCCTGCACTCTGCAGGAGCATAGCCGAAAGATAGCCCTACAACATACCTGAAAGATGGCTGGCCAGCCTCCACTTGAAAACATCCAGCGAAGGACCATCCACCACCTCCCAAGGCAGACCGTTCCACTGCTCAGCCACTCTTACAGTTAGGAAGTTTCTCCTGATATCTAGCCGGTAACGACTCCCTTGGAATTTCCACCCGTTAGATCTAGTCTCGCAATCCGGAGCAAGAGAGAATAGATCTGCTCCATCTTTTACATGACAGCCCTTCAGATAGTTGGAGACTGCAATCATGTCCCCTCTAAGTCTTCTCTTCCCCAGGCTAAACATACCCAACTCTTTCAAGCCTTTCCTCATAAGACTGGGATTCCAACCCTCTCACCATCCTGGTTGCCCTCTTCTGGACACGCTCAAGCTTGTCAAGCCATACTTGACAAGGAGGAGGAAGAGGAAGATGAAGAGGAAGAGGAAGAAGAAGAGGAGATTGGATTTATAGCCTGCCCTTCACTCAGAGTGGCCTACAGTCTCCTTCCCTTCCTCTCCCCACAACAGACACCCTGTGTGGTGGGTGGGGCTGAGAGAGCTCTTTCGAGAACTGCTCTTGAGAGAACAGCTCTGACAGAACCTGTGACTGCCCCAAGGTCATCCAGCTGGCATCCTGTGGAGGAGTGGGGAATCAAACCCTTTTCTCCAGATTAGCGACCACTGTTCTTAACCACTACACGAAACTGGCTCTCACTTTTGGTCCTATTTTTGTACGTGAAGAAGAAGAGTTGTTTTTTTTACCCCATCCTTCACTACCCAAAGGAGTCACGGAGTGGCTTACAATTGCCTTCCCTTCCTCTCCCCACAACAGGCACCCTGTGAGGTAGGTGGGACTGAGAGACTCTCTTGGAAGAATTGCTCTTGAGAGAACAGCTCTGAGAGAACTGTGACTGACCCAAGGTCACCCAGCAGCTGCAAGTGGATGAAGCGTGGGGAATCAAACCCAGTTCTCCAGATTAGAGTCCGCTGCTCCTAATCACTACACCAAACTGGCGTGAATTGCAGTGGTGCTTATAGAATGGTAAATTCTCCAAGTGAGTTGACAGAGGCAGCCTGCATTGAAAAAGATTCTCTGGATAAGGATAATCTGACAAATTATAGATTGGCATTAAAACAGGCTTTGGAGGGACAGGGCGGCCAGGTCTTCTGGCCAATGGCAGGGGATGGGGGGATTGGGGTTGCCAGCTCCAGGTTGGGAATCGCCTGGAGATTTGGGGGCGGAGCCTGTGGAGGACAAGGACCTCAGTGACGTATAAAATTAAGAGAAGGAAAACTGGGAAAACAGCAGTAGACCAAAAAAGCAGTAGACTGTGGAGCCTGAAAAGGTTTGGTGTCGTGGTTAAGAGTGGCAGACTCTGATCTGGAGAACTGGGTTTGATTCCCCAATCCTCCACATGCAGCCAGATGGGACCTTGGGTCGGTCACAGCTGTCTCAAGAGCAGTTCTCTCAGAGCTCTCTCAGCCCCGCCTCTACCCCACAGGGTGTTTGTTGTGAGGAGAGGAAGGGAAGGAGGTTGTAAGCTGCTCCGAGACTCCTTCAGGTAGTAAAAAGTGGGGTATAAAACCCTCCTCCTCCTTTTCTCCTCCTCCTCCTCCTTCTCCTCTTGCTATGACAATTGATCTCCAGCTAACCAGATAGTTCCCTTGGAGACAATGGCTGCTTTGGCGGTTGGGTTCTATGATATTAGACTCTGCCGAGGCCCCTCCCTTCCCCAAGCCCCGCCCTTTCCAGGCTCCACCCCCCAACTCTCCAGGCATTTTCCAACCCAGAGCTGGCAACCCTACTCACATAGTCCAAGGTGCGTGAAGACTTCTTGTAGTCTACCCAAAAGGCTTTGACTCCTTATGGAGTAGGAGAACCAAGATGATGATTCTTTCTAAGGTTCATAAATTCTGGATCGAAGCGCACACTTTCTTATAGTCGGTCTTGAGTATCACAATACCTTTTAAGCCAGAGATATTTTTTGTTAAACTGTTGACCAGGTGAGTTAGATCAGAATCATAGTTACGTTATGTTACATGCTATAACAGCTGCCAGGATTTTATTTGCAACGGCCTGGAGGACACTGAAGATTCCAAGGCTACATGAGTTGATATCGAAGATTATGGAATGTGCCGAAATGGACAAGTTGACAAATACATTAAAAGGAAAAATGGCAGAAGAATTTATGGGACCCTGGAGGCCGTTTTATGACTGGTGAAAACTTAAGTATTGAGAAAATGAGATTAAGTGAAGAAGAATAAGAATGACAGAGGAAGTAGTTGTGAAATTGTAACGAGAAAATATGCATGCAGAATTTTTAACTGGAAAATTTAATATTACTGTCTTTTTCTTCGCTCTCTCCCCTTCCGCCCTTTCTGTATATGCACTAATAATTTTTTTTCCAAAAAAAGAAAAGAAAAGAAGAATGATCCTTTCTAGCCATAAACCTGAGTATTCTGTCACCTCCTCTTCAGAGGAAGAATCGGAGCAGTTGGGCCCTACACAGGTGGAATACTGACCTGAGCAGCTGGGTCAAGAAACAGACCCAGTGGGGGAAGCATCAGCAAGCGAGAATCCCAGTCACACTCAGGAGATGACAGAAAGGATGCAGAGGCCAGAGCCTAAGTCTCCTCCAGGTTCTCCTGAACCAGTGGAGTGTAGGAGAAGGAAGGAGCACTTGACAGCTTTGGAGAGAAGATGGAGCGTTCGCCTAATGACACGGCAGCAATCCACATGGGTTCCTGGAGCAGAGTCTTTACAGGAGCAGGACTGAGATGCTGTTAGAAAACAGCAAGGACCTACACCTGGAGGATGAGGAATGCACCGGGAAGAAGTGACACCTGAGCTTTGGGGATGAATCAGGAAAAGGAGGCAGTTAAAAGAAACACTATGAGCAAGGCTTGTTGGGGAAGCAACTTTGCTTGTCACCAGTGTTCCCTCTAAGCTGAGTTAGTGTGAGATAGCTTACAGTTTTTTAGCCTCTGGCTCACACATTTTTGTCTTGGCTCAGGAAGGATGGCTCCAGAGCAAACTAATTTATGCAACAGCCAAATTGCTCACTCACAACTTTAATGCCAGTTGCTCAGAAAGTAGAATTTTTGCTCACAGGACTCCATTGGCTTAGAGGGAACATTGTTTGTCACCCCTCTGTGAGCTGATCCACTCAGTGAACTGAGCACTACCTTACCCTGCTCTCTGTCCTGTTTAACCTGTGCTTGCTTTTCCAGCTAGAAACCCAGGTCCAAGCCTTGGACCTTGAATTCCGGACCCCCCTTTTCTCTCAACCTTTGGACTGAACCCTCAGATCTCTGATGCTGGACTGGTTAGTAGTAGAAGAAGAAGAAGAAGAAGAGTTTGGATTTATACCCTGCCCTTCACTGCCCAAAGGCGTCTCAGAGCGGCTGACAAACTCCTTTCCCTTCCCCTCCCCACAACAGACACCCTGTGAGGTAGGTGGGGCTGAGAGACCTTCTGACAGAAACTGTCCTTGAGAGAACAGCTGTGCCAGAGCTTGTGACTGACCCAAGGTGCAAGTGGAGGAGTGGGGAATCAAACCTGGTTCTCCCAGATAAGAGTCCTCACACTTAACCACTACACCAAACTGGCTGGACTCTTGCATTCTGTCTTGTTACCAGGGTTCCCTCTAAGCCGAGTTAGTGGGAGCTAGCTCACAGCTTTTTAGCCTACGACTCACACATTTCTGTCTTAGCTCAGGAAGGATGGTTCCAGAGCAAACTAATTTATGCAGTAGCCAAATCGCCCGCTCACAACTTTAATGCCAGGAGCTCACAAAGTAGAATTTTTGCTCACAAGACTTCACAGCTTAGAGGGAGCATTGCTTGTTACTGCTGTATTTGTGTGTTAAACACTGGGTTCCATGGATAGTCTGACTCCACGCCTGGTGATCAGTTCAGCTTTATTAGTGATTCAGCCAGAACAATGCAAAGACCCAGGGCAACGGCCCTGTTTACATCACATGCAAACCCCACCCACTTCCCAAACAACTACCAATGACAGGCTATTGTCAGAACCATTAATTCGTCATTGGCCATTAAGCCCTCATTGGAGGGCTATTGTTCTAAAGCTCCAAGCTCAGCCAGTCTCTGGTGGAAACAGTCCTGGAATGTTCCAGTCCCAATACATAACACTGTGCATCCTGGAAACCCCAGGTAGGCCAAAAGTGCCAGGCTCTGCCCTGAACATGACAATTATATATATTCAGAGTTCCTTTTGTAGCAGGAACTCCTTTGCATGTTAGGCCACACACCCTTAATGTAGCCAATCCTCCAAGAGCTTACAGAGCTCTTCTTACAGGGGCTACTGTAAGCTCTTGGAGGACTGGCTGCATTAGGGATGTGTCACCTAATATGCAAAGGAATCCCTGCTATAAAAAGAGCCCTGTATATATTCATTCACCTGGAAGTTTTGCTATAGATATTAATGATCTATTTCCCATAGTTAATAGATGAGAAATAAAACAGGCTTCCTCCGGAGGTGGTGGGCTCTCCTTCTTTGGAGGTTTTCAAACAGAGGCTTGATGGCCCTCTGACAGCAATGCTGATTCTATGAACTCAGGCAGATCATGAGAGGGAAGACAGGAAAGGTTGCATCAGTGCTTAGTTCTCGTGGCCCTTTCTTACACACCCAGGGAAATGCTGATCGCCACTTTGAGGTCAGGAAGCCATTGTTCTCCAGGCCAGTTTGGCCGGGGATCCTGGAGGGTTTTTTTGTCATCTTCTGGGCATGGAACAGCGGTCACTGGGGTTGTAGGGGGAGGTATTTGTGACTTTCTTGCATTGTCCAGGGAGTTTGACTACATGACCCTGGAGGTCCCTTCCAACTCTATGGTTCTATGATTCTAAAAGACCATAAAAACTTAAGAGAAGCCAATGTTGGATCAGGCCAATGGCCCATCCAGTCCAACACTCTGTGTCACACAGTGGCCAAAAATACCAGGTGCCATCAGGAGGTCCACCATTGGGGCCAGGACACCAGAAGCCCTCCCACTGTTGACCCCCCCAAGCACCAAGAATACAGAGCATCACTTGCCCCAGAGTTCCTATCCATACCTTGTGGCTAATAGCCACTGATGAACCTCTGCTCCATATGTTTATCCAATTCCCTCTTGAAGCCGTCCATGCTTGTAGCTGCCACCACCTCCTGTGGCAGTGAATTCCATGTGTGAATCGCTCTCTGGGGAGAAATGGAGACCTTCCAAATAAATGAAAATCCCCGTCAGTTTCCTTGCTTATTTTTTGGAAATATTTTTCTCAGTGATATATAGAATTAAATGACGATTATCAATTATGACTAAAATATTTAGACTGCACAGGAGATCGGTGTGTGTCTTTGATTTCATTGCACACCACTGACGTTAACCATCAACAATGTTGTTGGTACAGAAAAAAGATCTCGGAAAGAAGGATTCCACTTTACTAACGTCCTTTACTGTTGCGCTGATTTCTTTCTCTCCCTTTTCTTTTATCTGTACTGAACCATTTGCATTACTGGTGGGGATAACTTGAGTATTATCCAACAGAGAACAGGTATGCAGATTCTTTTGTCTGGCTGATAATGGAGGGCAAGGGATAATACATGAATTTTTTTTAAAAAAATATTTAAAACATTTAATATTTCAAAAAAGAAAGAAGATAAAGGCCCCGGGTTTTAGTCCTCTAATTCATTCTTGGTAGGTCTGTTTTACTAGGGACAGGTCTACACACGGGTTAGCAGGAAAGTTTTTCTCCCCCCCCCCCCAAAAAAAAAATATAAGTCCAAAAGACATCAAATGTGTTTTAATTGGAATTGGAAACATTCCAAGCCTGACTTTCAAAATAAGCTTTGATTTGCAGTGGTTCATGTTGGGCTCATGTTGAGTCTGCCAAACAATCTGAGCTAGATCAGAGCTTTTTTTGAAATAAGCACAAGCCTAATCTGATGTAGGTATTTCAAAACTCCCACTGCTTTAGTTATAACATCATCTGTTACTGAATCATTTATAAATCATCCCTCTCCAGGCAAATTTCTACAAGACGGAGGGTGATCTATTTTAACCTCGGGATGCAAGGACAGGTTTGACTTCTGTACTGTGACAGATGCAAACGCTTCACTGTGAGCAGAACTCTGCGGAACAGACCGGGCCAAGCGAGAGATTATTTCGAATTCCATAAAACTGGCCCCAATCCCCTCCGTAAGCTTAAAAGAAACCTGATACACAGCCTAAGCTTTAAAAAATGGATAATCCAAAGGAATAACACAAAGTCCCAAAACAGTCAGGTATGAAATATATATATATGTATATATATATCAAAACAGTCAGGTATGAAATACACACACACACACACACACATATATATACACATATATACATACACACATACATACACAGACATGCGCTAGATGCCCACAGAACAATACAACAACAACAGAGACTATATTAAGTAGACACTTTCATTGATTTAGTTGTGCATCCAGTTTACTTTGGCAGCGGTATCAGCACACTTGGAAATCAGGGAGGAGACCCTGCCCAAATAGATTAACAGAAAAGTAAATCAATGGAAGTGTCGACTTGAATGTAAGACTGAATGTAAGATTCCTATATGGGATTTGTTCCTGAGGAAAGACCAGAGGTCTGAAACATTTAGATATCCGGAAAAAAAGTATTGACTGAAAGAGAAACACAGATTAGTTGAACTTTGAGCAGCCCGCTTTTGTGAATTTGAATAAGGACACAAGACTGTTAGAGGGATATAGCCGCCCTGAACTACCGGATAGGACGGGGTATAAATCTCAAAAATAAATAAATAGATAAATATAAATAAATATAGATTGAGAGAGACTTGAGCAGACTGCGATGTGAATTTCTGTCGGCCTTTGTATTTTTTTCGACGATGGCATATGTTGTTTGTCTTTATTACCAGACTCTAAATATGTTATGGCTTTAATACATAAGAACATAAGAACATAAGAGACGCCAATGTTGAATCAGGCCAATGGCCCATCTAGTCCAACACTCCGTCACACAGCGGCCAAAATATACCAGGTGCCATCAGGAGGTCCAGCAGTGGGGACCTCCGGACAGTCTTTGTACTTGTTGTATTGTTCTGTGGGCATCTAACACAGGTCTGTATATATACATTTTTTCATACCTGACAAAAAAAAAAATGATACACGGCCTAGAGCAGGGATTCTTAACCTTTTTGTGTGTGACCCTTTTGGCAGTCTGGTGAAGCCTATGGAGCCCTTCTCAGAATAATGTTTTTGAAAGCATAAAATAGAATCCACAGGATTACAAAGGAAACCAATTATGGCTCTGATCATATGCAGAATTTCCCACGGGATACTCATGAATGCCGGGTGGATTTTACGGGCGCCATCAAACGGACACATCTGGCCAGCGTCCCGCACCCATCGGCCACCCGGATCATCCGGCCAAAGATCCGGAGTTAAAAAGTACCGGTGAAAGCCCACTATCAAAGAGTTGTGACCGGCCGCAGACGGACTTTCTCTGTCTGATCACTCCAGCATGCTCCCCTTGCCTCATTGAAGTGCGCCGTAAACACACGCCTCTGAAAAAAAACTCTGGTTCCCTGCTGTCGCGTCTGATTGTGTAGTGGCCGGTCAAATAGTGAAGGTGCAAATAGTCACACCTCCCCCCCAAGTTATCTGGCCCGCGTGACCTGGGCCTATATTGAAATACAGTTAATAAACTGAGTTATTTTCTTTAAACAGTTGGTGCTCCATTCCTCTGCATGTTTAAACTAGATGCATTTTTCTTCCCTTGGCGGTCCATGGACCCCAAGTTAAGAACCTCTGGAGAGGCGGTGAGGTAGAGTCGAAGAAGGGTGAAGAGGATAGAAGACGCTTAGCCCTTTCCCTGCCAGCCATTTCCCCTCTCAAGATCACCCCTCTTCAATGTGTATCTTTACAGCCTCCAGAGGCTGCTTTTCATGCAAAAAGAAGCTGGGGCGGGGAAATTTATCCTGAACTCATTTATGTAGGGGGAAGAGAATAAAAGGATGTTTTGGCTCAGAATTACAACACAATGAATTTCGTGCAATTTCTCTCTCTCTCCTGTGAACATTTAACACAGGGTTACCATTTGAAACCAGGATTCGTGGCTTCGGAGTCTGGAAACAGGAGGATGTGATTATAACAAGCAGGCTGCCGTGGCATTCGATATTACCACAGATTGGTGGTGGTGGTGGAAAGGTGAACCTTTGTCCCTTTAGCAGACTGTCAAGAAATTTAGTTCTGACTTCTGTATACAACGGACAAAATAGCAGGTAATGAAATATGTCCTCTGGAACTGAGGCACCACGTATACAAACATGTAGCACCACTGGTGTTTGAGAATATTTTCGCTCATGGGCGTTGTCTGGAAACGTGGGGAGGCGACTGCCTTTCTAAGATTAGGGGGCAGAATATTTACCAGATAAGTTGATCTGAGGCGGTCTCTCTTAATTAGCTTAAACCGAGTTTTTGAGACTACTGCATGCTGACTGATAGTGCTACCTGTCTTAACTTATACTGTTTTTTAAACTGTTTTAACCATTGAATTCCTGTGTTGATTTATTCGATAATTGTATATTGCTGTCGTGATCTGCCCTGAGTCTGCTCATGGGGAGGGCAGAATAAAAACGGAAATAAAAAAAATTAAAAAACCAACATGCAATGTGAAGGCAATCCATGGCATCAAAAGCAAAGCCATAAAATAATGAAAAGCAAAATGGCTGCGTTCAGACTGGCAGTTTGATGTGGGAGCCAGTCGTGGCAAAAGAGCCCTGGAACAAACTGTTCTGGGTTTTCCCAGTCACACTGCTATGACTGATGTGGGAGCATATCGGGAGGAGGCGCGCGGGAGTGTTCAGACTGCTGGCCCGGAGGCACGGCTGTCAACGGCTTTTTCCTGGTAAATTGGCCAGATGCCTATCTGTGCATAAGCGCATTGCATGCACAGATAGGCATCCGGCCGATTTGGGGAGGATCCTGTTGCGCTGGCACTGCATTGGGTGGTAGAGCGGAGCACAACCAATCATATCGCTGCTGCCTTATGCACAACATGGGTGTTATGTCCTGAAGCTGGAACCTGTCCTATCTTTCTCTATGTTAAGTTTCAGACATAAAATGGGATTGTAAGCTGCAACATTCCCATTGGTCGGTTTCTGTGAAACCTTGTAAATAGCCAATCGTAACTGTACATAGCATTTTGGAGGGAACAGACCTCATATCCTTGTTTTCTTATTGGTTGTTAACTTATTTATGGGCGTGGCTTTGACAGCCCAGATCATTTAAAAAGGGGGCTGTGCTCCACTGTTCAGTGTGTGTGTTGTTGAGTTGAGTTTGCTGTTACAATAAAGCTGAAATCACTTTTGCTGAAATCCAATCGTGTTGAGTTGCATACTTAACAGCGGGTTGCTCCCAGCTTTTCGGCTGAGTGTTCACACTTCTGGGAAGGGGAATGCAGCGGGATAAAGGCACTTTGCTACCACTTTCAACAGGTATCTTTTCATCCTGGGAGCGAAGCGGAACAGCATGGGTCGCCTATGGGTGGGGAACGCCAGGCAGATGTGCCTGTGTGAACGCCCCCCCCTTAATCCGCTTGGGAAACGTGGCTGAAACATGGCTATAGTGGGGCAAATTGCCAGTCTGAACTCAGCCATTGATATAACAAATGGCAACAAACCATCTCAGCCCAGTCTGATTTAAAAACGTACAAGTAACCATGATAAGTATAGCACAGAACTGTACCCCAGCGACACAATCAGTGCAGGGCTATGAACTAACCGATAAGAGGTGAATCCAGGGAAAACATTAAGATCTGGCAGGGAGATACAGTGAAAGGTTTCGATATTTGAGAGCCGGTGGTTGGCAGTGCCGAGTGAAAGAGAGTAGGGTTCGTTTTAACAGGAGTGTGAATTTACGGTCTGTGCAGGGAGCACATCTTTGGTTCAATTCTCCTGCCTGGGGAACAGAGGTGTTAACAGTAATTCCAGCAGGGTTTGCTGGATCTAGTGTGAAGCTACGTTGCAGAAGAGTCCTGTATTTTATCTGTTATAGACGTGCCCAAGAGGAGGTTTCCCTTGAGCACGTATAGTGGAAAGCCCCACGTCCCAATACTCCTGGTTAAGTGTTAATATTTACCTCAGTTATGTCTTCCTTTCCAAATCAATTTAATTCGTGGTGATCTTGAAAAGCTAGTCACCTTATGCCTGTTCGTTCACCTCAGCTATCACTCCAGGCTTTGGTAGGCTTATCAGGCCCAGAGTCTATCTCCTCAAGCCCTTTATAAATCCCCAGTGGAGACCCCAGTGTTAGGATTGCAAGCTCCTGGTTGGGAGATTCCTGAACATTTAGGGGTGGAACCTAGAGAGGGAGGGATTTGGGGAGGGGAGGGATCCCAGCAGGGCATAGTGCCACAAAGTCCACCCTCTGAAGCAGCCATTTTCTCCAGGGGAACTGACCTCTGTAGTCTGCGGATCAGTAGGAATTCTGGGAGATCTCCAGTACAAGTGAGAAAAGTTGACAGGGAACCCTGCCCAGTACAAGTGAGAAAAGTTGACAGGGAACCCTACCCAGTACAAGTGAGAAAAGTTGACAGGGAACCCTGCTCAGTACAAGTGAGAAAAGTTGACAGGGAACCCTGCCCAGTACAAGTGAGAAAAGTTGACAGGGAACCCTGCCCAGTACAAGTGAGAAAAGTTGACAGGGAACCCTGCCCAGTACAAGTGAGAAAAGTTGACAGGGAACCCTACCCAGTACAAGTGAGAAAAGTTGACAGGGAACCCTGCCCAGTACAAGTGAGAAAAGTTGACAGGGAACCCTGCCCGGTACAAGTGAGAAAAGTTGACAGGGAACCCTACCCGGTACAAGTGAGAAAAGTTGACAGGGGAAACTCCTGTGGGGTGGTGGTAGGCAATGCTCCCTCTAAGCTGCGGAGACTTGTGAGCAAAAATTCTACTTGGTGAGCTACTGGCATTAAAGTTGTGAGCGAGCGATTTGGCCGCTGCGTAAATTAGTCTTCTGTGGGGCACATCCTTTCCGAGCTAGGACAAAAACGTGTGAGCCAGAGGCTAAAGAATTGTGAGCTAACTCCCACTAACTCAGCTTAGAGGGGTGGTAGGCAATGCTCCCTCTAAGCTGTCTTGTGAGCAAAGATTCTACTTTTTGGGCTACTGGCATTAAGGTTGTGAGCCAGCAATTTGGCTGCTTCATGAAGTAGTTTGCTCTGGTGCCCATCCTTCCCGAGCTAAGACAAAAATATGTGAGGCAGGAACTAAAAAAAACCTGTGAGCTAGCTCACACTAACTCAGCATAGAGGGAGCACTGGTGGTAGGTGGTCCCCTAGGAAATAAGTCACAGTAACTCCCGCCCAAGGAAACCAGCACTAGTAAACAAAGTGCCCAGAGTAATAATGGCCACAAAAGTTAATTTTGGGGAATATCTGATCTCTCCAAGTCCACTAATGAAGGCCCGTTTGTTTCTCCTAGAGGAGGGGATTCTACAGCTCGGAGGCCATGACAGAGAAGGCTCCCCTATGTGTCCACCAGTATCAGCTCCTGTAGAGTTGGCCTGTGAAAAAGGCTGACCCCAGAAGATCTTAAGCTAGAGTCGCCAGCTTCCAACTGTCACACAGGAGACACTCTAGCATTTGGCTAAGAACTCTATGGTGACCATAGAGTTTTTGGCCAAATGCTAGAGTGTCTCCTGTACAATGCACTCGGCACGATGACAGCACTTCTGGGCAGCAGCATGGAGCCTCTCACCGACAGCAGGTAGGCACCTGACGACCATACCCGGAAATGACATCATACTGCTCTAGGTTTCAGAGGTAACTCTAAGTTCTATTGAATCCTAGAGTGGCATGACATCTAGGGTTGACAGCCTCCAAGCCATGGTTGGAGATCTCCTTGGATTACAACTGATCTCCAGGTGCTAGAGATCCGTTCATCTGGTCGAAGTGGCTGCTTTGGAAGTTGGACTCTGTGGTGTTATACCCTGTCGAAGTCCCTCCCTTCCCCACACCCTGTCCACCTCAGGCTCCACCCCCCAGATCTCCAGAAATTTCCAAACTCAGAGCTAGAAGTCCTAATGACCTCACTTCTGGTTTCACCCTGGAAATGATGTCACGCCGTTGATATGATGCTGCCCGCCCACACTTCCTGCCAGGGGCCAGCCGGTGGCAACCCAGTCCTAAACTAGTACCCAGCCCTAGTCCCAGTTCCTGCCAACTCAGCGGTTTGAAAGTGTTAAAATATATAGAGAGCAAGTAGATAAATGGGTACCTGCCTGTAGGTGGCAGGGGGCACCCTCCCTCCTTGGGGTGTGCAGCAGGAAAGCATCGGCGATCCGGTGGGGATGGCGACAGCAGCAGAGGCAGCGTGGAGCAGCGCTGGGTGGCCGAGTCCAGAAGGAGGGTGGAGTCACGGAATGACAAGCGGCGCGTCGGCGCAGTGTGGTGGAGCCAAAAGGGACACAGCCGGAAACTGCAGCCGATGTGAGGCTGTATACCGAAGACGAGGCCTTCCAGGAAGAAAGCTGCTGAGTCGGAAAGAACCTGCCCCAGAACATCATGGATGGAGTGCTGATGTCTGAGGCCCACCAGAATAAGGACAAAAAAGAGCTAGAAGACCCTGCTGCCTGGGTACTGATAGGATGCCATCCCCCTATGAATTGTGGCCCTAGATTAGGAAACATAATCCTGTGTAAACCGCTCAAAGACCCCTTGGGGTCAGAGCGGTATAGAAATCGAAAGTTAAATAAATAAAAATAAATAAAAAATAAACTCTGGGTAGGAAACTGCCGAACCCAGTCACCATGAACATGGTGGCAAACATGAAACGCCTTGTTCCTTCCTGTTTCAAAGCCATGTCTTGGAGAAGAAGGCTTGGAAATCTGACAGTGTACAAGGGCGGGGGGGAACCTCTCTGAAGCCAAAGGACTAGACACACGTCACCGAAGGAAACAAATACCGTCTGTTTTGAAAGAACCTCTGGATTATTCGTCTGATTTTGGAGGTTGGGTTGACCAGGATGTTTAAATTCTGGGGAACCAGGCTCTCTTCCTTTGGCCACGGCTAGCAGGGAATGTGTCTAAGAGACCAGCGACCCGTCACGTCCTTTTTCATCTCGAGGGCGAGAAGATCAAGTTTTTCGGTTTCTAACGAATGACACGGTGCGTTTCAAGTGCACCAGGACTCGCGGCTTAGCCGACATTTGAGCCTTCCGACGAATGCCTTGCCACTTCCGCCCTGTCATCTGAATGATGCTCCCGAATGTGACAGTTTATAAATAGAAGTGTCAGTCTGGAGAGAGGTTTTTGTTTTAAAAAAAAAACCCCACTGTGGCTTTCTCTCCCCTTGCAAGCCCTGGAATTTCCGTTAATTAATATTAGGACGCCTGTGAAAAAGCGGATTTGCCCAAGGGCAGTTTGGAGCTCCGTACATCTCCTCCCCCACTCCTCCGCTGCTCCAGAGGTTGCCGGCACATCACATTTCGGTACCCAGAGATGAATCTTTTGTGGTGGGGTGGCTGGCTGGAGTGCGCCTGAACTTCCTCTGCCTCGTAGGGGGGACTTCGGCATTGCCTATTCTCTTTGAGGCCGCTTTTCTTTCCCCCTCCCGAGAACAAGGGGCAGCTGTCACACGCGAAAATAAAATAACATCGCCCACCAGACCCCTCCAAATGGTGGCTGCCGCTGACTTTTTGCTTTGTAGACTGCGGAGAGCAGAACAGTTGCCTGTACGGGGTGGGAGGGGGGACGGGGAGAGTGTCGGCTCCGCAAGTGTAGACTCAAGGTCAAAAAAAAGCCCTTTGAGTTAATCCAGCCCGAGTACACGGACTGCGGTTGGCAACTGAGGGTCTTTTTTCCCCTTCCCTGCATTCAAAACTGTTTCTTTGTGGGCGGAGGGGGGACGACGACCCATATGCTGGATTTGGTGAGGCCGTACTGCACAGAAAGGCTCAATGCAACAGCAGTCTCCAAGCCGGACGGTAGAACGGGGGTCCCCAACACGGTGCCAACACCTTCCCTGGTGCTCACTAAGTGCTTTTAGAAAATGGGCAGGGCCAAATGGGGCTTTCCCCAGCAAGGCTTCTGATTGGCCATTTGGACATGGTGGCTTGGCTTTGCAAATATTTAAAAAAGGAGTTTTGGCGGCAGCTGCCACCGCAGTGTGAAGATCTTCACTGTGTGACTGAAGGTAAGCTGTGGCAGTTGTTTTGTGGCTGGCTCCGCCTCCTGTGGGAACCATTTTGTGCCATCTGTTTTTTGGCTGGCTCCGCCTCCTATGGAAGCCATTTCGTGGCAGCCATTTTGTGGCTGGCTCTGCCTCCGATGGAAGCCATTTTGTGGCAGCTGTTTTGTGGATGGCTCTGCCTCCTGCGGAAGCCGTTTTGCGACAGCCATTTTGTGGCTGAGCCCAGCATTTTGTGTCAGGATTCCAGTGGTGCCTGCAGGATCAGAAAGGTTGAGGGCCCCAGCTTTAGAACTAATTAAGGTCATGTCATTGTTAGGGCAAGTCCACCAATTACCACTTCCTCACCACTATGAAATGTAAGGAAATGTCTTTAAATAATAAATTCTATCACTAAAAGGTGAACTCGTAGCCCTATTACAGCATTTTTAGCCCTATTACAGCCATTTTTACTCTTTAGGTTATTTGTAGTCCGTCTTTCTTGCTGAGACTCAAGGCGGATTACAGAATGTAAGCTGAGGACAATCAACAGGATGGGGCATTCACTGGAGAGTACAGTAGGGTTGGGTGTACAGGAATCTGAGAACAAGCAACATTTCAAGCAGAGATGAAACAAAGGACAAACTTTTAAACATGATATGTTAAGTGGTGCAGATACTACCGAGTCAGTGTGAGTCCCTGTCCCTTTACCAATGCCACTTTCTTTTAGGGTTGCCAGGTCCCTCCTGGCAAGTGGCAGGGGATGGGGGGGACACACATTAACCGGTTGCCACATGTATAGCTACAGCAGGGCATTTGGGGGCCATGCCCCCTCACCCATCAGTCATGCCCTGCCATGTTTTCACTGTCACTCACCGCTAGCTACTCCAGCACCTCGCAGCCCCCACTTTGCCCATCCTCCAAACCGTAAATGGCCACCTGCAGGGCTAGGTGCTCTGTCCAAACGGCACCCAGTGGACCAGAGACAGGGAAGGAGGAGAGGCGCCGGCTGTGAACATCAGAGTTGTCCAAAGACGTTTCCATGGTCATGTGGCCAGCATGACTAAATGCTAAGGTGCACGGAGTACTGTTACCTTCCCACCAAAGCAGTACCTATTTATCTACTTGCAATTTCTTGCTTTCAAACCGCTAAGTTGGCAGGAGCTGGGGCCAGAGATGGGAGCTCACTCCGTCACACGGCACTCGAGTCTTGAACTGCCGGTCTGCCGGTCTCGAATTTCTGGACTGCAGCTCAGTGTCTTAACCTCTGAGCCACTGCTGTTATCCGTCCGTCCTTCTATCTATCTATCTATCTATCTATCTATCTATCTATCTATCTATCTATCTATCTATCTATCTATCTATCTATCTATCTATCTATCATCTATCTATCTATCCCTCCGTCCCTCCGTCCATCCGTCTATCTGTCTATCATCCTCCAAGAGCTTACAGTGTCTGTTCTGGGGAGGGGAAGAGAAAGGAGTTTGTCAGCCGCTCTGAGACTCCTTTGGGTAGTGAAGGGCGGGGTATAAATCCAATATCTTCTTCTTCTTCTCCTCTTACAGGGGCTACTGTAAGCTCTTGGAGGATTGGCTACATTAGGGGTGTGTCGCCTAATATGCAAAGGAGTTCCTGCTACAAAAAGAGCCACACACACACACACACACATATATATCTCCTTTACTTTTCCTAGAAATTGAGTGGGTAAAACAGTGGTATGTGGAAACAGTCTTGCATGCCTGTGTTTTCAAGGGCTGGCCTACTGTCTGAGCGGGATGAGGAATGTCAAGGTTCTCAAATGACACAGGATTCATTCCGCCTCCTTCCCGGTGTCCAGTGAGTCTTTGTAACCTCATTGTAAAATCTGACTCATCGGCTCAGGCTGTGAAGATTCATACATTCAGGAATTCCTGAGTTCATATTCTGCTATAAAACGGTAGCCTGCTAAACATATGACCAGTCAACTAAGGTGCCTAAATATAATCCTAAGAAACTAACTTCTGTTACCCAGGTTTTTTTTTTTTAAATGCAACTTGAAAATGGTGGGTCATTGTTAGTGCATTGCCCAAAATGACCTGGAGGAAGACATAGAGGGGATGCTTATCAGATTTGCAGATGACACTAAACTGGGTGGGATTGCTAATTCTGAAGAAGACAGAGTCAGGATTCAAAATGATTTAGATAGGCTGGAACAGTGGGCTGAGGCAAATAAAGTGAATGCCAATAGAGATAAGTGCATATGGGTGCATAAAATGATGCAGAAAATTATAAAAGATACTCCTCTATTCAAACCAGAGGTGTTGTTGTTGGGTATACTTCCAAAAGATGTACGGAGAGAAGAGAGATACTTGATAATATATATAATGACTGCGGCTAGGATTTTGTATGCGAAATATTGGCGATCCATGGTGGTACCAACCAAACAAGAGTTGATTGAGAAGATAATGGAAGCAGCAGAAATGGATAAATTGACTTTGATGATGAAAGGACATGATGAATCGGCCTTCATAAATACGTGGCAACGCTTCTATGAGTGGTATGATCAGAGAGGGAAGGATGGAGAGAAATAATAAGTATTGAGTATTATTAACCTTATATGTTAAATTAGAAGCGGATAAGGTAGAAAGATAGTATTTGAGGATACAGAAGTAAAAGATTATTAGTAACAAGGGGTGGCAAGGTAGGAGGAAATTTAAACGGATGGAGTGTTATAAAAATTGTAACCCCCCGTAAATGTTAAATGTGGTATGTTGTGTTTTGTGTGTAGTGTTAATGTATTGTGTGTTTGTAATGTAATGTTGTAACGTTTTTGTCTAAAAAAAATAATAAAAATGCCTCTTTCAGGGGCACTTAAAAAAAAAAAAGAGATAAGTGCAAAGTCCTACACCTAGGCACAAAAAAACCAAAGGCACAGATATAGAATGGGAGGGACTTGGCTTGACAGCAGCACATGTGAAAGGGATCTGGGTGTTCTAGTTGATCACAGGCTAAACATGAGCCTGCAGTGTGATGCGGCTGTGAAGAAAGCTAATGCAATCTTAGGGTGCATTAACAGAAGCATTGTGTCCAGATCACGGGAGGTGGTGGTAGTTCTGCTCTGTTCTGCTATGGTCAGGCCTCACCTGGAGTCCTGTGTCCAGTTTTGGGCACCACACTTTAGGAAGGATGTTGACGAGCTTGAGCGTGTCCAGAAGAGGGCAACCAGGATGGTGGGAGGGTTGGAATCCAAGTCTTATGAGGAAAGGCTGGAAGAGTTGGGTATGTTTAGCCTAGGAAAGAGAAGGCTTAGAGGGGACATGATTGCAGTCTTCAAGTATTTGAAGGGCTGTCATGTAAAAGATGGAGCAGATCTGTTCTCTCTTTCTCCGGATTGCAAGACTAGCTCTAATGGGTGGAAATTACAAGGGAGTCGTTACTGGCTAAATATCAGGATAAACTTCCTAACTGTCAGAGTGGTTGAGCAGTGGAACAGACTGCCTCGGGAGGTGGTGGATGCTCCTTTGGTGGACGTTTTTAAGCGGAGGCTGGACGGCCATCTTTCAAGTATGTTGTAGGGCTATCTTTCGGCTATGCTCCTGCAGAGTGCGGGGGGTTGGGCTAGATGACCTGCAAGATCCCTTCCAACTAACATTCTATGATTTACTGCCACCAATAGATAGTACTCCAGATTCATTGTTTGTTCCAGATCTCTTCTCCATAGTACTTCCTTCTGTGACCTTCCCTTCCCTTCCCTTTCCTGAGCAGCTCTGATCAATAGATCTTGAGCGATGACTGAAAGGGAACTAAATTAATTTCTAAAGGAAAATATGATAGACAGGGATGTAGCAACCAGTAAGGCTATGTTTGGATCACTGTCTAGCACCAGATAGGGAATAACATCCCTTTGAGAAGTAAGGTTTCCCTTGCTCGAAAGCCAGTCGAATCCAACTCTAGGGGGCGGTGCTCATCTCCGTTTCCAAGCTGAAGAGCCAGCACTGTCCAAAGACGTTTCTGTGGTCATGTGGCCGGCATGACTAGATGCCGAGTCGCACAGAACGCTGTTACCTTCCCACTGAAGTGACACCTATTTATCTACTTGCAATTTCTTGCTTTCGGACTGCTAGGTTAGCAGGAGCTGGGGCCAGAGACGGGAGCTCACTCCATCATGCGGCACTCGGGACTCGAACTGCTGAACTACCGACCTTCTGGTCTTCAGTTCAGCGTCTTAACCACTGAGCTACCACAGCCCCATCTTTGAGAAGTAGTGGATGGTAAACTTGTTAAAGCATGTAAAATCCATTGATTCCTAAAAACAGTAAAAAAAGAGCATTTCACTGTTTTATGAGACAATATCAATTTTATCCTGGCCACAGGGACAAGTACAGTCTGAGTATGGAATATTACAAAACCTCCCAAGCCCAGGGTTGCCAGGTCTGGGTTGGAAAATACCTGGAGACTTTAGGGGTGGATCCGGGACAGGGCAGGATTTGGGGAGCGGAAGGGGCATAGTACAATGCCATAGAACCCACCAAAGTGGCCATTTTCTCCAGGGGAACTGATCTCTGTCAGCTGGAGGATCAGTCGTAAAAGCTGGAGATCTCCAGGCCACACCTGGAGGCTGGCAACCCTACCCAAGCAATACGTCAGAAGGATTAGCATTAAGATGAGCTAGAACAAATGCCCTAACTCAATGAGGAACTCTTAAATATCTCGTATAGGAAGGCAAAAGCCGAGGTGTCCAAAGTAGTTTATTCTGTCCAGTGAGGTTCCGGGGGGGTGGGGGGAAATGCACCTGTTGTGTTGTGTCTTGAGTTGCAGCACAACAACAGCTTTTAACAAGTGAATACAGTCAAGGTATCGCTTTCCGCCGTGCCTTATTTTTTCCCGCCTCTGTTCAAGCACGTATTAAAGGTAAAGGTAAAGGTTCCTTTGCTCGAAAGCCAGTCGAATCCGACTCTAGGGTTGCAGTGCTCATCTCCGTTTCCAAGCCAAAGAGCCAGCGCTGTCCGAAGACGTTTCTGTGGTCACGTGGCCGGCATGACTAAACACCAAGGTGCACGGAATGCTGTTACCTTCCCACCAAAGTGGTACCTATTTATCTATTTGCAATTTCTTGCTTTCGAACTGCTAGGTTGGCAGGAGATTACAGCACGTATTACAGCTCCTTTAAACCGTAGAAAACATTGCAACATCTGTTTACCAGAGGTGAAAGTGGAATGGCTACACACTTCATGAACAGCTGCCTCTCCTTCAAACCACCGACCATGACTTGTTAATCTGAATTCCAGTTTTGCTCACTTAGGACAGGGGGTTCCCCACTTTTGAGCCTGTCGGCACTTTTGGAAGTTTAAGAGGAGATGTGAGCGCCCCCCCCTAAAATGGCTGCCGCAGCAGGCAGAACCAAGCTCAAAATGGCTGCCACAGAATGGCCACTTGCAGGAGGTGGAGTTGAACAAAATACCAAGAATTGCTGAAGGGGAATCAAAGGAAGTGCAAGAAATGCCCCCGCCTTGTTGCAGTTCTGGTGGTGGCTAGTTTCCATGGGGGTTAGGATGGGGGTGGGTAGGCTGGTCTCCATGGGAGGTAGGATAGTGTCTGTATGCAGACACTACCACCACCATCACCACTACTACTACCATCACTACTACCACTACTACTACTAGTAGTAGATGCCCCACAATTTGAAGGGAAAATAGCACCAAAGAGTAGGACTGCCAGGTCCCCTGGGAGGGTGGAGGTTCCCCCACTCAAAGGGTCCCCAATCCACCAGGTCTGGATCAGGTCGGTGTGGGGAACGCCCCCCCCCCCGGATCAGGCCAGTGGGGGGAACCCCACCCCCATTGGGCCGACGTCCCCAGCGCAATGACATCACCTGGAGGTGACATCATCACGTTGGACATGTCGCAGGCTGATGCTCTAGCAACCAGCCTGAAAACTCTATGGTGCCATAGAGTTTCCAGGCTGATTGCTAGAGCGTCAGCCTGCGACGTGCCCAACGTGATGACGTCACTTCCAGGTGACGTCGTTGCGGCGCACGCGCAAAGCACGTGTGCGAAAATGTCCCAGGATATCCCCCGCTATAAACCATGAGTGACTTGGCAACCCTACCAAAGAGCAGAACTGGAAGTGGGACCCCGTAGAGGTTTCTCGGGAAACAATTCCACCTCCGAGATGCACTGCTTTTGGAGTTGGACCTGGAAAAAAAATCAAAACGAGAGAAGCATTCAGAAGGAGCCCTCTTTTTAAAGGTAAAGGTAAAGGTTCCCTTGCTCGAAAGCCAGTCGAATCCGACTCTAGGGTTGCGGTGCTCATCTCCGTTTCAAAGCCGGAGAGCCAGCGCTGTCCGAAGGCATTCCCGTGGTCATGTGTCCGGCATGACTAAACACCAAGGTGCACGGAACGCTGTTACCTTCCCACCAAAGTGGTACCTATTTATCTACTTGCAATTTCTTGCTTTCGAACTGCTAGGTTGGCAGGAGCTGGAACTAGAGACGGGAGCTCACTCCGTCTTGCGGCACCCGGGTCTTGAACTGCTGAACTACTGACCTTCCACAGCCTGCAGTTCAGCGTCTTAACCACTTGAGCCACCGCAGCCCTCTTTTTAGAACCAGGTTTTTAAGGTACGTTCAGGTTTCAAGCAGCTGCCGGCTTGCTTTGAAGGCAGAGGGAGAGAGAGAGAGGAGAGAGAGCCTGCTGCGTGTGTCTATTTTCAAGGCCGTGCGCTGATTACTCAGCAGCTAATAGAGGGCCAGTCACCTGACAGAGAATTCGGTGGCAGTTTAACATCAAGGCTTCCCACAGGAGACCTTATACCTTCAAGAGATGGAGGGGTGGGGGGAGGGAGGGGACGGCGCACCAAGCGGGACGTCACTTATGCTCGACTGGCCGCAATTGTCGGGGCTCGCTTCCCTTCAGCTTTGTGTCACTTCAGAAAGGGCAGGTGTGGGGCTGTGTGGAGCATTCTACCACCGCTGACTGCCTGGGGCTAGCCCACACAACCAATCTTGTCTTTGGTTTTCCCAGAAAGCCTTGCTGAGAATGAGTTGCATATGCTGGCCGGACTAACCGTTCGAGGCGGGCGATTACCACGGGCCTCTTCCTGACCATTTAACGTGGTGCAGGAAGGGAAGAAATAAAAAAGACCAAGAAAGGGAGAACCGGTTTCATACCACGTATATATGGTGGGGAAGGAACTGTTTTCCCACTCGGGGTCAGAGGCGTTTTGAGTAAAATAGCAGATCGGGGCTTTAAACGAAGCTAGATATGGTAACTGTACACTTTTTGAGGAATTTTGAGGAAGATCACGCCATGAAAAGGGGCAGGGGAAAAGTTGGCACCTCTGGGAGTGCTGCAGACATTTTAAACAGCACACTGTGACAATTCAGAAGCACATAGTAAAGGTAAAGTTTCCCTTGCTTGAAAGCTAGTCGAATCCGACTCTAGGGTTGCGGTGCTCATCTCCATTTCAAAGCTGAAGAGCCAGCACTGTCTGAAGACGTTTCCGTGGTCATGTGGCCAGCATGACTAAACACCAAGGCGCACGGAATGCTGTTACCTTCCCATTGAAGTGGTACTTATTTATCTACTTGCAATTTCTTGCAGGAGCTGGAACTAGAGATGGGAGCTCACTCCGTCATGCGGCACTCTCGGGTCTCGAACTGCTGAACTACTGACCTTCCACAGCCTGCAGTTCAGCGTCTTAACCACTTCAGCCACCACAGCTCCTAGAAGCACATAGAAGACATGAAAAATGGAAGAAAGCAGTTTACTTCAAGAACAGCTCAACCACACTTTGCTAACCAGTTTGGCATAGTGGTTAGAAGTGTGGACTCTAACCTGGGAGAACCGGGTTTGATTCCCCACTCCACCATATGCAGCTGCTGGTGGGACCTTGGGTCAGTCACAAGTTCTTTCAGAGCTCTTCTCTCAAGAGCAGTTCTCTCAGCCCCACCTACCTCACAGGGTGCCTGTTGTGCAGAGGGGAAGGGAAAGGGATTGTAAGCTGCTCTGAGATGCCTTCGGGTCGTGAAGGACGGGGTATAAATCCAATCTCCTCTTCTTCTAACCGGATGCAAGCGGTTTTGTGTAAAAAAGGTAAATAAAATCTGTTAGCAACCAGTTGTTAAAATGGTTGTGTCTGAAACGACACCAAAAATTCCATTAGCAACTAGCCACTAAAATGGATCACAAAGGTTATTCGAAAGGAGGCCGAGTCTCCTCTTCAAACACTCTAACTTCACTTATACTCACTCTCTTCCTTCCCCCACATGAGAAGGGTGGAGGCAGAAGAATTTTAGGTAGGAACAGGAGGAAAGAATGGCATGAACAGTTAGTTTTGCAAAATGCCCAGTTTTAGGAATTCTTTTTGTCCCCATTCAAAATTATGCTTCCTAGAGTTATATGAATACAAACTTCGGGGTTGGGAAGTTTCTGGGATTTTTTTTTTAAAAGTACAGTTCTTATTCTCAAAAATACAAGGAAAACCTTACAAGTATGACTTGATCAATACTTCCAAGGCCCCAGGAAACGGTGATCTAACAATAACCCCCCAGCGTGGAACGTTTCTTAGTTATTATTAATAGAGATGCTGCGAACTTCATTTTCGACAGGGGGTGATTGTTCAGTCTGTTCAGTTCATGCTGGGCAGCAGGGAATGTGTACCGGCTGGTTTGCATTGGGTTTTCCCAAAACCTGAGCATGTGCAAATGCTGCTTCAGACTGAAAAGTGACCAATAGCATCACTGAGGACTGCTGAAATCCGGGTCCCCAACATGGGGCCTGTGGGTACCATGGTGCCCCCCAACACCTTTCGTGGCTTCCACCAATTTTTTTAGGAAGAAGAAGAAGAAGAGAGAAGAGATTAGATTTATGCCCCACCCTTCACTACTCAAAGGGGTCTCTGAGTGGTTTACAATCTCCTAACTCTTCCTCTCCCCACCACAGACACCCTGTGAGGTAGGTGGGGCTGAAAGAGCTCTCTCAAGAACTGCCCTTGAGAGAACAGCTCTGAGAGAACTTGTGACTGACCCAAGGTCACACCAGCGGCTGCACATGGAGGAGTGGGGAAACAAACCCGGTTCTCCCAGATTATAGTCCGCGCTCTTAACCATTACACCAAAATGGCTCTCAGGAAGTGGGTGGGGCTAGATTGGGGTTTTGCCCAGCAAAGCTTCTGATTGGCTGTGTAGATTTTTTAAAAAATGTTGTTTTAGCATCAGCTGCCACCGTGTGACTGAAGGTAGAAGGTGGGAACCATTTAGTGACTAGCTCTGCCTCCTGGGACAGCCATTTTGTAGCTGCGCCCACCGCATCATGTCAGAATTCCAAAGGCGCCTGTGGGATGAAAAAGTTTGGGATCTCCTACGCCAGAGAATACATCACTATTAATTAACAGATTAATTAATACAAAAGAAACTATGTTACTGAGCTTATTTTTTTAAGCAATCTCTGTGTAGTAGCACTGTATGTACGCGGATAGATCTGTGAAACAATGGACGTTTCCCATTATGTTCTAGAATAATAGAAATTTGGAGGGTATACGTTCTTATTTATTTATTTAATTAATTTATACGCCACGCTCCCCGCCTCAGCAGGCTCAGGGCGGCTCACAGAAAAAAAAATATATACATGTATTTAAAACAACAGAGTAGTTAAAACACAATATTTAAATAGGTAAAATCGCAACATATAAAACCATATAAGTGCCAGTAAACATAGGTAAAGGTAAAGGTTCCCTTGCTCGAAAGCCAGTCGAATCCGACTCTAGGGTTGCGGTGCTCATCTCCGTTTCAAAGCCAAAGAGCCAGCGCTGTCCGAAGACATTTCCGTGGTCATGTGGCCGGCGTGACTAAACACCAAGGCGCACAGAACGCTGTTACCTTCCCACCCAAGCGGAACCTATTTATCTACTTGCAATTTCTTGCTTTTGAACTGCTAGGTTGGCAGGAGCTGGAACTAGAGACGGGAGCTCACTCCGTTATGCGGCACTCTCGGGTCTCGAACCGCTGAACTCCTGACCTCCCACAGCCTGCAGTTCAGCATCTTAACCACTTGAGCCACCACAGTAAACACAGATGTCAATAAATATTGGTGAGTCTTAAGTAGTGATGGCGGCCTACTTTCAGCTTTCAAACGGTCATTTCTACCACAGTCTGGACTGCCACCAGGCTGTTGATTATTGAGTCGGTGCTGATGTTGGGGCCCGGGCCATAACAGTAGGGGTGGCACCCTAGTCGGAAGCCTGGTGGAAGAGCTCCGTTTTACAGGCCCTGTATTTTTTCCCCTTATTTTTATTTTTTTTAAATCACTGTGATATTGTTCCTTTTGCTGCCATATATTTAAAATCTTTAAATGAAAGTTGTAAAAAAAAACGACTATATTACAGAGTTAAGAGAACAGATGAAAAGTTACGGTTGTGCCAAGCGCAGCCCAGAGAAGATCACGGCCAGTCTTTCTGCTTGAGTTGGTCCTTTTGACGGCACTCTTAAGGAAAAACAAACAGTGGCATCGGTCATGGAACTGTCAAAGGTACTCTGAAGATGAGGATCCAAAGGTCCTCATCCTTCAGTTTTAGCACAGTTTGTTCTAGGGCTGCCATGTCCCCACGTTGCACCGGTAGGGGGATTTGGGGGGTGTTCTGGGGGGGGGCGGGGATGCCCCCAAGCCCCGTCCCCAAGAGCAACCACCCTCCTGCCTGATCAGCTTCAGCTGATCAATAGGGACCACGTGGCCCACCAACCAGCTGGAGGGCCCTTTAAATCTAACAGGTGGGAGGGAGAGGGTCTTTTTGCAAGCTGATTGTGTGGCCTGTGACCACCCCTCTTCCTCCCTCCTGCTATCTTTAAAGGGCCCTCCAGCTGATTGGCGGGCCATGTGGTCCCCGTCGATCAGCTTGAAGCCCTTTAAATCGGGAAGGAGGGGAAGGAGAGGGGTTTGCTGGGCGAGTGGTTGCTCTTGGGGGTGGGGCTTGAGGTGGGGCCTGGCGGGCAGTTTGAAGCCCCCAGATGCAGGGAAAGCCCTGCCCAGACCAGGGGGCTGGCAACCCTACTTTGTTCCTGCCTTGCCAGTTCGTCAAACCTGATGATGTTACATTGCATGTGCTCAGGACTGGTGGTTTCTAAGAGAACTCCGTGAAATGGTCCAGAACTTTCTTTCATGAAGAATGATTAGATGGTCAGACAGTGTTACCAATGCAACGCTATCAGTGTTATCAATGCAACGAACACGAAATTAAGCAAACTCCGGAGGATGACAGAAGACAGGAGGGCCTGGTGTGATGGGAAGAGTCAGACTTGACTTTGCGACTGAACAGCAACAGAAAAAGTGCAGAGAAGGGCAACTAGGATGAATAAAAGGGTTGGAACACCTTCCCTATGAAGAAAGGTTAAAACGCTTGGGGCTCTTTAGCTTGGAGAAACGACGGCTGAGGAGTGACATGATCGAGGTTTATAAGATTATGAATGGGATTGAGCAGGTTGAGAAAGAAGTCCTTTTCTCCCTTTCTCACAATACAAGAACTCGTGGGCGCTCCATGAAATTGCTGAGCAGTCGGGTTAGAATGCATAAAAGGAAGTACTTCTTCACCCAAAAAGTGATTAACGTATGGAATTCACTGCCACAGAAGGTGGTGGCAGCTACAAGCATGGACAGTTTCAAGAGGGAATTAGATAAACATATGGAGCAGAAGTCCATCAGTGGCTATTAGCCACAAGGTATAGATAGGAAATCTCAGTCTGGGGCAGGTGATGCACTCTATTCTTCATGCTGGGGCGGGGAGCAATGGGAGAGCTTCTAGTGTCTTGGCCCCACTGCTGGACCTCCTGATGGCACCTGGTATATTTTGGCCGCTGTGTGACAGAGTGTTGGACTAGATGGGCCATTGGCCTGATTCAACATTGGCTTCTCTTATGTTCTTATGTTCTTAGAAGTTGTGGTGCTGTACATCCCTACCTATGATAGGAACTCCTCCTTAGATATTTGGGATTGGAGTGAATGCACGTCTTTGTGTTATGTGTTTTGCAATACAGTTGCTGTCTTTGAGTAGTTTCTCTACTAGGAAAGGGGAGATCATAGAACTGCTTGGAGCACTGTGAGAGCCAGTGTGTGTAGCGGTTATTTATTTATTTATTATTTTCAATTTATATCCCGCCTTGCTGGGAGTCGGCTCAAGGCGGCAAACAACATTAAGACAGTAAAACAATCAATGCGATAAAATACACTAAAATATACATAAGCAAATCCCTAACATCATAAAATCTAACAGTACAGTGCAAACTGATGGCGGAATCAGTATACAATCCCCTCACCAGAAGCGGTATCCAAGTGATATTCATGTAGGCCATAGCATGTCTCGGTGGCACATTAGTCAGTGGCCCTCCTATCTTCTGCTGCCCTCCGGAGTTTGCTCAACTTCATGTCCATTGCTTTGATAATGCTGTCTAACCATCTCATCCTTTGCTGTCCCCTTCTCCTCCAGTGAGGGCTCTCTTCTCATTGGGTGGTCAAAGTATTTAAGCTTCGGCTTCAGTCTCTGGCCTTCCAGGGAACAGTCAGGGTTGATTTCTTTTAGGATTGACTGATTCGATCTCCTTGCAGTCCAAGGGACTCTCAAGAGTCTTCTCCAGCACCATAGTTCAAAAGAATCTATTCTTCAGCTCAGCCTTCCTTATAGTTCAACTCTCACAGCGATACATTATCACTGGGAATACCATTGCTTTGACCATGTGGACTTTTGTTGGCAGGGTGAATTCTCTACTTTTTGTCATGCTGTTTATGTTTGCTTTCCTCCCCAGGAGCAGGCATCTTTTAATTTCATGGCTTCAGTCATGGTCTGCAGTGATCTTGGATCCCAGGAATGTGAAGTACAGAGAGGTAAAGGTAAAGGTTCCCTTGCTCGAAAGCCAGTTGGATCTGACTCTAGGGTTGCGGTGCTCATCTCCGTTTCAAAGCCGAAGAGCCAGCGCTGTCCGAAGACGTTTCTGTGGTCATGTGGCCAGCGTGACTAAACACCAAGGCGCACAGAACACTGTTACCTTCCCACCGAAGTGGTACCTATTCATCTACTTGCAATTTCTTGCTTTCGAACTGTTAGGTTGGCAGGAGTTGGAACCAGAGACGGGAGCTCACTCCGTCATGCAGCACTCTCGGGTCTCGAACTGCTGATCTACTGACCTTCCACAGCCTGCAGTTCAGTGTCTTAACCACTTGAGCCACCGCAGTCCTGAGGTACTGAGGTACTGAGAGCTTAATTTATACGTTAACTGCATCATCCCAACAAAGTTGGTAGGCCAATACTACAATCCTCATATTGAAGGTGAGGAGCGGTGGCTGAGAGATTGCAAACAGACTCATGAGGCCAGTGAAACTGTTCCTGAGGTAAGATTTAAAACATTGATTTAGGCACCAACCTGCATTTTCTTTCATGGTATGGAAGGCTGGAGAAACAAACTAATCAATATATGTGCCTGTATGCATTGCAGTGTGTGTTTCCCAAGAGTTAGAAACAACACCCTCAGAATTCATGTCAGAATCCATCCGTGATTTTTGTCACACAAACAGCCGTCACAAAGGTGGTTTGAGCCCCGTAGCCTGAACCAAAGAACAAAGTCTTCCTCATGAACAACTATACTAAACCTTCCTTCTTCATAATATATGATGAAACCCGACTAGTAGTTCTGGTGGTGTCTCAATATTCTCCTCACACGCCGGAGTCTCAATATTCCCTCCTCCGTCCTCCCATGCAGGAACTTGTCAATAGTTGACAGGAGAGTTGGTGTCGTCGTTCATTACGTTAGACTTGGTGAAATCCCAACTCAACCATACCTTTGTGGCGTGGCCTAGGGCAAGTCCCTTCCTCCCACGCTCAAGTCCCTATCTGTCAAGTACCACATAATATTTGTCAGTTAAACGTTTCTCAGGTGAACATGGGGAAGAAAAACAGTGCCGTGCCGTCCCAGCATTGACCCATCCAGCATCATTGATACTGGTGGTGTCATTGACGGAGGTGCTGAGTTGGATCCAACTAGCTTTTCGGTTGGTAAAAAAAAAAAAAAGAGGAAGAAGAAGAAGAAGAGGAGGAGGAGGAGGAGGAGGAGGAGGAGGAGATTGGATTTATACCCCGCCCTTCACTCGGAGTCTCAGAGCAGCTTACAAACTCCTTTCCCTTCCCCTCTCCACAACAGACACCCTGTGAGGTAGGTGAGGCTGAGAGAGTTCTGACAGAAACTGCTCTTTTTCAAGAACACCTCTGACAGAACTATGACTTGCCCAAGGTCATCCAGCAGCTGCAAGAGGAGGATTGGGGAATCAAACCCAGTTCTCCCAGATTAGAGTTGGCGCACTTAACCACTACACCAAACTGTCGCCTTTGTCCACCAAAAAAGCTATTCTGGGGATCATGGACAAAAACTATGTGGAACACTAGCTGTAGGAAGGAGAGTCTGCAATGGTAATGAGGAGAGTAAAGTAGTAAGGAGAAGAATTGGATCAGTTTGACTGAAAATTTGGCTAGATTCAACACACTGTCTACTGTTCCTCAAAGCCTTTCAATGGCACTGTGGTGGCTTGTATCCTACCACCAGTGTTACCAGCTCTGGGTTGGGAAACACTGAAGAAGAAGAAGAGATTGGATTTATATCCCACCCTTCACTTGGAGTCTCAGAGCGGCTTACAAACTCCTTTCCCTTCCCCTCCCCGCAAAAGACAGACACCCTGTGAGGAAGGTGGGGCTGAGAGAACTCTAACACAAACTGCTCTTTCAGGAACAGCTGTGCCAGAGCTTGTGACTGACCCAAGGTCACATCAGCAGGTGCAAGTGGAGGAGTAGGGAATCAAACCCGGTTCTCCCAGATTAGAGTCTGCACACTTAACTACTACACCAAACTGGCTCACTGGAGATTTCGGGGGGTGGAGCCTGAGGAGGGCGGGGTTTAGGAAGGGGAGGGACTTCATTGGGTATAATGGCATGGAGTCCACCTTCCAAAGCTGCCATTTTCTCCAGGTGAGCCGCTTTCCGTCACCTAGAGATCAGTTGTGATAGCGGGAGAACTCCCGCCACCGTCCGGGGGTTGAACTTCGTAAGGGAAAACAACCGTGATAAGATAACGAAACCTTGTTAGGAAAAACATATTTCTTCTTTAATCATCCAGTGAGTGACGAATCATTAAAGGCGTTTCCTCTGAAGTCAATTGGTCTCAAGTTTTTCCGATGGCACAGTGCTCCGTAGACCGTTTCACTCAAGGTTTCGTCAGGGGAGACCTTACACCTTTCATATTTCTTCTGCAACTTTTTTCTGAATTTCTGTGTTCTACCTCTGAGGATGCCAGTCACAGCTACTGGCGAAACATCAGGTCCTACAATGCCAAGAACAAAGAGGGTTGAGCTAATGTAATATTAAACAGTTCAAAATTTAATAAGGTGTACACAAGTTAAAATACATTTAAAATCCACATGTAAACAGGACTTTCACACATTTATACACATGATGGGACAATACACATAATACTAAAGACCAGGCGTGTTTCGGCCCTAAAAGGCCTTCTTCAGTGGTCACAAATACAATCTTGTCTAGACACACATTCATACACTAATATACAAATTCTTAAAAACCCTTTGTATAAAAACCAGATGTGATGCCTTTTATAGATGTAATTTAGTTACAGGTATGTAACTGTAACTTTTTTTAACAAGGTTTCGTTATCACAGTTGTTTTTCCTTACTGAGTTCAGCCTGCCACGTGATCTCTCGTCCTTGACACCACCTGGAGGTTAGGAACTCTACCTACCACCCATGCCAGCCAAGTATGAAACCTTCCTCCATCCCAAGAACCAAGACCCAAGCGTTGGGCATACCTCTAAGTTGTTATCTGTACCATGGCCAACCTCTATAGTGTACAGATCACAAACAAAGAAACTTCAAATTAGTGACCTGGTTTAGAAGCGGCAAGTGTTTTGATGAACTGTCGTTCGAGATAAATGAAAATGCCGAGTAGAAGCTGTTGTGGTGGTCCAGGGGAGATGATAGACAGTTGGGCACATTGCTCAAATCGCTGGGAGCGAAGCCAATTAAAGCAAAACCCTCTCATTCTAAACACCACATTACCGTCCATGTAAACAGATTGGCAAACCCAGCAGAGTTTGCGGGAGTTTGACAGAGTGGATTTTTTTTTTCAGTTTTGAACTTCTGGAAACGACAAATGTCCTCTGAGAGGCGGGTGGGAACGCAACGAGGAGAAAGAACACCCGCCGAAGTATTAGACCTTTGATGGTGAGAAAATGTATGCCTAAAACAATCAGGGATGCCCGGACACCCTTCTGTTTTGGGTTGCTGTCTCTTTTCAAATTGCAGACGGGACTTTTTTTGGGCGGGAGGGGAGTTTGTTCTTCATATGCAAATGTTCTGCGCATGCACATTCGCACACTGCTTTCCCCAACCCTTTTCTTCATGCATCATCTTGGGGAAGGGGGGGCTATGTCTCAGTGGTAGAGTATCTGCTTTGCATGCAGCAGGCCCCAGATTGAATCCTTGGCAACCCCAGTTGGGGAACCAGGTTGCAGGTGTTGTGAAAGGCCTCCACCTGAGACTCTGGGGAGCTGCTGCCAGTCTGAGTAGACAATACTGACCCTGATGGACAACTGGTCTGATTCAGTGTGCCCTGAACTGGATAGCCCATGCTACTCGTCAGCTCTTCAAAGCTAAGCAGGGTCAGCCATGGTTAGTGCTTGGAAGGGAGACCTCCGAGGAGGAGGAGGAGGAAGAAGAAGAATGAGAAGAAGAAGAAGAGATTGGATTTAGACCCTGACCTTCGCTTGGAGTCTCAGTGTGGCTTACCATTCCCTTCCTCCTCCCCACAACCTCTGAGGTGGGTAGAGCTGCGAGGGCTCTTTCGAGGACTGCTCTTGAGAGAACAGCTCCGAGGCAAAGTTCCCTCTAAGCTGAGTTAGTGTGAGCTCGCTCACAGTTTTTTAGCCTCCGGCTCACGCATTGATTGTCTTCACTCAGGAAGGAGGGCTCCAGAGCAGACTAATTTATGCAGCAGCCCAATCACTCGCTCACAACTTTCATGCCAGGAGCTCACAAAGTGGAATTTTTGCTCACAAGACTCCGCAGCTTAGAGGGCGAATTGGCTCTGAGCAGGGCCGGCTCCAGGTGTCTGGGCGCCCTAGGCAGGATAGCCTGGGGCGCCCCCACTGGGGATGCCAACCTCTCGGTGGGACCTGGAGACCGGGGTGTCGGCGGGGCGCTGGCTTTCTTGGATGCTCCGCAGCTGCGGGACCCCCAGGAAAGCCGGGAAGGGGGCGGGGGGGTCCAGCCTCCGCCCCCTCCCTCCCAGCGCCGGCTTTTCTGCGGGCCCCGCTGGGAAGGGGGTGGGGGTCTGGCGGCGCCGGCAGGCGCCGGGTTAGGACGGCGGGGGGGAGCAGTTTTCGGGGGGGGGAGTGGGGCGCCATTTGGCGCCCCTCAGGCTGGGGCGCCCTAGGCGGGTGCCTAGTTCACCCTATCGGTGGTCCGGCCCTGGCTCTGAGAGAACCGTGACTGGCCCAAGGTCACTCCAGTTTGGTGTGGCGGTTAAGTGCGCGGACTCTAATTTGGGAGGACCGGGTTTGATTCCCCACTCCTCCACTTGCACCTGGCTGGATGACCTTGGGGAAGCCGTAGTTCTGATAAGAGCTGTTCTTGAAAAAGAGCAGTTTCTGTCAAGAGCTCTCTCGGCCCCACCTACCTCACAGGGTGTCTGTTGTGGGGAAGGGAAGGGAAGGGAGTTTGTAAGCCGCTCTGAGACACCTTTGGGTAGTGAAGAGCAGGGTATAAATCCAATCTCCTCCTTCTCTTCTTCTTCTTCTTCTTCTTCTTCTTCTTCTTCTTCTTCTTCTTCTTCTTCTTCTTCTTCTTCTTCTTCTTCTTCTTCTTCTTCTTCTTCTTCTTCTTCTTCTTCTTCTTCTTCTTCTTCTTCTGTAGCTGCAGGTGGAGGAGTGGGGAATCAAACCCGGTTCTCCCAGATTAGAGTCTGTGCTCCTAACCAGTACACCAAACTGTGTCAAGATGCAGGGGCAGATAATGGCAAACCATTTCTGAACGTCTCTTGCCTTGAAACCCCCCCATGGGGTCACCACGAGTGAGCTGTGACTTGAGGGCGCTTTCCGCCACCAGTTTCACGCGAATGTTCGTTATATGTCAAAATAAATAAATAAATCAGTTTTTAAACGATTTTTCAACCTCTGATCTAGCCTTACCTATGTTGAGAGCGAGCCTGGGGAGGTCTCCTGGGGAGTAAGTCCCATTTCATCCTACGGGGCTCGCTTTGCATAGGACTGCGGCCTTCGACAGCCTGATTCAACATTCATTGGGCTCAGATCCGATATGCCATAATGGGTGTGGCAGAAGGGGCCTGCTCTGGCCTGCAGACCCCATTTCCGCCCTGCCCTCCTAGGTTTTTCTCCACACCTGGAGAGGCTTTCCTTTCGCTCTTGGGTAGCTCGTTGCTAACACCTGATCTTCTTCTGGAATTACCCCACTGGGAGGATCAGAACTCCCAGCTTCCCTTCCAAGTTCAAAAGTGTGTGACTGCAACAACAACAACAAAAAGGCCAACGCTATGCTGGGGGTTATTAGGAAGGGAATTGAAGACAAATCAGCCAGTATCATCACGCCCCTGTATAAATCGATGGTGCGACCTCATTTGGAATACTGTGTACAGTTCTGGTCGCCACACCTCAGAAAGGGTATTGTAGCATTGGGGAAAGTGCAGAAATGGGCAACTAGAATGATAAAAGGGTTGGAACACTTCCCCTATGAAGAAAGGTTAAAACACTTGGGGCTCTTTAGCCTGGAGAAACGACACTTGAGGGGTGACATGATCGAGGTTTACAAGATTATGTATGGGGTAGAGCAGGTAGAGGAAGAAGTCCTTTTCTCCCTTTCTCACAATACAAGAACTCGTGGGCACTCAATGAAATTGCTGAGCAGTCCGGTTAGAACAGATAAAAGGAAGAACTTCTTCACCCAAAGAGTGATTCACACATGGAACTCACTGCCCCAGGAGGTTGCGGCAGCTACAAGCATGGATGGCTTCAAGAGGGAATTGGATAAACATATGGAGCAGAGGTCCTTCAGTGGCTATTAGCCACAAGGTCTAGATAGGAACTCTCTGTGTGGGGCAAGTGATGCTCTGTATTTTTGGTGCTTGGGGGGGCAACAGTGTCCTGGGCCCACCGGTGGTCCTCCTGATGGCACCTGGTATTTTGTCACTGTGTGACAGAGTATTGGACTGGATGGGCCATTGGCCTGATCCAACATTGGCTGTTCTTATGTTCTTATATATCTATTTTTGAATATGCCCTTCGTCAATATAGCACGGTTGTCTTCGACTATTTTCTATCCCTTATCCCGTGATCTTGCTTTGGTTTTCCTTACTCACCTGGAGATTGGCAACCCTGGGACGACATCACATCATGAGCGCCGCATAAGGAAAGACAAAAAAAAGGGGAGATATTGTAAATGAGATTGATTCTCCCCCCCCCCATTTAACCATTGCAAAGCATTTCATTGTCAGCTCCCAGCATGCTCTGCTCCCAACCCTCCTGACCAATCTGGAGGTTCCTCATTTCATGAGTGTTTACAGGCATGCCTGCGGGAATCAACACGGCTCGTGATCCCGGATAAAAGCATTCGAAGGGGGAGACGTGAGGGAAGGATATTCAAGCGGGGTTTCGTCCAAACCGGTGTGAAGAGGTCCGCTAACTTACGAAATGGTGGGAGAGAGCAGGGTCTAGGGCTTAAGACTGCACAATAAATAGCTCACCGAAACAGAAAGGGCCTTGGCTGTTCTGGGGTTGGACTCTGAAGGGTCTCGGGAAGATCATTAGTGTTGGTTCACTGCCTTAGCCCCGGAGGTTCCTGATGAAGGGGACGTAACACCCGGCTCAGGCCGAAACTAATGGGGAACAATGCGCATCTGCAGGCTCTGATGTTACTAATCCAGAGCCTGCTGAGGATCAGCCATTGGAACAAGGGAATATTCTCGAAGCCACTGACAAATAGCAGCGGAGGATTAAGAGGTCCTCTTGAATTGGTAATAGGGCTCAAGTCTTCATTAGGACCGGTTGCGCCCCGAAGAAAAGAAAACCTTCTCATCGCTTCTACTCTTTTTTTAAAAGGCACAACGGTGACCCAGGACGTTGATTCAATAGGACAGATCATATCAAGGGGCAAAGCCCAGGTTTTTCAAGATGGCTGCCGGCAACAGCAAGGGGAATCGACGGGGTTTTTGCCGCTGCTTGGCGTTCCGTTTGTGTTTTGACTTTGGTTGTTGCCGCCATCTCGAGATCTATTAGGAGAAAGACACGACCCCAATGAAAAAACTGCAGCTGATGGCACTGCTTAAAAAAACAAAACCAATAGCCTGAACCACTTGTTGACAGAGAAATTTATGTCAATAGACACAATGGAGTCAGGGCCGGCTACAGGTGTCTGGGTGTCCTAGGCAGGAAGCCTGGGGCGCCCCCCACTGGGGATGCCAACCTCCCGGTGGGGCCTGGAGACCGGGGAGGCAGCGGCAGAGCGCTGCCTTTCCTGGAGGCTCCGCAGCTGCGGGGCCCACAGGAAGGCCAGGGAAGGGGGCGGGGTCTAGCCGCCGCCCTCCCTCCCAGCACTGGCTGTCCTGGGGGCTCCATGGCTGCAGGACCTCCAGGAAAGCCGGGAAGGGGCGGGGGGTCTAGCTGCCACCCCCTCTCTCCAGGGCCGGCTTTCCTGGAAGCTCTGCAGCTGCGGGAACCCCAGGAAAGCCGGGAAGGGGGCGGGGGTATAGCCGCGGCCCCCTCCCTCCCAGCGCCGGCTGTCCTGGGGGCTCTGCGGCTGCGGGAACCCCAGGAAAACCGGGAAGGGGGTGGGGGTCTAGCAGCGGTGGCGGCAGGTGCCCGGTTAGGGTGGCGGGGGCGCTTTTCGGGGGGGGAGTGGCCGGGGCGCCCTAGGCGGGCGCCTAGTTCACCCAATGGGCAATCCGGCCCTGAATGGAGTTGTGAGGCTTACTTGTTCCTTGGCGTATGTGGAAAATGTTTGAGAGCCACTTTGGTGCAGTGATTAAGAGCGTGGACTCTAATCTGGGAGAACTGGTTTTGATTCCCCGCTCCTTCACATGCAGCTGCAGGTGTGACCTTGGGTCAGTCACAAGTTCTCTCAGAGCTGTTCTCTCAAGAGCAGCCTGTGAGAGAGCTCTCTCAGCCCCACCTACCCCACAGGTTGTCTGTTGCGGGGAAAGGAAGGGATGGAGATTGTAAGCTGCTCTGACACTCTGAGTGAAGGGTGGCGAATAAATCCAACTCTTCTCCTCCTCCTCCCACGATGTTGAGTGAGAAGAGAAGGGAACAGGAGGGAAAGGAGACTGAAATGAAAGGAGTTGGGGGGGAACGCAAAGGAAAGGGAAGAAGTCTTGATATTCACTTCCAAGGAGAAAAGCCACATAGACTCCCTGCCTATGGAAGGGCAGACGGTCACTAATGTCTGCTTTCACGATATCAGTGGTTGGGGTGATTGCACGGAGATAACACGTTTATTATCTACTCTCGGTTTCTTGGCATCATCGGTACCACTTTAGGCTCTGTTTTATTAATTGCTAGCCTGGTGTCGTGATTAGGGCAGAGCCTGGAGCAGGTTCAAGAGATGTAACATAATAGCCAAAGAATTAGGGTCGCCAGGTTTTGGAAATATCTGGAGATTTGGGGGGTGGGGGGTGGAGTCTAGGGATGGAGGGCTTTGGGGAGGGGAGGGACCTCACCAGGGTGTAATGCAATAGGTAGGTGGGGCTGAGAGGGCTCTTTCGAGGACTGCTCTTGAGAGAACAGCTCTGAGAGAACTTGTGACTGACCCTAGGTCACCCAGCTGGCTTCATGTGGAGGAGTGGGGAATCAAACCCGGTTCTCCCAGATCAGAGTCCGCCGCTCTTAACGACTACACCGAACTGCCTCTTCTACTAGGTGTTCCTTTCCTTTCCTTTGCTGAGCCAACTCCTAATAAGAACAAAAAGAACAAGAAAAAGATCTCTGTCTGTCTGTCTGTCTGTCTGTCTGTCTCTGTCTCTCTCGTCAGTGCCAATTAGTGGAGTGGAAATGGATGGCGGTTCAGAGATTTCAGAGGGCAGGGCGCCAGCCAAGGAAAGAGGGGATGTTCACTCTAGTTATTGATCAGCAAGTGATCGGCAAGGTTGACCTTCCCGTAACTTGTCTGCGAAGTCAAAGCAGAGAATCACTTGCTGAGCATTAACTTGAATCTCTCTCTCTCTCTTTCTCTTTCTCTCTCTTTCTCTCTCTTTCTCTCTCTTTCTCTCTCTCTCTCTTTCTCTCTCCCTTTCTCTCTCTCTCTCTTTCTCTCTCCCTTTCTCTCTCTTTCTCTCTCTCTTCCTCTCTCCTTTACTCTCTCTTTCTCTCTCTCTTTCTCTCTCTCTCTCTCTCTCTTTCTCTCTCTCTCTCTCTCTTTCTCTCTCTCTCTCTCTCTTTCTCTCTCTTCCTCTCTCTCTCTCTCTCTCTCTTTCTCTCTCTCTCTTTCTCTCTCCCCCCCCAAGCTTCTGTTCACCATTCTGCATCTCTCTTTCCTTGCCATCATGTGCAAATTTCCCGGGCAGGCCAGGGCATCAGCTGCCAAGTGTGGACTCTTATAAAGTTCTAGCCACCACACCGCTAGCCAATGATTCCTGGTAATGAAGCCGAAACTCAGGAACTGCAGCTGTCGATGCGGTTGTCCCTTAATTGGGGGACATCGCTGGTTCCTCTCCCCATTGAGGTGGGCCCTAGAAAGTTGAAAATAGCGCTGTGTGTAGTGTTACCTGATGCCCTCCTCTCCTTAAGGTTGCCACCCTCCAGGTGGGGCCTGAAGATCTCCTGGAATTACAACCGATCTCCAGATGTCAGAGATCAGTTCCCTTGCAGAAAATGGCTGCTTTGGAGGGAGGACTTTTGCAGAATTATACCCCAGTTGGGGTGTCTCCCCAGCCGAAACACCACCCTCTAGGGATGCCACCCTCCAGGTGGGACTTGGGGATCCCCCAGAACTACCGCTCATCTCCAAACTACAGAGATCAGTTGCCTTCGAGAAAATGTATGCTTGGGAGGCCAGATTCTACGGACCTTCACTCGGCGTCTCAGAGCGGCTTACAAACTCCTTTTCCCTTCCCCTCCCACAACGGACTCCCTGGGAGGTCGGTGGAGCTGAGAGAACTCTGACAGAAATGGCTCTTTTTCAAGAACAGCTCTAACAGAACTATGGCTTGCCCAAGGTCATCCAGGAGGTGCAAGTGGAGGAGTGGGGAATCAAACCTGGTTCGCGCACTTAACCACTACACCAAATTGTTCCCCACCACGGTCCCAGTCCTCCCCAGGCTCAATCCCCAAATTACAATCATCATCTTCTTCTTCTTCGTCTTCTTCTTCGTCTTCTTCTTCTTCTTCTTCTTCTTCTTCTTCTTCTTCTGTCATAGAAACACAGAGTTGGAAGGGGCCATACAGCCATCTAGTCCAACCCTCCTCCTCCTCGTCCTCCTCCTCCTCCTCTTCTTCTTCTTCTTCTTCTTCTGTCATAGAAACACAGAGTTGGAAGGGGCCATACAGCCATCTAGTCCAACCCTCCTCCTCCTCCTCCTCCTCCTCTTCTTCTTCTTCTTCTTGCTTGTGTGTGTGTGAAGTGCTGATAATTCGCAGCTGATTCACGGGGACCCTGCAAGGTTCTCAAGGCAGAGGTGGTTTGCCATTGCCTGCCTCCACACAGTGACCAGTGTTCCCTCTAAGCTGAGTCAGTGTGAGCTAGCTCACAGGTGTTTTTTTTCCACCTCCGGCTCACACAATTTTTCTCTTCGCTCAGGAAGGACGGTTCCAGAGCAAACGAATCGATGCAGCAGCCAAACCGCTCGCTCCCAACTTGAATGCCAGTAGCTCACAAGGCAGATCTTTTTTTGCTCACCGGACTCCACAGCTTCGAGGGAACATTGGCGGCGACCCTGGACCTCCTTGGTGGTCTCCCTTCCAAGTGCTAACCAGGGTTGACTCTGCTTAGCTTCTGAGAGGTGATGAGATGAGGCCAGCCTGGGCCACCCAGATCAGGGCCGATCTATATTTCTATCCTGACCTGGATAGCCCAGGTCAGCCTCATCTCATCACATCTCAGAAGCTAAGCAGGGTCGGCCCTGGTTAGCACTTGGAAGGGAGACCACCGAGGAAGCCTAGGTTTGCTACATAGAAGCTTCCGAATGTCTCTTGCCTTGAAAACCCGACGGGGTAGCCGTAAAGTTGACAGCGGCTTGACAGCCTGCCTGTTGTGCCTGCCAGTCTTTGACAAAAGCCGAGACATGAAAGGCCCTTGAAGCAGTTTCTCCCTGCAAATGGCTAACGGGAGGAGGAGATACGGGAAGAGGCCCCATGATGAAACCTGTGCGGTGTCAGTCTGTTCTTTAAATGAGAAGCCACGTTGCCGTTGTTTGCCTCTGGACTCCCAGATGCTCTAGGAGAGTTGCCTTCAATCCGTGGGTCGTGACATTCAAGGGGTTCGGGCATTCCCACCTGCTGGGATGCCCATCCCTACAGAGCCAATTTGTGGCTGTTCTTTGAAGGAATCTTCTGCTAGAGCATGTGCGTGGAGACCAAGGGCCCGCGAACCCTCTGTCTCTTTTTGAACGCATGCAGAGAGGAGCAGCAAAATGGCGAGGCAAAGTCTACTGGCCCTAGAGAAAATCCCTCCACGATTCTGAACCTCTGCTTATTCCTCTCTATAGTACAACATCTCACGCTCAGTTTGTACTTCCTCTACCTGATTTGCTTGGTCTGCTGTCCATGGTCCTGGCCCTGGCGGGATCATCCCTCTCATCCCTCCTCTTCCTGTCACATGACTATGATGTCACACGACTTCCTGTCATATGATTGCTGCTCAGTGGAAAGTCAATTGGCTTTAGAGAAAATTCCTCCATGATCCTGAACTTTTGCCTATTCCTCTCTGTAGTACATCTTACCCTTAGTTTGTATTTCCTCTACCTGATTTTCTTGGTCTGCTGTCCATGGTCCTGGCCCTGCTGGGATCATCCCTCTCATCCCTCCTCTTCCTGTTAAATGACTATGATGTTGCACGACTTCCTGTCACATGCTTGCTGCTCAGTGGAAAGACAATTGGCCCTAGAGGAAATTCCTCCACAATACAGAACCTTTGCTTATTCCTTTCTATAATACAACATCACAGATTGTATCTCCTCTACCTGATTTTTCCTGGTCGGCTGTCCATGGCCCTGGCCCTGGTGGGATTATACCTCTCACCCCTCCTCTTCCTGTCACATGACTATGATGTCACATGACTTTCTGTCATACGCTTGCCACTCAGTGGAGTCCCATGAGCTGAAAGGTGGTCCTGGGTCTGGAAAGATTACAGATCTACTCTCCTAGGCTTTGAGGTGCTTTCCCCCCTATCCTGTGACACCCGTCTTCTTTAAAAACTTTGCAGAATTCCATATCACTTAATGTTCTGGGGCTTTCTTTGCAAGTTCCTTTTTTTAATGTGTTTGCATCGTCTCTTTTTAAAGGAGGTTTGGTAGGCTGCACCTTACAGACTTCTCCCCAAACACATTTACATAATTTAAACAAACAAAACACAAACATGCTGACTAACCTCAGCCTTAAATAAAATCTCCGAGGATACGGGAGACGTATTCCCCACTGCCGACCCCTCAGGCAAAAAAACCTGAAACATGAAGGAGATTCACTATGCGCCCTGCAGGTCAGTTGTCAAAGCCTGCAAATCTCTGCACATTTAACCTGGGAGCACGCCCAAGCAGACTTGCGATATGAAGGGATGTTCAGGTTAAATCAGGAAAAAGAGTCTCCATAGCTGTGGGCCTGCCCGCCTCATCTTTCCCGTCCCACCAAGTATTCCAGAGTCATCATAGGAATGCATACGCATGAACATGTGAAGCTGCCCCAGGCTGAATCAGACAATCAGTCCATCAAGGTCAGTATTTTCTACTCAGACTGGCAGCAACTCTCCAGAGTTCCAGGTTGAGATCTTTCACATCACCACATTACCTACCAACCTGATCCTTTCAACTGGAGATGCCGGGGTTTGAACCTGGGACCTTCTGCATGCCAAGCAGATGCTCTGTCTCTGAGCAATGGCCCTTCCTCAGTAATCTCCTACTGAGCTGTGTCAAATGGTGTTCAGATGATTCAGCCAGCCAAGCCCACCTGTATGCTCTATATTCTTGGTGCTTGGGGGGCAACAGTGGGAGGGCTTCTAGAGTTCGGACCCTACTGGTGGACCTCCTGATGGCACCTGGGTTTTGGCCACTGTGTGACACAGAGTATTGGACTGGATGGGCCACTGGCCTGATCCAACATGGCTTCTCTTATGTTCTTGGCACTAGGGGAGTAACAATGGGAGATCTTCTGGAGTTCTGACCCCACTGGTGGACCTCCTGAGGGCACCTGGGTTTTGGCCACTGTGTGACACAGAGTGCTGGACTGGATGGGCCATTGGCCTGATTCAACATTGGCTTCTCTTATTTTCTTGGTGCTTGGGGGGCAACAGTGGGAGGACTTATAGAGTTCTGACACTGCTGGTGGATCTCCTGATGGCACCTGGGTTTTGGCCACTGTGTGATACAGAGCGTTGGACTGGATGGGCCATTGGCCTGATCCAACATGGCCTCTCATATTTTCTTATGTCTGGGGCAGTGATGCTCTGTATTCTTGGTGTGTGTGTGTGGGAACTGTAGGAGGGTTTCTGGAGTTCTGACCCCACTGGTGGACCTCCTGGTGGCACCTGGGTTTTGGCCACTGTGTGATACAGAGCGTTGGACTGGATGGGCCATTGGCCTGATCCAACATGGCCTCTCATATTTTCTTATGTCTGGGGCAGTGATGCTCTGTATTCTTGGTGTGTGTGTGGGAACTGTAGGAGGGTTTCTGGAGTTCTGGCCCCACTGGTGGACCTCCTGAAGGTACCTGGGCTTTGGCCACTGTGTAGCACAGAGTGTTGAACTGGATGGGCCATTAGCCTGATCCAACATGGCTTCTCTCATGTTCTTATGAGCCACTGCTCTGCACCACAGGAACACTAACAACTCAAAACTGTCATAAATTGGCAGGCCCAAACCAGGAGGCAGGAAGGAATGGGCTTCTTGAGGCAGCATTAGCTGAAAAAGATTTGATTAAGTAAAAGAAGGGGGAGTCTAGGGGTTGCCAGGTTGGTAGTCCCAACTTACAGCCCCTGGTCCCTCATCTCCCATCATCCTGAACTGAGCCAGTTTGATGTGCTGGTTAAGAGCAGTGGACTCTAATCTGGAGAACCATGTTTGATTCCCCACCGATGTTCCCTCTAAGCTGGGGAGTCTTGTGAGCAAAAATTCTACTTTGTGACCTACTGGCATTAAATCTGTGAGTGAGCAATTTGGCTACTGGCAGAGCTTTTCTCTCAAGGACAGTTCTGTCAAGAGCTCCCTCAGCCCCACCTACCTCACAGGGTGTCTGTTGTGGGGAGGCAAAGGGCGAGGAGTTTGTAAGCCGTTCTGAGACTCTGAGTGAAGGGCGGGGTATAAATCCAATCTCTTCTTCTACTACCGCATAAATTAGTTTGCTCTGGAGGCATCCTTCCCAAGAGAAGACAAAAATGTGTGAGCCAAAGGCTAAAAAATACTGTGAGCTAGCTCACACTAACTCAGCTCAGAGAGAACAGTAGAAGAAGAAGAAGAAGAGTTTGGATTTATACCCCGCCCTTCACTTCCCAAAGGAGTCTCAGAGCGGCTTACAAACTCCTTTCCCTTCCCCTCCCCACAACAGACACCCTGTGAGGTCGGTGGGGCTGAGAGAACTCCTGACAGAAACTGTCCTTGAGAGAACAGCTGTGCCAGTGCTTGTGGCTGACCCAAGGTCACATCAGCAGGTGCAAGTGGAGGAGTGGGGGAATCAAATCCGGTTCTCCCAGATAAGAGTCCGCGCACTTAACCACTACACCAAGCTGGTATTCTCCACTCCTCCACATGTACCCAGCTGGGTGACCTTGGGTCAGTCCCACTTCTCTTGGAGCTGTTCTTTCAAGAGCAGTTTTCAGTCAGAGCTTTCTCAGTCCCGCCTACCTTACAGGGTGTCTGTTGTGGGGAGGGGAAGGGAAAGGAGTTTGTAAGCTGCCCTGAGACTCCGAGTGAAGGGTGGGGTATAAAACCAATCTCCTCCTGCTCCTGCTCCTCCTCCTTCTTCTCCTCCTCCTCTTCTTCTTCTTCTGGAGAGCCAGTTTGGTGTAGTGGTTAAGTGTGCGGACTCTAATCTGGGAGAACCGGGTTTGATTCCCCCACTCCTCCACTTGCACCTGCTGATGTGACCTTGGGTCAGTCACAAGCTCTGGCACAGCTGTTCTTGAGAAAGAGCAGTCTCTGCCAGAGTTCTCTCAGCCCTGTCTACCTTACAGGGTGTCTGTTGTGGGGAGGGGAAGGGAAAGGATATTGTTAGCCGCTCTGAGACTCTGTCCTGCCAACCAAGCAGTTCGAAAGCAAGAAATTGCAAGTAGATAAATAGGTACCACTTCGGTGGGAAGGTAACAGCGTTCCGTGCGCCTTGGTGTTTAGTCATGCTGGCCACATGACCACGGAAACGTCTTCGGACAGCGCTGGCTCTTCGGCTTTGAAACGGAGATGAGCACCGCAACCCTAGAGTCGGATTCGACTGGCTTTCGAGCAAGGGAACCTTTACCTTTACCTTTACTGAGACTCTGAGCGAAGGGCGGGGTATAAACCCAACTCTTCTTCTTCAAAAAAAAAAATTACTCAAGCCAATGAAAAGTCACCCCATGACTTCAAGAGTGTATTTTGAAACATGCGGGAACAGGGCTCTGCTGTCAGCACCGCCTTTTCAGCTTGCATGCGAGAGATCTGCGCTTGGGCGCCGAGGCCCTGAGTTCAAACCTCAGTTGTCGGCCTGAGGGAGAAGAGAAGCCCCCTGCAAAAAACACTATTCCGTTTCTTATCACCTGTCACCAGGAACAGGGCGGTGGGTGGGAAAGGAAAGCACAAGATGTCACGCTGGCTCCTTTTCCTCCGTCACCAGTAAAGGGAATGTACTAAATAGCTACAAGTTGCACATGCGAGTACATTCGCCTTACAGAATACAGGTGGTGAGGAGAATACGCCGGCATGACATAGAAAGGGGAGGAGAGGAGAGCCATCCCTTAAAAGTCTAGCATGAAGAGAAGAAAAAGCTTTAAGATAAAACAAGAGGAACCTCTGGAAGGGGGGGCGGGAAGCCACCAAGATCTGTCTGTGACTGAAACTTAAAACAGGCCGAGAATTCTTCAGCGTAAAGTCTGGCTTTGAAAGGGAGCCTGCCAGTGCTGAGGAAGACGGGACCTTTTTCTGTCTGTGTGTGTGGGGGGGCGAGGGGAACGGGAGCCAGCGTCCTCCTCATAACGAAACCCTTCAGGGAGAGCGGAGCAGTAAGAAACCAGATTTATGTAATCGGCCCTCATTTGAGGCCTCTGGATCGCTGAGGGAAATGGAATGAATTGCCGCCGTTCCTAATGAGGCTGGCCCACCGCCTTCTCCCTGTCCCAGAGGACAATTGATACAGTAAAAGGTAAAGGTAAAGGTTCCCCTGCTCGAAAGCCAGTCGAATCCGACTCTAGGGTTGCGGTGCTCATCTCCGTTTCAAAGCCGAAGAGCCAGCGCTGTCCGAAGACGTTTCCGTGGTCATGTGGCCGGCATGACTAAACACCAAGGTGCACGGAATGCTGTGACCTTCCCACCGAAGTGGTACCTATTTATCTACTTGCAATTTCTTGCTTTCGAACTGCTAGGTTGGCAGGAGCTGGAACTAGAGACAGGAGCTCACCCTGTCATGCGGCACTCACGGGTCTTGAACTGCTGAACTACTGACCTTCCACAGCCTGCAGTTCAGCGTCTTAACCACTTGAGCCACTGCAGCTCCATAATTGATACAGTGACTCCCAGTAAATAACAGCGGCTTTTAAACACTGCCGGTGTTAAGTGTGATCAAGTCGGATGTGTTTTCGTGAGGCGACTAAGAAGAGGGGGGGGGGGTTATGGTTGCCAGCCTCCAGGTAGGTCCTGAAGTACTCCCAGAACTATAATGGATCTCCAGGCCAAGAGGTCAACTCCCCTGGAGGGGAGGGCGGCTTTGGAGGTTGAATCGTAGGGAATCGCACCCACGCGGCAGTCCCTTCCCAAACTCCACCCTCCCGCAGGCTCCGCCTCCAAATTTCCAGAACTTTCCGTACCTGGAGATGGCGTCTAGGCCATAAACATATGGAGCAGAAGTCCATCAGTGGCTATTAGCCACAGGGTACAGATGGGAACTCTCAGTCTGGGGCAGGTGATGCTCTGTATTCTTGGTGCTGGAGGGGCAGCAGTGGGAGGGCTTCTGGTGTCCTGGCCCCACTGCTGGACCTCCTGATGGCACCTGGTATATTTTGGCCGCTGTGTGACAGAGTGTTGGACTAGATGGGCCATTGGCCTGATTCACCATTGGCTTCTCTTAGGCTTAGATAAACCCTAAGGTTGGCTCCTTTCAGACTGTGTTTCTTTGTTTCTGATTGCCTTGCAGATGAGGAAGGGGCAGATTGAGTCCTATGAGGAAAGGCCGAGGGACTTGGAGAAGAGGAGGTTGAAGTCTTTGAAAGGAGGGCAGGGAGCCGTTCCAGTTGGCAGCAGAGGACAGGACCAGTGTCCCCTCCAAGCTGAGTTAGTGTGAGCTAGCTCAGTTTTTTTTTAGCCTCCTGCTCACACGTTTTTGTGCTAGCGCAGGGAGGATGGCTCCAAAGCAAACTAGTTTATGCAGCAGCCGAACCGCTCGCTCACAACTTTAATGCCAGGAACTCACAAAGTAGAAGTTTTGCTCACAAGACTCCTCAGCTTACAGGGAGCATTGGATAGGACTCGCAATTATGGGTTTAAATTGAAGGCGGGAGATGCCGGCTGGATCTTAGGAAAAACTTCTGGACAGTCAGAGTTGTGCAAGAGCGGAGGTGGTGAGCTCTCCCTGGCAGTCTCTAAGCAGCGCTCTAGGCTGGTCCTGCATTGACCAGAGTTTAGGACTCGATGGCCTGTACAGCCCCTTCCAACTCTGTGATTCTATGATTAAAACTCCCCAGGGGTTTCTAGTAAAGGTAAAGTAAAGGTTCCCTTGCTCGAAAGCCAGTCGAATCCGACTCTAGGCTTGCGGTGCTCATCTCCGTTTCAAAGCCGAAGAGCCAGCGCTGTCCAAAGACGTTTCTGTGGTCATGTGGCCGGCATGACTAAACACCAAGGTGCACGGAACACTGTTACCTTCCCACCAAAGTGGTACCTATTTATCTACTTGCAATTTCTTGCTTTCGAACTGCTAGGTTGGCAGGAGCTGGAACTAGAGACAGGAGCTCACCCCGTCATGCGGCACCCGGGTCTCGAACTGCTGAACTACTGACCTCCCACAGCCTGCAGTTCAGCGTCTTAACCACTTGAGCCACCGCAGCTCCAGGGGTTTCTGGCGGACCCCAAATCTAAAGCCGCAGTCCTAGGAAGAGTTACTCCACTCTGAGTCTATTGATTTCGGCGTGGTTTCGACGCAGTAACTCTGCAATAGGCCAGCTCCCTAAATAAACTTTGTTCCGTGACTTTGAAGCCTTCCAAACAATCCACCCCCACCCCCGCCCACCCAATTTAGGGGTGGGAAATCACGGTGTTTATAAAAGTGCACAAAATGGAATTTATAGATTTATTATTTTTTTTTGGAAAAGCCTTGAAAATTTTATCAAAAGCATTCAAATGAATCTCTCCCCAGGTCAGCTAATGAGTTGTCATGCGCTTGGCCTCTTAGAGCCGCGCACCTCCTGCCGACTAAGACAGTTAACCATGTTTTCATCAAAGGAAACGCTCATTAGCAGAGCTTTCAGAAACTGATTTGATTATAGTTCCACTTGTTCAAGTGAAATATTTGGAGCTCATTAGGATGATTATGATTCAAGGTCATCTTTGAAGCTCGTCCTGTCAATATAAGATAAATGAGGGCCCTCGTCTTTTCCCCTTCTTTACGCCTGTGCTTTTTAAAAACTCTTTTCTGTGCAAAAAGGAGAGAGGGGAAATAAAGTTCCATAGCCATAATTAATTTTTAGTTCTTCTGTTACAAAGCCGCTTTAGGAAGAAAAAAAAAAAAGAACAAAGATTTTTTTTTTTTGGCTACCAAAAAAGGCATTGAAGAACTATTAAGAGGAGGGAAGAGGCTATCTTGTTTGAGAGAAATCAGAGGAAATCCTTGAAAAGTTCAGCTGTTTGAAAGCGAGCTGTTTTCTCCTTGACCTTTCCCAAAGTTTCTAAAAGGTACTTTGTACATATTTTTGCACGATCTCTTTCATCTCTGAAGTATAAAACCAAACTAAAAAAAAAAAAAAAAGCTTCCAAGGAGTACCAGTGGCTTATTAAATATTTTCTTTCATTCCACATGATAAAGTTAACACCTTTTAAAGTCCCCCCTCTCCTCCCCCCCTTTAAATCTCCACTTAATCTCTAAGTGGTTAAAGAGCCATTTAAACACAAAGAGGAGCGGCATTAACTTCTATCGAAAGATGAAGAAACGGCGCATTTGCATATGGCTTGCATCTCGGTCCTAATTGGTCAGATATCGACTCCCGCATCGGCATAAAAGGGGAGGTCAGGAGGAAGGTTTCTCTGCCGAATACTTCAGACTTGAAAGTTTGCACATTACAATGGAAACCACAAAAAGAAAAAATTGCAGAGCTGAACTGTTCCTCGGTAGGCACGTGATTGAGGGTAGGGACACGCATTTCCCCACAAAAATGAACACTCCTCTTGTGGATCACAGAAATGGGCCACACAGCACACAACCACATTCTGGCTAACGGCTCAATCTGGATTTCTGGGACGGAAAAAAGTATTGACGTTTATTTATGTTGCTTTTGGCTTGGGTTTTTTGGGGCGGTGGGGGCCAGTGTTCCCTCTAAGCTGAGTTAATGTGAGCTGGGTCACAGGGTTTTTTTAGCCTCCAGCTCAGACCTTTTCGCCTTAGCTAGGAGCTGCGGTGGCTCAAGTGGTTAAGACGCTGAACTGCAGGCTGTGGAAGGTCAGTAGTTCAGCAGTTCGAGACCCGGGTGCCACAAGATGGAGTGAGCTCCTGTCTCTAGTTCCAGCTCCTGCCAACCTAGCAGTTTGAAAGCAAGAAATTGCAAGTAGATAAAACTTCGGTGGGAAGGTAACAGCATTCCATGCACCTTGGTGTTTAGTTATGCCAGCCACATGACCACGGAAACGTCTTCGGACAGCGCTGGCTCTTCGGCTTTGAAACGGAGATGAGCACCGCAACCCTAGAGTCGGATTCGACTGGCTTTCGAGCAAGGGAACCTTTACCTTTACCTTTACAGGAAGGGAGGGCTCCAGAGCAAACTAATTTATGCAGCCGCCAAATCGCTCGCTCACAACTTTAATGCTGGTAGCTCACAAAGTAGAATTTTTGCTCACAAGAAACCCTAGCTTAGAGGGAGCATTGGTGGGGGCTGCCGTGCACTTTAAAACAAAGGCAAGATCCAAGTTAAGAAGAAAAAGAAGAGAAGAGATTGGATCTATACCCTGCCCTTCACTGCCCAAAGGCGTCTCAGAGCAGCTTACAAACTCCTTTCCCTTCCCCTCCCCACAACAGACACCCTGTGAGGTCGGTGGGGCTGAGAGAACTTCTGACAGAAACTGTCCTTGAGAGAACAGCTGTGCCAGAGCTTGTGACTGACCCAAGGTCACACCAGCAGGTGCAAGTGGAGGAGTGGGGAATCAAACCCGGTTCTCCCAGATAAGAGACCGCGCACTCAACCACTACACCAAACATTAACAGACAAGATTAACAGCACCATCCTTAGCAGACAGATCAAAACGGGTCACCATGTCAGTCTGTCCGCAGCGGCAAGGAAAGCTCAAGAGTCCAGCAGCACCTTCAAGATTCACGGAATTTGTGGCAGGGTGGGAGTGTTCGTAACTGCTCACTTCTTCAGACACAGCTGGAATGTGATAGATCAAGATGGGTAGCCGTGTTTCTCTGTAGCAGCAGGCTAACAAAATACGGGGCAGCTTTCGCAAGGCGGCTTTCGTGGGTCACTCGGTCCTGTTTTTTTGAGGGTCAAGGAGACGCGGGGGAAATCAGGCGAAGCTGCAGGGCAAAATGTGGCCCCGCAGCAAACGGTGGGAAATTGACACGTACAATCGGGGGGGGAAAGGGAAGAGCGAGGGTGGAGCAGTGGATTGTGGGAAATCAGTCTGAGAGCGTGAGCTTCCCAGCCAAGTAGAGATCTGAACCTGGCTCTAACAGATCGGAGTCCAACACACTAACAACGACACTACAGCGGCTCTCAGTCCTAGAGATATACATGCCCAGTCTGTGGGGAAACGGTGGGGTGAGAGGAAGCCAGATCCTCTCAGTTATGCAGCATCAGATCTCTGAAGTGAACCAGCTCATGGGTAAAAGGTAAAGGTAAAGGTTCCCTTGCTCGAAAGCCAGTCGAATCCGACTCTAGGGTTGCGGTGCTCATCTCCGTTTCAAAGCCGAAGAGCCAGCGCTGTCCAAAGACGTTTCCGTGGTCATGTGGCCGGCATGACTAAACACCAAGGCGCACAAGGATGCTGTTACCTTCCCACCAAGGTGGTACCTATTTATCTACTTGCAATTTCTTGCTTTCGAACTGCTAGGTTGGCAGGAGCTGGGACCAGAGACGGGAGCTCACTCCGCCATGCGGCACTCTCGGGTCTCGAACTGCTGAACTACTGACCTTCCACAGCCTGCAGTTCAGCATCTTAACCACTTGAGCCACCACAGCTCACGGGTCCTTAGCCTCAATAGATTTCTACTTCTTTACAGGACAGATAGGATCAGCAGTAGAGTTCCCTGTGTTTCACACGGGGAAACCCAGTTGCAAACGATTGCTATCGCGCATGGAGAGTGCTTTATCCATGTGCAAGCAGCCCTTGTTTCCTCCCTGCCACAGACCTGTCAGGGCTGCAATTTATTCAAGTAAAGAGTGAGCAAACCAGTCAGTCAGCGATTATAAACACATGCCACATAGGGCGCTTTCACACAGCCTCGGTCCAGTTTGGCGACCGTTTGCAAGTGGATTTCGCCATTTCACACAGCAAAATCCAGTTCCAAAGTGGACTGAAAGTGCGTTAGAATCACTGAATCACAGAGTTGGAAGGGGCCCTTAATGCTGTCGTTCCAGCCCAGCCCCGTGCTCAGTGCAGGATCAGCCTAGAGCATCCCTGACAAGGGTTTGTCCAGCCACTGCTTGAAGACTGCCAGGGAGGGGGGAGCTCTCCACCTCCCCAGGCAGCTGATTCCACTCTTGCACAACTCTGACTGCCAAGAAGTTTCTCCTAAGATCCAGCTGGCACCTTCCCGCCCTTAATTTGAACCCATGATTGTGAGTCCTATCCTCTGCTGCCAACAGGAACAGCTCACTGCCCTCCTCTAAGGGACAGCCCTTCAAAGACTTCAAGAGAGCGACCCTGTCCACCCCCCAAACCTCCTCATCTCCAGACTGAACATCCCCAAGTTCCCCAGACTTTCCTCGTAGGGCTTGGTCTCCAGGCCCCCTGATCATCTTCGCCTCTTTCCTCTGTACCGCTCCCTTCTATTCACATCCTTTTGAGAGCCAGTTTGGTGTAGTGGTTAAGTGCGTGGACTCTAATCTGGGAGAACCGGGTTTGATTCCCCCACTCCTCCACTTGCACCTGCTGATGTGACCTTGGGTCAGTCACAAGCTCTGGCACAGCTGTTCTTGAAAAAGAGCGGTTTCTGTCAGAGCTCTCTCAGCCCCACCTACCTCATCGGGTGTCTGTTGTGGGGAGGGGAAGGGAAAGGAGTTTGTAAGCCACTCTGAGACTCCTTTGGGTAGTGAAGGGTGGGGTATAAATCCAATCTCGTCTTCTTCTTCTCTTCGCCTGCACCCTCTACCTCAGGAACCAAAGCAGCTGACATCATTCTCCTCTCCTCTGTATGATCTGCACAACAACCCAGTGAGGTATGTTAGGTTGAAAGTCTGTGCACAGTCCATAATCCCCCAGGCATCTTTTAGAACATGAATCTGGGATCTGCACACCATTCTCTGAAGCACTCTCAGGTACATATCAGTGGCAGTAATGGGGCGACTGCTGGCACCTTTTCCTATCATTTTTTTGCCTTGTGGTATTCTGCTTGTGGTGTGATCTGTCTTTTTTGTGGTGCGGCATGGTTGTGTTATTGGATTTGTTTCTTTTGAAGGGGAAGTGATGTGTTGTGGTTGAGGACATATTTTACGTCAGGATACACCAGGTTGCATGTGCAACTGACAGTTCCAATGTCTCGGGGGGGGAATTTGAGGTGCGGAATGGAGTGAAGTCCAATCAGCTTACATATGTAAATGACCTTGAAACACTGCCCCAATCAGAGAAGAGTGGCCTAGGCTGCAGTGGGTGGGAGAGATGAGCGGGCCCAGCACCCATCCAATGCCAACTGATTACTCTTGAGTGGCAGTTCATCTGCCAATGGGTGATGCGGTACTCTCCAGAGGCCAATGGGAGAGCCTGTAATTGTGAAGAAATTAGTAAGCCTTTTATAGATATAAGATGCTGAATCTGCCCTGAGCCCACTTGCGGGGATGGCAGAATATAAATCCAATAAACAAACAAACAAATATCCGTTTCTATCTATTGCGAATGTTAATTTTGTTGAGTAGAAATGCTATAAAGGGGTACTGTACTATGACAAGAGGATAGTACTAGCTGTAATAAAGCAAAACTCTTTCGAGCAGTCACGCTCTGCTTGGCGCCATGAAGCCTAGCTACTGTGCCACAATTTCTCTCTCTCTATTTCCTTTCTCCCTCGCTCTCTCTTTACCTCTTTTTTTTTTCTCTTTCCAATTCCCTTTTAAGAAGAGCCTTGAAAGTTAATAAATAATTAGCCAGCTTATCGAAAGGGGAATAACCTCGGGTTCAACTTCCTTAAAAAAAATAGTTAAATAAAACATAAGGTGGTTTGGCACTTTCGGATTTCAAAAGCTCCTTCCAAGAGATGAAGCTCGACGCGCTTAGATATTAAAGTCTCAGACCTGCAGTAATTGCCATTGGGTTAATGTGAAACGTGAGCCGGTAGAAAACTCCGGAACGACTCGTGGGTTAAGGATAGCACGGCAAACTGGCAGGACGGCGCTGAGAGTGTCAACTCAAACCCGACCGAGTGCCTTTGTAGTAATGCCGTATTTGTTTTCCCGTGGCCAGTAGACAATCCCTTTGTGCTGTTAAAGGGGGATGAGTCTGGTTGAAATAAAATGGTGCCCTACTGTGCGAAGAGGGTATTCTGTGGTTCGGTTACAGGGACTTCCTTTTGTCCATTGGTCTCATAAACATAAGAACATAAGAGAAGCCAATGTTGAATCAGGCCAATGGCCCATCCAGTCCAACATTCTGTCACACAGTGGCCAAAAACACCAGGCGCCATCAGGAGGTCCAGCAGCGGGGCTAGGACACCAGAAGCCCTCCCACTGCTGCCCCCCCCCAAGCACCAAGAATACAGAGCATCACCTGCCCCAGACTGAGAGTTCCTATCTATACCTTGTGGCTAATAGCCACTGATGGACTTCTGCTCCATATGTTTATCTAATTCCCTCTTGAAACTGTCCATGCTTGTAGCTGCCACCACCTCCTGTGGCAGTGAATTCCATGTGTTAATCACTCTTTGGGTGAAGAAGTACTTCCTTTTATCCATTCTAATCTGACACTCAGCAACTTCATTGAGTGCCCATGACTTCTTGTATTGTGAGAAAGGGAGAAAAATACCTCTTTCTCTACCTGCTCGATCCCGTGCATAATCTTATAAACCTCGATCATGTCACCCGCTCAGCCGTCGTTTCTCCAAGCTAAAGAGCCCCAAGCGTTTTAACCTTTCTTCATAGGGAAAGTGTTCCAACCTGTTTATCATTCTAGTTGCCCTTCTCTGCACTTTTCCCAATGCTACAATATCCTTTTTGAGGTGTGGCGACCAGAACTGTACACAGTATTCCAGCTCTTTGTAGTAATTTGTCCGTATTTCTGGCACAGAGGTGATAGGAGAGAAAGATGGTCACTCATGAAGCAAAACAGAAATTAGAAAGATAACTCTTTTCAGGGATTGATCAGGATGGGTCGCCACATTAGTCTGTCTGTAGCAGTAGAAAAGAGTAAGGGTCCAGTAGGACCTTAAAGGTAAAAGTAAAGGTTCCCTTGCTTGAAAGCCAGTCGAATCCGACTCTAGGGTTGCGGTACTCATCTCCGTTTCAAAGCTGAAGAGCCAGCACTGTCCGAAGACGTTTTCGTGGTCATGTGGCCAGCATGACTAAACACCAAGGTGCACAGTAGGACCTTAACAACTAACAAAAATCGTAGTAGGGTAAGAGCTTTTGTCACTCGCTGCTCACTATATCTCGCTGTATCTGAGGAAGCAAGCAGTGACCCGACTACCAATTTTGTTAGTCTTCATGGTGCTCCTGGTCTCTTGCTCTTTTCATTGTAGGGGGTTGACGTTCCAGTCACATGACCACTTTGCGGTGGAAAGTGCGACCGAGTCGCGGCCGACTTGCGGTGACCCCATAGGGTTTTTGTTGTGTCCTGAAGCAGGAATCTGAAGAAGAGATGAAGAAGAGATTGAATTTATACCCCACCCTTCACTGCCCAAAGGTGTCTCAAAGTGGCTTACAAACTCCTTTCCCTTCCCCTCCCCGCAACAGACACCCTGTGAGGTAGGTGGGGCTGAGAGAGCTCTTGACAGAAACTGCTCTTTTTCAAGAACAGCTGTGCCAGAGCTTGTGATTTACCCAAGGTCACACCAGCAGGTGCAAGTGGAGGAGTGGGGAATCAAACCCGGTTCTCCCAGATAACAGTCCGCACACTTAACCACTACACCAATCTGTCCTATCTTTTGCAATGTTAAGCTTCAGGCACAAGAGGGAATTGTAAGTTATCGCGTTCCCATTGGTTGGTTTCAATGAAACTGTGTAAATAGCCAATCATAACTGTACATAGCTTTTTGGAGGGAACAGACCTTATTGGTCTTTATCCTTGTTTTCCTATTGGATGTTAACTTATTTATGGGTGTGGCTTTGACAGCCCGGATCATTTAAAAAGGGAGCTGCGCTCCACTGTTCTCTCTGTGTGCGTTGTTGAGTTGAGTTTGCTGTTACAATAAAGCTGAAACCACTTTTGCTGAAATCAATCGCGTTGAGTTGCATACTGAACAGTTTTCAAGGCAAGAGATGAACAAAGGTGATTGCCTGCCTCTGCGTAGCAACCCTGGACTTCTTCGGTGGCTGCCTGTCCAAGTACCAATCAGGGCTGATCCTGCTTAGCTTCCAAGAGCTGATGAGATCAGGTCTAGCCTCGGCCATCTAGGTCAAGGCCGTAGGTACACTTACCTGTGAGTAATCCTTATTGAACATAGTGTGACTTCTGAGTAGAAAACCTTGGGGTTTGTTTTATTTATTTTATTTCAATTTATAGGCCATCCTCCCCACAAGCGGGCTGAGGGCGAACCACAACATAGGTTCTAAAACAGGTTCTGGATCAACTTTGTTTCTCTGATTCTTGTTTTGCGATCTGGGATTTGTTTTTATTTGATTCTGTTTTGATCAAAGAGAAAGTTGGAGAAAGGGGAGTGGGAGGAAGGGAGGTCCTGCAAAATTTTCAAGATTTCGCTCCGTAGATGCTCCAGGACGTGGAACAGAAGTCCATCAGTGGCTATGAGCCACAAGGTATAGACAGAAACTCTCGGTCCGGGGCAAGTGATGCTCTGTATTCTTGGTGCTTGGGGGGGGCAGCAGTGGGAGGGCTTCTAGTGTCCTGGCCCCACTGGTGGACCTCCTGATGGCACCTGGTGTTTTTGGCCACTGTGTGACAGAGTGTTGGACTGGATGGGCCATTGGCCTGATCCAACATTGGCTTCTCTTACCTTCTTATGACAGGCAACCTCTTCCTAAACCTTCCTATCCTCCAGCTGTAGCGCCCCCTCATGGTGTGTAACATAAAATGACGGCAATGGCTGAAGTTACAAATGGATGTGTTGATTTCTCTTCAAAGAGAAATCCCTCTTTTTAAAAATAAAATAAAATAAGGGGAATCAATAGCTAGATCTTTTTAAAAAAAATGACTTCTGGAAGAAGAACTTCCCCTTCCCATAGCAATGCTCATTAGAAGCCTACACAGAATGGGAGAAAAGAAACCCTTACAACTGGGAATTGCAGAGCGCCGAGGCAGAAGCGAACACAATGCAACTTCTGTATAACTTGAGTTTTTGAACTGTGCAAATGTTCTTTTGGAACTGCATGTCTTCTCCCCCCCAACTAAAAATATTGTGTCTGGTTGCCTGGTTACCTCTGGTTAGTAATTCCTTCTCAAAACAAATGGGTCAACATATTCTCTAATGAAATAGTGGATGGTATCAGCAGCATATGATAGCTGCAGATAGCAGATGCTATCCGTCTTCTAATCCTGCAGATATCTCCCCTAGCTGAACATCTTCTTCCACGTCAGATGCCTGTAAAACATGAAGGTCATTTACCAACCATGTAGGATCGCTCTCCTGTACCTCAGTGACCCTTTCTGGATCACAATAAACTATGGCAGGTTCTTAAAGAGATGGGAGTACCAGACCACCTCACATGTCTCCTGAGAAACCTGTATAAGGGTCAAGAAGCAACAGTGAGAACTGGATATGGAACAACTGACTGGTTTAGCATAGGAAAACAAGTACGACAAGGATGTATATTGTCACCTTGCTTATTTAATTCATATGCAGAGTACATAATGCGAAATACTGGCCTGGATGAATCACAAGCTGGAGTTAAGATTGCTGGGGAAAAGATCAATAACCTCAGATATGCAGGCGATACCATTCTGATGGCAGAAAGTGAAGAGGACCTAAAGAGCCTCTTGCTCATGATGAAAGAGGAGAGTGCAAAAGTTGGCTTGAAGCTCAACATCAAAAAAACTAAGATCATGGAATCTGGCCCCATCACTCCTTGGCAAATAGAAGGGGAAATCGTAGAAGTAGTGACAGACTTTACGTCCCTGGGATCCCAGATCACGGCAGATGGTGACTGCAGCCATGAAATTAAAAGATGCCTGCTCCTTGGGAGGAAAGCAATGGCAAACCTAAACAGCATGATAAAAAGCAGAGACATCACCCTGCCAACAAACGTCCGCATGGTCAAAGCAATGGTATTCCCAGTAGTAATGTATGGCTGCGAGAGTTGCAGGCCCGTAGCTAACGTGGGGCCCACAGGGCCTGGCCCCCTCACGTTTCTTCCAGACTCCCTCCCTCCTGGGTTGGCCCCCAAATTGAATTAATGTAATTAACTTTGATTTAATTAGCTGTGCCCTCCTGAGGCCCGCTCTCCCAAAAATCTTTAGCTACGGGGCTGGAGAGTTGGATAATAAGGAAGGCCAAGCGCCGAAGAATAGATTCTTTTGAACTATGGTGCTGGAGAAGAGTCTTGGGAATCCCTTGGACTGCAAGGAGATCAAAACAGTCAATTCTAAAAGAAATCAACCCTGATTGTTCCCTGGAAGGCCAGATCCTGAAGTTGAAGCTCAAATACTTTGGCCACCCAATGAGAAGGGAGCCCTCACTGGAGAAGACCCTGATGCTGGGAAAGACTGAAGGCCAAAGAATAAGGGGACGGGAAAGGATGAGATGGTTAGACAGTGTCATCAATGCAACGAACATGAAACTGGGCAAACTTCAGAGGACAGCGGAAGACAGGAGGGCCTGGCGTGACCTGGTCCATGGGGTCACAAAGAGTCGGACTTGACTATGCAACTGAACAACAACACCAGGGGTGAAGGTAAGCCAGTGCAGAGTATTGGTAAGGAAACAGCAGAAGCAGGATCTCCTATCTTCTGCTTAGACACCCCCAAGAGAGACAGTTCTGTTAAGAAACTCAAGTCACTTTTAGTCCTGATACCTACTGCTATGGAGGAAAAGCAGCATGGTGTAGCCCAAGACTGTTCTGCAGTGTCAAATTTCCCTGCACCTGCACTTCTATTCATCCGTGGCTTTCCCTGGTTTCCACAGATGATTTCACCCTCCCAGACATAAAAATGCACACACCCCCTTGCTGCATGGTGTTTGAATCCCCTGTTTCCAGGAAGTTTTTGTAATCCCAGTATTGAACCAGTATCAGCCTAGTGGGGAAATCTTCCTTATCTAGTGTTTTTCAACCCTAGGTCTGCCCTCTCCTTCCCTCCGCATTTGCCTGTCCTACCTTCCAACCCCACGTTACCGCAGAACAGTTTCTGGTTAATTAGCTGATTGTTTCCATTTCTTTTCTTTTCTTTTCTTTTTTTTAGCAGTCCGAGGCAATAGCGTTATCGCGCTGCTTACATTGCACTCCAGTGTTACTTCTCACTCTGTGAATTTTTTTTAAAAGGATTTCATGATTTACTGTGAAGAACACTTGCACAAACCGATGTAATGAAGTGAATCTCTTTTTGCGGGGGGGGGTTCACTTATGTGCAGTCTTCCCTGAGCATGCGTGGGGATTCGCGATAAGCCAAGGAGACTTCATGGGAAAACTCCTACTGTAGATCTACATAAGAACATAAGAGAAGTCAATGTTGAATCAGGCCAATGGCCCATCCAGTCCAACACTCTGTGTCACACAGTGGCCAAAAATACCAGGTGCCATCAGGAGGTCCAGCAGTGGGGCCAGGACACCAGAAGCCCTCCCACTGCTGCCTCCCCCAGCACCAAGAATAGAGTGCATCACCTACCCCAGACTGAGAGTTCCTATCTATACCCTGTGGCTAATAGCCACTGATGGACCTCTGCGCCGTATGTTTATCTAATTCCCTCCTGAAACTGTCCATGCATCTAGTGCCACAGCCTCACAGCATCAAAACAGACATCCCGGCAGAGCTTCAGAGAGGAAAGGACATACTGTGGGAACTTTCCCGGTCTCATCAGATCTTAGAAGCTAAGCAAGGTTGGTACTTGGATGGGAGACCACCAAGGAAAACTCTGAAGAGGAAAGCCATATCCAGGAAGTCTCAGCTGAGGAAGACGATGGCAAATCACTTCCACTTCTCCCTTGCCTCTAACGCCCCTTGATGGGGTCACCGTATGTCAGTTGTGACTTGATGGCACTTCAATTCATACCTACTATCAGCGGCAGATTCACCATTGAGCGGACTAAGCATGTACTTAGGGCACCAGGGCCAAAGGGGGCACCACAAAGTTGGGAAGAGGGTGAAAAGAAAAAGAAACAAATGAAGATTTGTAAAAAAATAAATAAATTGATAAAACTAGTGCAAACTGATCATGGTGCACCCTAGGGTTATCTTCTATCTTTTGTTGGCGAGGTGCAGTGTCGTAGGCTATGTTTAAGATATCATGTTATCATAGGAGTAAATTTTTGTCTCGCTGCAACCTGCCTTGTATATCTGGTCAGACAGGCCAGCAACTTAAAATGGACTGGGCAGGGCTTTTTTTTGTAGAAAAAGCCCAGCAGGAACTCATTCGCATAACAGGCCACACCCAACAGCAGGAACTCATTAGCATATTAGGCCACACCCCCATGTTACCAGAAGTGTGGTCATCCAGCCACACCCACCTTTTGCTTCTTATTCTGTTTACCTTGTTTGTTGTCAAAACCCAGGGCTTCTTTTGCAGCAGGAACGCCTTTGCATGTTAGGCCACACAGCCCTAATGTAGCCAATCCTAATAGGTTTCTGCTGTTGGGTGTGGCGTATTATGCTAATGACTTCCTGCTGGGCGTGGCCAACTCAGGAGCCAGCAGGAACTCCGTTCCTGTGCGTTCCTGCCCAAAAAGAGCCCTGACTGTAGTACATAGTAACACCTTGTTCACCTTGAAGTTTAGATCTAAACATTCTGGTACTTAAGAAGCATTTAAAAATCTCAATAGTACCACAATATAGGAGATCATTGTATATCATCAGCACATTGTATGCCAACAGTAGTCATTGAAGGTTGTTACAAGCAAATCCCTTCGAAGGAGAAATAGTGCGTTCTGGCCCAAAAATAGCCCTGGGATTGGGTCAGTGTGGAAAGGAGGGGGCACCAAGATTGGTTAGTGCTTAGGGCACTGGTGAGCCTTGATCCGCCCTTGCCTACTATAACAGAGAAAGGCATCTCACGTTCCTGGCAACCCACAACACCTAGTTGAGGAGTTTTGTACAATCTGGTGGGTCAGGTTTAAATAGGCCAGCCATATATTTTTTTTCACTTCTGTGGGTGAACCGCACATTAGTAGAATAAGCTACATGAAGGCAAAGGAATATCTAGTAGGCCCTTCGTAACTTAAGGCCCACCTATCTACAGGGCTGGGGCTCAGTGGCACAGCCTCTGCTTGGCATGCCGAGGGCCCTAAGGCCCAATCCCCCACGTCTCCAGGTAAAGGATCAGGTTATAGGTAATGTGGAAGATCTCTGACTGACACCCCGGAGAGCCACTGCCAGTCCGAGTAGATAATGCTGACTCTGATGGACCAAGGGTCTGATTCATTGTAAGGCAGCTTCATGTGGTCACGTGTTCAGGACAGCTTCTGCTTGGTCTAGAGTAGTTCAGTAGCACCCCACTGCTCTGGGGAATGGTCTTTTAGAGTTTACCAGGAAGGCTCTCGCTTATTTATCATTCTGGAACTTCCGCAAAGCTGAGTTGTCTAGAAAGGCTTTTTCTTTTTTCCCCCTGGATGATTGTTTTAAAGTCCAGGTGATGTAGTTTTGTGAGGCAGACCAATGTTTTGGATTCTGATGCTCGTGGATGTTTCATAATACTTTATAATTACTTTGTATTGATTTGATGATTGTGTGTTTTTAATAACAGTGTAACATCTACCTACCTACCTACCTATAATCCATCTATCTATCTATCTATCTATCTATCATCTATCATCTATCATCTATCATCTATCTATCATCTATCTATCATCTATCTATCATCTATCTATCATCATCATCATTATCATCATCTGTCTGTCTGTCTGTCTGTCTGTCTGTCTGTCTGTCTGCCTCTCTATCTATCTATCTATCTATCTATCTATCTATCTATCTATCTATCTATCTATCTATCTATCTATCTATCTATCATCTATCTATCATCTATCTATCATCATCATCATCTATCATCTATCTATCATATTTACTATCTATCATCATCATCATCATCATCATCATCATCATCATCATCATCATCATCATCATCATCATCATCATATATCTGCAATTTACCATCTATCATCAATTTAACGTCTTTTCTTTCTTTCTTTCTTTCTTTCTTTCTTTCTTTCTTTCTTTCTTTCTTTCTTTCTTTCATCTATCTATCTATCTATCTATCTATCTATCTATCTATCTATCTATCTATCTATCTATCTATCTATCTATCTATCATCTATCTATCTATCTATCATCATCTATCATCTATCTATCTATCTATCTATCTATCTATCTATCTATCTATCTATCTATCTATCTATCTATCTATCTATCATCTATCATTCATCTGACTTCTAGGGATTTTCATGGGTGCACAGTTCTATAAAACTCAGTGCATCCATGGTTGTAGAAGATTTCACTGTCTCAAAAAACAACAACCCACTTTCAAGGGGATTTTGGTGTCTAGTACCTCAGTGTTCCACGATGCTAGGAGAAAGGAGTAAAGTGTCTGGTCACATTTGCGAAGAACAAGAGACCCCTCAGTGTGATTCATTTCTTTAGCAAATAATCAGAGAAGTCAAGTCCAGGCAACAATTACTGGTGCCCCAACTTCTAATTCATCATAAGTGACAAAGCAAGTCCCATGGATTTCATTGGCTCCCCCCAAAGTAAGCCTCTTTGGACAGCCATCCACTCACAAATAAACGGCTATTCTGTCTCTGACAACAGTTCCATGGGACGGACTGCTTAAGAACCAATTGCTTTCATTAACAATCATTGAAGCCCCATTAAGAGGATTTCTGTTTCGTTTGCACTTTGTTAAAGGGAAGCTTGTGGTGGAAAGAAAGAAAGGAAGGAAAATGATTCTCAATCAAAGACGCCCAATCCGGCGACAGGACAATGCAGATTAAGTTCTGAGCAATATGTAAATGTGGGCGTCATTTGCATGACAATCCGATGGCTTGCCACCGGTGGCCTAAATGGTAGCGTGTATACGATCAACATAAAGGAGGACAGAATGCCACTCCAGGGAGTCCCCAAAATGAACAAAAAAACTTCTGTGGACGTAAAGTGACATTTGTTAGTGGGGGGTGGGTAATTCAGTATTCTGATGCAAGCCAAAAAACTCCATAGCGCAAGTTTCTAAACTAGACTAAAGACGCTTCTGTTACGTCCAGTGGTGAAATACATAGAAGTATTTTTGAAAGCTCTAAAGTAAGACCAAGAAGTGAACTCCTTCAGTTCTGTGATGGACATTCATAATCATTTCTCTCTCTCTCTCTGTCTCTCTCTCTCTGTCTTTCTCTCTCTCTCTTTCTGAATTTTAATGGGATTTTGTCCAGTTGACTAAAGATGAGTAAACAGTTTGAATGTTAAGGGTCACGTGCACCTAAAGCAGGGGGTTTACTGACGGGATTTAATCGAGCCATAAGGGAAGATGCGTGGGTGGAGACGACCTTAATTTACCAGGCCATTTCTCTGAGTGGGCTCCTTGCAGCGATGGAGAAAATATTCTTGTAACTGCAGTGGCAAAGACCTTCAGAGGAGAAATCATGCGGTAGGTCTGGGTTGCAATATCCAGCAAGACAGAAGACAGCAGCAAAAGGTCCGCCAGTGATCCAGCACTTCTGACTTTGGGAAACATTCTGTATGATGAACGACAGGAGAAATTGTACTGTCTTGATCCCACAGGACCTCTGTTATTCAGTCGTACAGTTGAGTCTGACTCGTCACAGCCCCATGGACCACATCATGCCAGGCCCCCCTGTCCTCCGTCATCCTCTGGAGTTTGCTCAACTTCATGTTTGTTGCATTGATAACACTGTCTAACCATCTCATCCCTTGCCGTCCCCTTCTTCCTTGACCTTCAGCCTTTCCCAGCATCAGGGTCTTCTCCAGTGAGTGCTCCCTTCTCATTGGGTGGCCAAAGTATTTGAGCTTCAGCTTCAGGATCTGGCCTTCCAGGGAACAGTCAGGATTGATTTCTTTAGGATTGACTGATTAGATCTCTGATCTCTGATTTGAGGAACCCCCACCCAGACTGAGGTCTGGCAACCCTAGTCATCGGGACCATACCATTCCAGTCCTGGCCCACCTGCACTGGCTCCCCATTCATTTATGGGCACAATTTAAGGTGCTGGTCTCGACCTTCAAAAGTCAAGGTGCTGGTCTTGACCTTCAAAGCCATGTATGGTTTGGGGACAACATGCATGAAGGACCGCCTATTCCTTCACAAAACTACAGTCATCCTCAGTTGTTCTGTGTTGGGTGCCCACATCTTCTGAAATTAGGCAGGTGGCAACCCGGAACAGGGCCTTCTTGGTCATGGCACCAAAGCTCTGGAACTCTGTCCCGGGGAGGATTTGTCTGTCCCCTTCACGGGCCATCTTCCACCAGCAGGTGAAGACTTTTTTGTCTGGCATGCCCTCGGTTATCCCTCTTTCCTAATCCCAGTGTTTTAATGGCTGTTTTTATGTCTTGTATGTATTTTACCTCTGCTTTTAATTGTTTTAATGACATGTGTTTGGGGAGGGGCAGGTTGACTTTAATAGTTTTAAAATGATTCTATCATCCGTGTTTTAAATTGTTAGCTGCCTCGGTGGCCCGTGTGAGAGCAGAAAGGCAGGATATAGATTGTGTAAATCAGTCAGTAAATAGATTGAGGACGGGCAGTATTGATTCGCACCAGGGCTCTTTTTGTAGCAGGAACTCCTTTGGCTCTTCTTACAGGGGCCACTGTAAGCTCTCGGAGGATTGGCTACATTAGGGGTGCGTCACCTAATATGCAAAGGAGTTCCTGCTACAAAAAGAGCCCTGATTAGCACACACACGCCCCGTTCACTGTCTTGTGATGGCCCCCTGTCTCTAATGTGTCTGGACAGCCAGCCGGTAACAGAGTTTGGATAAGTTTTTCCTCTAGTGTCCTCTAGTGTTGAGCTCAATAGTCATGGGATAAAAGGACAAGTCCTCTTGCGGATCAAAAACTGGCTAATGAATAGGAAACAGAGAGTGAGTATAAATGGGCAATTTTCACAGTGGAGGGTGGTAAGCAGTGGGGTACCACAGGGATCAGTACTGGATCCAGTGCTTTTTAATGCGTTCATTAATGATTTGGAGTTGGGAGTAAGCAGCGAAGGGCTACATTTGTGGGTGACACTAAATTGTTCAGGGTGGTGAGAACCAGGGAGGAGTGTGAGGCACTCCAAAGGGATCTGTCGAGGATGGGCAAGTGGGCATCAACGTGGCCAAGTGCTAAGTGATGCACATTGAGGCCCTCGGTGGTCTGGGAGCCATGTATCTTCGAGGACCGCTTTACCTGGCATACCTTCAGAGGAGTATTGCACTCAGTAGACCAGAATCTATGGGCGGTCCCTGGCCCGAGAGATATCTGGCTGTCGTCGACCAGAGTCAGGGCATTTTCCACCCTCACTCCAACCTGGTGGAACTCTCTAGCGAATAACATCCATGCCCTACAAGACCTGATGCAGTTCCACAGGGCCTGTAAGGCAGAGATGTTCCACCAGACATTTGGCTGAGGGCAGTGACCGTTTCTTCTTGGCACTCCCAAGCTAGTGGCACTACTGGAACTTTTAGCACCATCTTTCAGGCTGATTACTGTGTTTTATTGGTTTTAATGTGCTTTTAATGGCGTATTCTTGTATGATATAATGTTGTACACTTCCCAGTTGGAAAATCAGATTTAATAAATAAATACAGCTAGCCCCTTTGCTGCCAAAACTCAGCTCAAGCAAACTGGAAACTGCACTTGCCAGCAAGTTGGAGGGGTGAGGCAAAGTCAGCAACGGGGAAATGTGGACCTGCTTGGAGTAACTGTCTTTAATTTCATACAGTCTGTGCTTGACTTCTGGCTTATCTCCAGGTCCCGGTTCAAAGAGCTGGTTTGGACCTTTAAGGTTTGAGAGCCAGTTTGGTGTAGTGGCTAAGTGTGCGGACTCTAATCTGGGAGAACCGGGTTTGATTCCCCCACTACTCCCCTTGCAGCTGCTGGATGACCTTGGGCAAACCATAGTTCTGTCAGAGCTGTTCTCTCAAGGACAGTTCTAGAAAGAGCTCTCTCAGCCCCACCTACCTCACCGGGTGTCTGTTGTGGGGAGGGGAAGGAGTTTGTAAGCTGCTCTGAGACTCCGAGTGGAGAGTGGGGTATAAATCCAATCTCTTCTTCTTTTCTTCTTTCTAAACCCTCTGGGACCATCAAGTCTCAAGGGCCACCTTCTTCTGTATGAAGCCACAGGAGGTGGTGGCAGCTACAAGCATGGATGGCTTCAAGAGGGAATCAGATAAACAGATGGAGGAGAAGTCCACCAGTGGCTATGAGCCACAAGGTATAGATAGGAACTCTCGGTCTGGGGCAAGTGATGCTCTGTATTCTTGGTGCTTGGGGATGGGGTCAACAGTGGGAGGGCTTCCAGTGTCCTGGCCCCACTGGTGGACCTCCTGATGGCACCTGGTATTTTGGCCACTGTGTGACACAAAGTGTTGGACTGGATGGGCCGTTGGCCTGATCCACCATTGGCTTCTCTTATGTTCTTATGTTCCAACTCTATGATTCTATGAACTTCTGATGACCTCATAGGTTCTTATGTTCTTAAGCTCCACATATGCTGAGATCATCTTCAGGCGTTTTTCTTCTATTGGGAGTAACTGGTTTAGTTAGTGAGTCCAGGATCCCGTCTCAACTTAGCAGAGAGCACCTTGGCTATGCACAACAGAAACCCTTTGTTTTCAGTGCACTGGCAGAGCCACAAAGTTACATAGAGCCACTTGTTAGATTCAAGGCGAATAACAGTGTGAGCCAGTTTCGTGTAGTGGTTCGGGATCTAAACTCTAATCTGGGAGAACCGAGTTTGATTCCCCACTTCTCCACATGCAGCTGCCGGTGTGACCTTGGATCAGTCACACGTTCTCTCAGAGCTGTTCTCTCAAGAGCAGTTCTCAAAAGAGCTCTCTCAGCCTCACTTACCTCACAGGGTATCTGTTGTGGGGAAGGGAAGGGAAAGGAGATTGTAAACCACTCTGAGACTCCTTTGGGTAGTAAAGGGTGGTTTATAAATCCAATCTCCTCCTCCTCCTCCTCCTCCTCTCTCTTCTTCTTCTTTACATTCTAGATAGGTTTTTTTAATTTTAAATATTTTATTTATTTTTGGATTTATATCCCACCCTCCCCGAAGGCTCAGGGCGGCTGACATTAAGGCATAAATGCCAGATCTAAAACAGAGTAATACAATATAAAACAGATAAATATAAAACAGATATTTTGCATTTTGAAGTGTTTATTAAGATCAAGTATAACATATCAAAGCATACAATAACTGCAAAATATTATGCAGAAGTCTTGAGAATCCGAAATTACAATCCAACTGGTTAGTCACCAACAAAACATTAACAAGCATCTACAATTATTAACAAGCATCTACATGGAGCTGCGGTGGCTCAAGTGGTTAAGATGCTGAACTGCAGGCTGTGGAAGGTCCATAGCTCAGCAGTTCAAGCCCCGGGTGCCACATGACGGGGTGAGCTCCCATCTCTGGTTCCAGCTCCTGCCAACCTAGCAGTTCGAAAGCAAGAAATTGCAAGTAGATAAATAGGTACCACTTTGGTGGGAAGGTAACAGCGTTCCGTGCGCCTTGGTGTTTAGTCATGCCGGCCACATGACCACGGAAACGTCTTTGGACAGCGCTGGCTCTTCGGCTTTGAAACAGAGACGAGCACCGCAACCCTAGAGTCGGATTCGACTGGCTTTCGAGCAAGGGAACCTTTACCTTTACCTTTACAATTATAACATCATAAGATGATATCAGTTCCATTCGCCTATACAAAAGCGCTGTTTAAACCATAAATTCCAATGAACTGAGTAGTCAAGTCTGTGGCTCTGATATACAAGAGGAGTCTCGGCAGTAAGATGAAGGTCAAGGTGAAATCAGAAGTGGAGCCATGCGTGATAGCTCATCCTAGAGGGAAGCACGTTATGCTCTGCCATGAAAACAAGTACTGGATACCAGGTAAGTACAAATGTATCATAAGTTCTGCTGGAACTGTTTTGTGATAGATCCACAATGTTAGAGATTTTATTCATCACAAACCGATCCCATATCTTGTCCTACCAGGATGTCAGAGTAGGAGGTGCTGGAGATTTCCAATTTGTCATAATTGCGAGTCTGGCTGCTGCTAGAAGAATGGAGGTAAGGGTCTTTTTGGAGTTGTTCCCAAATGATGAATCCCAGAGATTGAGCAAGGAGAGTTCTGGGGTGACAGGGAGTGATTGCTGTGTGATGCTGTCGATTCGGGAGAATACGTCCTTCCAGAATTGCTGAATGACCGGGCATTCCCACCCGCAGTGTCGGTACGTTCCAAGAGATCCACAGGTTTTCCATCACGGAGGATCATACCGAGGGTTTATTCAATTCAGCTTTTTGGGTGTAAAATCCCATCTGTGTATGAGCTGCGGTGGCTCAAGTGGTTAAGACGCTGAACTGCAGGCTGTGGAAGGTCAGTAGTTCAGCAGTTCGAGACCCGAGAGTGCCGCATGATGGGGTGAGCTCCCGTCTCTAGTTCCAGCTCCTGCCAACCTAGCAGTTCGAAAGCAAAAAATTGCAAGTAGATAAATAGGCACCACTTCGGTGGGAAGGTCACAGCGTTCCGTGCGCCTTGGTGTTTAGTCATGCCGGCCACATGACCACGGAAATGTCTTTGGACAGCGCTGGCTCTTCGGCTTTGAAACGGAGATGAGCACCGCAACCCTAGAGTCGGATTCGACTGGCTTTTGAGCAAGGGAACCTTTACCTTTACCTATGATCTTAAAGGAGTTCATCTGGATGTTACAAACACGCGAGGAAAACGCTGAAGAATTGTCTAGTTACGACTCCTCCTTGAAGGCCTTGCTCTCAAAGGTTTACAAGATTTTGTTATCTGCTGAAGGTTCCCGATCTATACCTTGTCAAAAAATTTGGAAAGCAGAGCTCGAAACAGACTTGCAACAATCACATTGGCTTGACATACATTCTAGATAGTAATGCTTAGAGAGAGAGAGAGAGAGAGAGAGAGAGAGAGAGTCTAATCTAACTACCCTGGATGGGTCTGGATGCTGGGGGGGCATCCTGCTTTGACTGTGGCAAAGAAGAGAGCAATGTGCTCCTTCTTTTTATGTGGGGGGGGGAGAGAGAGAGAGAGAGAGAGAGAGAGAGAGAGAGAGAGAGAGAGAGAGAGAGAGAGAGAGAGAGAGAGAGAGAGAGAGAACATGGAATGAAGGCAAGCAATTTCCCTATGTGATCAGTCTACACATCAAAGGGATAGAGGCAGGAGGGTAAACAGGAAGGGAAACCACAGTTTGCCCGTCTGTCTAATGAACTCTCTTGTAACCCCCCTCTGGAGGCTGAGGCTAAGAGACAGTGCCAAGGCCTTCTCTTACAACAGCTTCATCCGTCCACCCTATTAGAAGTGTCTTGCATGGGTTAAAGGAAGGCCCGATGGTAGCCCTACTCTGCTGGCAATTCTTCATAGGAGCAATTTCCTGGGAAGCCTTTAAGAGACTGGATACAGCTGATGGTGGTAGTGGCAGCTACAAGCATGGACAGTTTCAGAGGGAATTAGATAAACATCTGGAGCAGAAGTCCATCAGTGGCTATTAGCCACAGGGTATAGATGGGAACTCTCAGTCTGGGGCAGGTGATGCACTGTATCCTTGGTGCTGGAGGGGGCAGCAGTGGGAGGGCTTCTGGTGTCCTGGCCCCACTGCTGGACCTCCTGATGGCACCTGGTATATTTTGGCTGCTGAGTGACAGAGTGTTGGACTAGATGGGCCATTGGCCTGATCCAACATTGGCTTCTCTTATGTTCTTGTGTTCTTATGATGTCACTTTGAGTTTTCACTTCCTGGGAGTGCTTTTCCCGTTTACTGGCTGGTTGGCTTGTGAGTCCGTGAATGGTTGTTTTATATTGGAGATGGTTGGTGGGTCCAGTTTGGGTAGAAAGGGGAAGATGCATGTTTTAAAGACACAAAGACATCAATATCCATCTGGTGTGTGTTTAGCTCCAACAGGGCTCTCCCTCTTTTCTAAGTAACTCTTGCACAGTCAGAGGACCTCTGCTCATGAGCTGTACCCGACTCAGAAGGCGACTGTATGTTTTGCCCACCATTTCACTCAGAATGAAAGGGAAATAATTGTAAGAGATGCTGAGGGCAGGCCTGTAGCTAGGGTGGGGCTATTGGGGGCTCCGCCCCCTTCCTTAAAGGGCCAGCTCCCTTCCTTAAAGCTCCCCCATTTCCCCCAAAAAACATTTAAATCAGGGGTGTCGAACTCATTTGTTACGAGGGCTGGATCTGACATAAATGAGACCTTGTCGGGCCAGGCCATGAGTGTCATAAAAGGTAATGCCAGGTAGCGGAGAGATAAACTTTATAAAGGACACAAACACAAAGGGTGGGTTTTTTTGCTTAAAAGGTTAGCACTCTTGCAATATTTTGCTAATTTAACAGTGTCTGATGACTGACACCTCTGGCTCTGAATTAGTGCATCAAAATGTCTGTGCTGTCACAGTCTTGAGTGCGCTGTTCAGGTGTGTAGCTGTAAGCTGCAAACCTACGATGACGCAGCAGCAGAACTGGAAGAAGATGCAGAAGACAGCCGGTTCCACTGTGGGCCTGAGAGAAGCCCTCCGGGGGCATGATCCAGCCCCCAGGCCACATGTTTGACACCCCTGATTTAAAGGTATCCTGTAAAGGCTTAGGAGAAGAAGTGGGGGGTGGCGTTCCCCCCTCTCCCTCCCCTTCTGCAAGATTTAAAGGACCCTCCCTTCACTACCCAAAGGAGTCTCAGAGCAGCTTACAATCTCCTTCCCTTCCCCACAGCAGACACCCTGTGAGGTAGGTGGGGCTGAGAGAGCTCTTTCCAGAACTGCCCTCGAGAGAACAGCTCTGAGAGAACTTGTGACTGACCCAAGGTCACACCAGCAGCTGCATGTGGAGGAGTGGGGGAACCAAACCCTGTTCTCCCAGATTAGAATCCACGCTCATAACCACTACACCAAACCGGTTCTCCAGTCTGAAGAGTCTTCTTCCAGTTTAAGTAGACTTCCTCCAGCTTAAGTGGCCACAAATCTTCAGAGTCAGTAACTCTCCAAAGTCTTTCTTGAGCTCCTCTGAATGGGCCATGCCTGGGCAGGGACTGAACCCAAGATCTCCTTGTGCCTCTGCCTCAACAAGCCTCTGCCTCCACCACCATGGCAACCCTTGTTAGCCTTCTATTTTGAACAACTGTCACTCTGAAACAAGAAGAAGAAGAAGAGGAGGAGGAGGAGGAGATTGGATTTATATCCCGAAACAAGCCTGTGATGAAAGGTTATTTTGCTGCCGACTTATGCAATTGCTTTTCTTCCTTCATTCCTTTTTTTCATTTGAGCGCTGTTGGTTTTTCTCATTAAAAGAAAAGAAAGCAAAAAAGTCCCGGCAAAGTCAAATCTAGTTCATTTTTGCAAAAGATCTCATTAGCAGAACTGGGGGAAAAAAACCCAACCCTGTCCGATATCTATATATATTTGAGCAAATTCTGCAGGTCAAACAATTTCAACATCAAACCGGTATCATTTCTTTCTTTCCTTCCTTCCTTTCTTTTTTAAAAAACACACGACGATTAAGCCTGAAGACTTAGTGGCTGCTTATTTGAATGTCACATCAGTCAGTAACATGGGATTTAAGGTGTCAAAATGATGGAGAACAGTTCAATTTGTTTTAACGTCGAGGACGGGGCTCGTGTACATATTAGACAGCTCGGAAATCTCAAAGTGGCGCCCTGTGAAGGGTTGTGGGTAAAAGAGGGCAATTAATGGGCAAGATGAAATGAAGGTACGGTCATCACTATTTCATATCTTTTTTTAAAAAGGGAAGTAGCTTGAATGTAATTTGGGGGCGCTAAAAGAAAAGCAGATCTTTTAGAGAGGACACACACAAAAGAAGCGAGTAAAACTTTTTTTCCCGAGCTAATTGCTTGGGCCTAATTAGAGAATGTAACCTTTGGAGGAATAGTGGCTGCTGAAAACTTGGGAGCTTATTTGCATATATTAATATGTACATGGCAATTACACCTCCGGAGAAAAGTACAGCCTGTGCCCCAAAAGCCTAGTTTTAAATTTAGAACCGGGGAAGAGATTCTGAGTAACTTAAAATACATTCCAGCAGCACCGCGGAACTAGGAGACATTGGAGATGTAAGCAGCGCTTTGGCGGGAGCGTCGCATCGGCTGTGCTTTAGATGATGTGCAATTCCCACGTTTGCATATCCCCAAGGCCTAAAGAAATGTATTGCAGCTGTAAATGTTTGATATCATTTGTAATACGCATTTAGTAAATTCCATATGATGGATGCTTGCTATGTCCTTTGCCACTTTCTTATATGATGCCTTGGACTGTTTTTAAAGGGGCTTATATAAACCTGCGCATGAGAGATCGGACAATGGCCACCACCCACGATGACTCAAAGGCACTGCAGTTTGGAATATTGGTTGCTAGAGTTCAAGAAGAGGTCGCGGTGGCTCAGAGGTCGAGACGCTGAGCTGCAGATCAGAAGGTCTGTAGTTCGGCGTCGTTCGGCGGTTCGAGACCCCGGTGCCGCGTGACAGAGTGAGCTCCCATCTCTGGCCCCAGCTCCTGCCAACCTAGCAGTTCGAAAGCAAGAAATTGCAAGTAGATAAATAGGTACTGCTTCGGTGGGAAGGTAACAGCGTTCCGTGCGCCTTGGCATTTAGTCAAGCTGGCCACATGACCACGGACATGTCTTCGGACAGCGTTGGCTCTTCAGCTTGGAAACGGAGATGAGCGCTGCACCCCTAGAGTCGGATTTGACTGGCTTTTGAGCAAGGGAAACCTTTACCTTTTAGAGTTGCAGAATTTTGGGGGGGCCTCTGAGCCGGGATCCATGGCTCAGTAGTAGAGCATCTGCTTGGCATCCAGAAGGTTCCAGGCTCAATCCCTGGCACCTCCAGTTAAAATGATAACGTAATAAGTGATGTGAAAGACCACTGCAGGAGACTTTGGAGAGCCGCTGCCAGTTTGAATAAGCAGTACTGGCCCTGATGGACTGATGGTCTGACGGAGAGTGAGAAGTTCGGCCTCTTCCTAAACATCAAAACGACCAAGTTCATGACCACCAAGGAGAACAGAAATGTCAAAATAACAGCTGATGATGAAGAGATTGAATGAGTGGAAGAATTCACTTTCTTAGGATCACAGATCAATCAAAGTGGCTTATGCAGTCCAGAAATAAAACACTGAATCACGCTGGGCCACACATGAGCATGAATCCAATATGGAAGAGCAAGGAGATCAACCTAGCAACCAAAGGCAGATTAGTCTGTGCTCTTGTGTTCCCCATGGCAACCTATGGCTGTGAAAGTTGGAACGTGAAGAAGCAAGACAGGAGGAAAATCAACCCGTTTGAGCTGTGGTGCTGCAGACATCTCCTGCGCATTCCCTGGACAGCAAAGGTGACAAATAAGCGAGTATTGGAGCGCATAAAACCAGACATGCTATTGGAAGAGGGGGGAAAAAATCACAAAACAGGCCAGTCAGTCTGACGTCGATACCGGGTAAGTTGTTGGAAACTGTTATTAAGGAAAGAATTAGTAGGCTGAGGGGTGACATGATCGGAGATTTATAAGATTATGCCTGGGATAGGGCAGGTAGAAAAAGAGATAATTTTCTCCCTTTCTCACAATACGAGAACTCATGGGCACTCAATGAAATTGCTGAGCAGTCAGGTTAGAATGGATAAAAGGAAGTCCTTCTTCACCCAAAGAGTGATTAACACGTGGAATTCACTGCTACAGGAGGTGGTGGTGGCTACAAGCATGGACAACTTCAAGAGGGAATTAGATAAGCATATGGAGCAGAAGTCCATCAGTGGCTATTAGCCACAAGGTATAGATAGGAACTCTCAGTCTGGGGCAGGTGATGCACTCTATTCTTCGTGCTGAGTGGGGGCAGCAGTGGGAGGGCTTCTAGTGTCCTGGCCCCACTGGTGGACCTCCTGATGGCACCTGGTATTTTTGGCCACTGTGTGACAGAGTGTTGGACTGGATGGGCCATTGGCCTGATCCAACATTGGCTTCTCTTTATGTTCATATGTTAACTGCAATTGACTTATTTTGTCCATGTCATGTGGAAGAACTCACTAGAAAAGGCAATTATGCTTGGATTGGTTGGCGGCAAAAGGAAACTGCGCTGCCAAAGAACACGGTGGCTGGACACCATAAAAGTCAACACCAGCCCGAGCATGGAACGACTCAAAGAAACAATGCAGGATCGGAAGAAGTGGAGAGAGATGGCCCATAGAATCGCCAAGAGTTGAACAGGACTGAATGATGTAACAACAACAACAACAACAACATGTGTTCACGTGGTTGACCATTGTGTCAAACCAGATGCAGGACTGGATGAGCCCATACAGGGCTGCATCTTACATCCTAAAAGAGAACGCCAGATAAAGTCTGCTTGAATTGTAGTTGATGAGAAAAGGTATCCGATTGTGTTCTAAGAACAGGAAGCAGAGGTTTGAAGTCCCATGGCAAATCCTGGCTTGGATTCCATTGAGAACTTTCTCTGTGAACATCAGCTGGCAACTATCAGAAGGAGACTCAACTGGTCATGCCCTCAACTGTTTCTCCTGCTGATATCATTGGTTTGTGTAGGCTCCTTTTCTGAAAAGAGCTTGGAGGTGGGCCATAGCTAGGATTTTGTGGCTTGGAGAGCAATTTTTTTTTCCTGGTGAGGCTGAAGTTAGTGCAGAAAGAAAAGCCATTTAGCCAAAAGAAAGCTGTTCCCTGGATAGATCTCTAAATTGCAAGCTGCCAATCACTTCAGGCAATAGTTTTCAGCTGCTGCAAGTTAATCACTTCTGCCTGCCTAAGCAACAATTCTGATAACAAACCGACAGGTGGGGGAGATGGATGACTTCTATAGCCAAGAAAGGTAACACTTAGGCAGGAAAACTCTGTTAAAGGAGACCAGTTTCTTGACACAGAGTTAGAAAGGATCCTAGAGGTCACGTACTCCAACCCCCTTGCTCAGTGAGGGAATTAGTCAACTACAGCACTCCACTCTGCTTAAAGGAGTGCATGCCTTTAAAAAATGTTTTAAAATGATTGGGAAAAAGCATTTAGAGGAGACATTCTTGTGTGGCTGTGCCTTTAAGAAAGGGGGCAGAGCCCCCAAAAGCCCCACCGTAGCTACAGGGCTGGGTTGGAGAAGAGCATGGCTTGTCTTCAGATGCAATTTTCCGAAAGTCGGACAGAAAAGGAAAGAGGAAGTCTCACTCTGTAGGGGCAGCAAATGGGACACCCGCTTGCACTCAGCCCAACTATAATCGTGCAGGTCTCACTAATCCCGCTAGGACTTTCTTCCATGTCATGGCACTGAGGATTGACTATCTATAGCCTGAAACTGATGCTCCTTCTCCCTGGCTGGTCACTTAGTTTTCTCCCTCTTCTGCCAGAGAGCAGGATGCCGGTCTCCTACTTATTCCCGGTAGCCATCATCACCACATTCCTACACAGCATTCTGGATCGCTCAGCCACCCAGTGGCCCAAGTGACATCTGTGCACATTTAGACCTCACCATTTATTTTCTTCAGAAACCCATTTTTTTTTAAAAAAAGAAAAACTGTTTTCAGATTTTTATGCAAACTTGGAGTTCTCCCCGAGTTTCCAGTAGCCTACGGCTTAGCCCTTGTAGCCCTATGGTGTGCATTCTTTCACCCGCACAGTGGAGACATCCATGGCTATTGAATACACGATGCTCCCGGGGACGCACAATGGGGCGGTAAAGTGCTTTTCTGGACCACTATCGTAACATCTGGTATCATTTACGTGAGTGTAAAGGGCCATCAGGTCATAGGCAATTTATTTCAATCCTGTAGGGTTTTCAAGGCAAGAGACAGAGATGGTGTGCCGTTGCCTTCCTCTCTGGTATCATTTACAGACCTATATATTAGTGTGTAGCTGTCCCATGTGGATGAGAAGAAGAAGAAGAGGAGGAGGAAGAGGAGGAGGAGGAGGAGGAGGAGGAGGAGGAGGAGGAGGAGGAGGAGGAGAAGAAGAAGATTGGATTTATACCCTGCCCTTCACTCGGCGTCCCAGAGTGGCTTACAAACTCCAGTCCTTTCCCTTCCCCTCCCCACAACAGACACCCTGTGAGGTAGGTGGGGCTGAGAGAGCTCTTTCCAGAACTGTCCTTGAGAGAACAGCTCTGAGAGAACCATGGCTTGCCCAAGGACATCCAGCAGCTGCAAGTGGAGGAGTGGGGAATCAAACCCGGTTCTCCCAGATTAGAGTCTGCGCACTTAACCATTACACCAAACTGGCTCTCTCCCCAAACTGGCTGCAAAACTGAGGCTAATGCGATCTTGGGGCATATCAACAGAGGCATAACATCCAAATTATGAGATGTGATAGCCCCACTGTACACTGCATTGGTCAGGCCGCACTTGAAGTACTGTGTGCAGTTCTGGAGGCGTCCCTTCAAAAAGGATGTGGACAGAATGGAGTGGGTGCAGAGGAGAGCAATGAGGATGATCAGGGGCCTGTAGACCAAGTAGCCCTGTGAGGAAAGGCTGAGGGACCTGGGAATATTCAGTCTGGAGAAGAGGAGGTTGAGGGGGGGGACACATTGGCTCTCCTGAAGTATTTGAAGTGCTGTCAGTTAGAGGAGTCCCAAATATACAAATTCCACTAGTAGAAAACACCATCAACGATTCCCAAAACAATATATTAAACAATTATAAAATTGGTAGTGTCACAACAACAACAACAACAACATTATTGCATACTGTAACTATAATCAGGCATAAGAGACAATATTTCCTCCTTTGAAGGTAAGACATAAAGTCCATGTATTCAGTGCAACTTGATAGGAGGAGTCCATATAGGTAAAGGTAAAGGTTCCCTTGCTCGAAAGCCAGTCGAATCCGACTCTAGGGTTGCGGTGCTCATCTCCGTTTCAAAGCCGAAGAGCCAGCGCTGTCCGAAGACATTTCCGTGGTCATGTGGCCGGCATGACTAAACACCAAGGTGCACGGAACGCTGTTACCTTCCCACCAAAGTGGTACCTATTTATCTACTTGGAGTCCATATAGTCATAACATATTTCCAATTGACTTTGCAAAGACACCTAGATATTTGGAAGATGCGTTTCCTTCACTACTTCTTCAGTTTGCTGGCTGTGTGAGTGGAACCTGGTTTCAGCTATTTCAACAGACCAGAAGGTTCATAGTATAAGAAGTGAATCATAGGATAGAGGAGGGCAGGGAGCTTTTTCTGTTGGCCACAGAGGAGAGGACTCGCAATAATGGGTTTAAATTAAGGGCGGGAAGCTACCAGCTCGATATTAGGGAAAAACTTTTTGACAGTCAGAGGTCCCGGTCGCACACAGAATTTGCCATGGGATAGGTACGAATGCCGGCCGGATTTTACAGGTGTGTTCACACAGACACATCTGGCAAGTGTCCCACACCCGTCGCCAACTCATAGCAGGCAACCAAAGAAATGGAGTAAAAAAACACCACGGAAAATCCACTATCAAAGAGGTTGCGATGGGCCGAGGATGGAGTTGCCGGTGTGATCGCTCCGGAGCGCTCCGATCACGTCACTGGTTCCTGGATGAAGAGCACCGGAAGCAGGCTGCAAGGAAAAACACCCGCTTCACCCACCATTGCGTCAGATCGTGCAGAGGCAGATTAAATTACCGTGGCACAAATAGCCTTGCTTCCCCCCCCCCGCATTTTCTGGCAAATGTGACCGGGACCAGAGTTGTGCAAAGATGGAACCAGCTGCCTAGGGAGGTGGCGAGCTCCCTCTCCCAGGCAGTCTTTAAGCAGCGGCTGGACAAACCCTTGTCAGGGATGCTCTAGTCTGATCTTGCATTGAGCCAGGGGGTTGGACTAGAAGGCCTGTCTGGCCCCTTCAAGCTCAGTGATGCTATGATCCTGCATGCTAATAGAGATTTTACTTTGCATCCATTCCAGCTGCATGCCAATAAAAATTATATAGCTATTTCTATGGTTGCAAGGAAGAGCTGCCCTCTTGACTGGGTCCCAAAAGAAGGTAATGAAGACAGCTCCCGCAACCCTCCCCCTACATAACTACCTTCTTCGACAGGATACAGGCAGAAATATCACTAACGATTCTCTTTTGCAAAATTGGCTATAGTTATAAGTTGTGCCATTTGGTTGCTAGATTGCGGCAGTTTATATATATTAGATATACGCCAGGCGATCTAATCAGTACATTTAGCCTCCCCTTAATACCTTGAGTGCCGCCATTAAAACGGAAAGGATAACCGTGCTTTCGCAATTGCTGTACCTACACGATTTCTTTATTACTCCGCCCGCGAAATGTTTGCCTTGGGTGACTGGCTGAGGATATCGAGAAGATAATTTTAGGTCCTGAAGAATTAAACACAGGTCTATTTTTATGAGGCAGGATAGATTGGAAACCGCTTTTTCCGTCTTGTCTCAGTGAAATTGGAAATGGAACGAATGCGTGTCAGACGAGGGGCCGGGGTCATGAAGCCCAACTGAATTATGCGTCGTACCCCGCTTTATAGCCTTGTGTTCAACAATATCCATTCCCCCACCCCTCCTTGGCAGTGTTTTGCCTATCAGAAATAAGTTATTGACACTTATGTCTTGAGCGTAATTCCTATCTGGCAGTAAAATAAAGGCAGTCCTTTCCCGAGAAAAGGGGATGACGGGGGTCTAATAACAAATTTGTTTTTCAACCTCTAGGATATCACTTTAGTACCCTCTGAAACAATGGCAGGAAATCATTCCAATTAAAGGCTCTTAAAATATGAGACATAAAGCACATTCAGGTGATCTCATTCTGTCATGTGTGTCAGAGTAGACACCACAGAAAGGAGCCGAAATAGTTTTAAATTTAGCTGTCTTAGCATATGTGTACAAGGAAATTGGATTTGCTTCAGTGGAGTCAATTAGGAAGGGCTCTCAACAAGCTAAGGTTGAAGTGCATTGACAGGGCACTGGGAAATGGGAATACCTCCGCTATTGATTGGCATAGGCTCGGGTACAAAATAAAGCAAAGCATTCTGGTTTCTGACACTCACTTCCCCCCTCTGTAACAGAGAAATTACAGTAATATATTAAAATTATAATGGTGGAAACGAAGAGAAGAGGAAAATTTAGCGGAGGTGCCCCTTTTTCAAACAAGGCACCCGCGGCCCTATCCCCATAAAGGATCTAAAATCAATTTATCTGGGAATATAGGTAAAAGACTATACCCCTTCCCTCTATTAATTAATCTAGGATAACTTTGTATTTATAACTTACAGAATCAGACTTTACCGATAAGTTGAAGTGCGCTTTAGCGGCCTGAATAGCCCAGACTTGCTTGATCTTGTCAGAGCTTGGAAGCTAAGCAGGGTCAGCGCTGGTAAGTGCCTGGATGGGAATCACCCAAGGAAGCCCATGGCTGCTACACAGAGCCAGGCAATAAAAAGCCACCTTTGTTCTGACCTGGCTGGCACAGGCTACCTTGATCTCCTCAGATCTCAGAAGCTAAGCAGGATCAACCATGGTTAGTACTTGGATGGGAGGCCACCAAGGAAGATCTGGATTACTATATATAGAAGAAGGCAATAGCAAACAACCTCTGTTCACCTTTTGCCTTGAAAACCTCCATCATGGGTCAGTTGTGACTTGATGGCACTTCTAATTAGAAACATGCCTTCGTGGAGAAAAACCTTGTTTTTAACGTGACTTTGTAACCACTAAGAGAGCCAGTTTGGTGTCGTGGTTGAGCGCGCGGACTCTAATCCGGGAGAACCAGGTTTGATTCCCCACTCTTCCACATGCAGCTGATGGTGTGACTTTGGGTCAGTCACAAGTTCTCTCGGGGCTGTTCTCTCAAGAGCAGTCCTCGGGAGAGCTCTCTCAGCCCCACCTACCTCACAGGGTGTCTGTTGTGGGGAGGGGAAGGGAAAGGAGTTCGTAAGCCGCACTGAGACTCCTTCAGGTAGTGAAGGGCAGGGTATAAATCCCATCTCTTCCCTCTTCTCTAAATGCCATAAATATGTTAATCAATACAATTTTTTAATGCTAGCTCAGGCTACCAGCCTCAAGGTGGAGTCTGGAGTTTTCTCAGAATTACAGCTGATCTCCAGAGTACCGAGATCTGCTCCCCTGGAGGAAATGGCACAGACTCATACTTACGGTGGGGCATTTTGGGGCCCTGCCCCCTTAATTAAAAGCCCCGCCCCAACAATAGCCATGCCGGAAACCTTATTTTTAAAAGTTTACTGCGGCACTGTTGCTGCCACTTTCTCCAAGGAGCCATTTCAGCAGCCTGAACCCACCCCCGTCTGTCTTCAGAGGGGAGGCTCTGAACTGTTTCCCGAAAGCTCACAGGGATGTTCACCATGACCTAGATCAGGGATGTCGAACTCATTTGTTATGCGGGCTGGATCTGACATAAATGAGACCTTCTTGGGCCGGGCCACGTGTGTCGTAAGATGTAACGCCAGGTCGTGGAGATAGAAACTTCATAAAGGACACAAACACAAAGGTGTTTTTTTTTTTTTACTTAAAATAAAAACATGCTGAAAACATCAGGGCCCTTGCAGTATTTTGTTTATTTAACAGTGTCTGATAACTGACACCTCTGGCTCTGAATTCTTGCCTCAAAACATCTGTGCTGTTGCAGTCTTGAATATGCTGTTCAGGTGCGTATCTGTCAGCTGCAAACCTACGATGTCACAGCAGCAGCAGAACTGGAAGAAGAAGCAGGAGACAGTCAGTTCCACCGCAGGCCTGAGAGAAGCCCTCCGGGGGCCTGATCTGCCCCCTGGGCTGCATCTTTGACACCCCTGGGCTAGAAGGTATACTGCAGGACTGGGCTAGCAGAAAGGGGGATGACTGAAGAAGTTCTGAAGGTACCACTCTTGACTGACCTTCTAAGTTTTCCTGCCCAGTGGAAGGCGACTCAAAAGGCATATAAGTGCCCTTTAACCTGGTTTTTCTTAGGAACTGACAGGCTCGCTGCCCTGTCCATTGAAAGGAAGGTCTAGAAACAGGCTCGGAGCCTCCACCTTTGGAGACAGGCCTTCAGATTACCTTATCATAGAATCATAGAATGTTAGAGTCGGAAGGGAGCCTGCAGGTCATCTAGTCCAACCCCCTGCACTCTGTGGGAGTGTAGCCGAAAGGTGGCCCTACAACATATCCAAAAGATGGTTGTCCAGCCTCTGCTTGAAAATGTCCAGCGAAGGAGCATCCACCACCTCCCGAGGCAGTCTGTTCCACTGCTCGACCACTCTTACAGTTAGGAAGTTTCTCCTGATATTTAGCTGGTAACGACTCCCTTGTTTGGTGTAGTGGTTAAGTGCACAGACTCTAATCTGGGAGAACTGGGTTTGATTCCCCATTCCTCCACTTGCACCTGACTGGATGGCCTTGAGCAAGCTGTAGTTCTGATAAGAGCTGTTCTTGAAAAAGAGGAGTTTCTGTCAAGAGCTCTCTTAGCCCCACCTACCTCACAGGGTGTCTGTTGTGGGGAGGGGAAGGGAAGGGAGTTTGTAAGCCGCTCTGAGACACCTTTGGGTAGTGAAGGGCAGGGTATAAATCCAATCTCCTCCTCCTCCTCCTCCTCCTCCTCCTCCTCCTCCTCCTCTTCTTCTTCTTCTTCTTCTTCTTCTTCTTCTTCTTCTTCTTCTTCTTCTTCTTCTTCTTCTTCTTCTTCTTCTTCTTCTTCTTCTTCTTCTTCTTCTTCTTCTTCTTCTTCTTCTTCTTCTTGTAATTTCCACCCATTAGATGTAGTCTTGCAATCCAGAGCAAGAGAGAAGAGATCTGCTCCATCTTCAACATAAGTCCTTCAGATACTTGAAGACTGCCATCATGTCCCCTCTAAGACTTCTCTTTCCAAGGCTAAACATACCCAACTCCTCCAGCCTTTCCTCGTTATACTTGGATTCCAACCCTCTCACCATCCTGGTTGCCCACTTCTGGACACATTCGAGCTTGTCAACATTCTTCCTAAAACGTGGTACCCAAAACTGGACCATAGCATAACTTTAAGTTAACTACCCCCTTAAAAATTTAAATGCACCCTGAATGAAAAATTCCTGGCTACGGGCCTGCAATGGCAGCTTTCGAGTGTGGGCTGTACGACATCAAATCCACGCCGAGTTCCCTTCCCAAACTCTGCCCTCTGCCCAAATCACCAAAAAAATTTCCCAAACTGGAGCTGTCAGTCCTAACGTTACAAATTATGTATGTCACATTAAAGCAGGAAACTAGATTTAGATTTGCTAGGGAAGTTAGTATTGCACATATTTCAAGTTTTCCCAAAATTTCTGGGTTTTTCCCCAGGGGGTGGAGGAAGGAACCTGGTTTTTCCCGTGGCACCAAAATGTCCAGAAATTTAAAATCACTAGATGACACCATGTGACTTTAATGGTCCAATAATATTTTGTAAAGAACTCTGTGAAATTAAAATACTCCTTGCTTGCTGCAATTGTCGAATGCACACACACAAAAAGGTTCATGCTGTGTTTTCAGCATGCAAACGTGAGTGGAGGGAAAATTAGCATTAAAAATAAAACATATGGTCTAGGGTTGCCAGGTCCCCCCAGTCACTGGCAGGGGATGGGGAGGGATACAGTTGCCAGATCCAGCTTGGGAAATTCCTGGAGATTTGGCAGTTCAGCCTAGGGAGGACAGGGACCTCAAAGGGGTACAACACCATACAGTCCAGCCTCCGAAGCATCCATTTTCTCCAGGAGAATGGATCTGAAGATGAGCTGTAATTCCGGGGGATCTCTAGGACCCACCTGGATGGTGGCATCCCTAATATTTGTCCAGAAATGAAGCAAAATATTTTTTACAAAAGGTGTGTGTGTGTGTGGATGTTGGTGTTCATGAATAATTTTTAAATTAAGCCTCGGGTTTCACTTTTTTATTTTCTCAGCTTTGTACCTGGACATTTCAGACATGTGTTTTAGCTTTGTCTAAGGACTTACAGAGCAATCCTAACCAGGCCTGTAGCTATGGTGGGGTTTGGGGGGCTCCACCCCTTTTCTTAAAGGTACAGACCCACAAGAATTTCACCTGTAAATGCTTTTTTCAATCATTTTAAAATGTTTTTCAAAAAGGCGTGTGCTCTTTTAAGCAGAGTGGGGTGCTGTAGTTGGCTAATTCCTACACTGAGCAAGGGGGTTGGAGTAGGTGACCTCTAGGATCCCTTCTAACTCTGTATCAAGAAACTGGTCTCCTTGAGAGTTGTTCTGAACATAAGAACATAAGAGAAGCCAATGTTGAATCAGGCCAATGGCCCATCTAGTCCAACACTCTGTCACACAGCGGCCAAAATATACCAGGTGCCATCAGGAGGTCCAGCAGTGGGGCCAGGGCACCAGAAGCCCTCCCACTGCTGCCCCTCCAGCACCAGAATGAGCATCACCTGCCCCAGACTGAAGTTCCCATCTATAAGGTAAAGGTAAGGTTCCTTGCTCGAGCCAGTCGAATCTGACTCTGGGTTGCGGTGCTCATCTCCGTTTCAAAGCCGAAGAGCCAGCGCTGTCCGAAGACGTTTCCGTGGTCATGTGGCCGGCATGACTAAACACCAAGGTGCACGGAACGCTGTACCATCTATACCCTGTGGCTAATAGCCACTGATGGACTTCTGCTCCATATGTTTATCTAATTCCCTCTTGAAACTGTCCATGCTTGCAGCTGCCACCACCTCCTGTGGCAGTGAATTCCATATGTTAATCACTCTTTGGGTGAAGAAGTATTTCCTTTTATCTGTTCTAACCCGACTGCTCAGCAATTTCATGGAGTGCCCACGAGTTCTTGTATTGTGAGAAAGGGAGAAAAGTACTTCTTTCTCAACCTGCTCAGTCCCATTCATAATCCTATAAACCTCGATCATGTCACCCCTCAGCCGTCGTTTCTCCAAGCTAAAGAGCCCCAAGCATTTTAACCTTTCTTCATAGGGAAGGTGTTCCAACCCTTTTATCATTCTAGTTGCCCTTCTCTGCACTTTTTCTGCCTAAGTGTTAGCTTTCTTGACTAGAGAAGTCATCACCCCACCTGCCGGCTTGTTATCTGAACTGTTATTTAGGCTGGCAGAAGTAATTAACTTGCAGCAGTTGCAAACTGTCGTCTAAAGTGGTCGATGGCTTGCAGTTTACAGACCTATCCTGGTAACCGCTTTCTTTTGGCTAAATGCCTCTTCTTTCTGCCCTGAGAACTTCAGGCCCAACAGAAAATAATAATTGCCCCACAAGCAACAGAATCTTGGCTATGGGCCCATTCCTAACAAAAGTCACAAACACAACCTTCGAGGTCCATAGAAGTCAACAGACTTGGAAGGCTGTCAATTTACTTAAGATGGACTGTATTCATTAAATGGGTTTTAATTAAACTTGCATCGTGGGTGGCCTCCGTACTTTTCAATCCTTATAAAGAAGGAAGCTCGAGAGGTCGCTGTACTAGGGCAGAGCTGAATGCAGAGAATAATATGAATTTTTGATAAAACTGTACAAATCACCTTTTAAGTATTCATTGGGGTTATTTTAAAGAGAGGGGCACTTAATGGCTCCCTTGCTTGAAGAGGAGCGCTTTACCTTTGATGTTAAGAACGCTGGCCAAACACCTTTGATCAAGGCATAGCAGCATGTAAGGAGCGCAGGAACACCAGTTTGTCCAGGTAATTACATGCAATTTGAATATTCTTCTTTTGAGCCCGAAGACTGCACTTAATGATGCTGACGGGGACTCCACCGCTGCTTGACGATTTAAAGAAAACAACTTCCCATAGAAATCAGAGAAAAACTTCCTCTAATTACTTGCGTATATATCATATTCTTAAAACAAGGTCTCTAGAGAACAAGAGTGCTTACCTCTGTACTCTTAAAAGCTTGTTGCTAGACGAGATTGAGATCGAGGGTCCCCAACCTTTTTGAGCCTTTGGAATTCTGACGCAGGGTGGCGGGCACCGGTGTTCCCTCTAAGCCGAGTGAGTGTGAGCTAGCTCACAGTTTTTCAGCCTCCAGCTCACACATTTTTGACTCAGCTCAGGAAGGGATGGCTCCAGAGCAGATTAATTTGTGCAGCAGCCAAGTCACTTAGCTCACAACTTCAACGCCAGCAGTTCACAAAGTAGAATTTTGGCTCACAGGACTCCAATGCTTAGAGGGAGCATTGGCGGGCACAACTGCAACATGTAGGGTTGAGTTGGGAAAGTCCTGGAGATTTGGGGGGCACACCCTGAGGAGGGTGTCGGGTTGCCATCCTCTTGATGGGGGCGGGTTTTTCCCCTGATATGGGGGCCCCCAATCGGCAGCCAACAAGCTGTCCAGTGGGGGGAGTGCCGCCCTCGAAAGAGCTCCACCGCACCTGACGTGCCCGGCATGATGATGTCACCTGGAGATGACATCATTGTGCCAGGCACATTGTGCGGGGGATGCTCTAGCTTTTGGCTAAAACTGTGGAAAACCAAAGATTTATTTATTTATTTATTACTAGGGAGCAAAGCCCATTGTGGAGGAAGACAACGGGCCCTAGAAAGGAAGGGAGGGAGGGAAGAAGTAAGGAAGGAAGAGGGGGGAGAGTGAAAGAAAGAAGGAGAGAGAAAGAAAGGAAAGGGGGGAAGGGAGGGAAGAGGGGCGGAATGGGCTTCTCTGGGCCTACTGGGCCCATAGAAGGTCCAGAGGATGGGGGGGGGCACAACGGGCTTCTCTGGCCTACTGGGCCCATAAAAGGCCCAAAGGATGGTGGGGGGGCAGAAGGGGCTTCTCTGGCCTACTGGGCCCATAGAAGGCCCAGAGGATGGTATGTGGGGAGGGCGAAAGGGGCTTCTCTGGCCTACTGGGCCCATAGAAGGTCCAGAGGATGGTGTGTGTGTGGGGGACAGAAGGGGTTTCTCTGGCCTACTGGGCCCATAGAAGGCCCAGAAGATGGTGTGGTGGGGGGCAGAAGGGACTTCTCTCACCTGCCTTGGCCTTGAAGGCCTGTCCCTGCGCTCTCTCTGCAGACAGTCCTCTCCTGTCAGAGGACCGGAGCAGACTGAGCCAAAGATACTGGCCGGGGCTGACATGGGCGGGACTCCGCCAAGCAGCCAGTCAGCCCCGGCCAGTGTCTTCTGACTGCCAGTTCTTGTGCCGAATCAATTGTGGCAAGCATAGAATGTTGTGGAACCAAAATTCAAATATATATAAGGACAGATTTTGATGTATAGCCCTCCCTCCCTGCCAAGCGGGCTCGGGGCGGCTCACAAATAGGGCACCTGCCAGTACATAAAACAGGTTAAAAACAACATAAAAACAATCAATTACAATATTAAGTGCTCTAAATGTTACAATTTTCAGTACAAAGATGGCATCTTCCAGATGGTACTCCCAGTTCCGTGGTGTCAGCACCACACAGTGCTGTCGTTCGCTCCTCGAGGGCCAATTAGCAGTGATGGCAAAGAATGGTGGTAAAGATAGTGGAGGCTCCTACTCAAAAGCCTGGCGGAAGAGCTCCGTCTTGCAGGCCCTGTGGAACTGCACAAGGTCCCACAGGGCCTGGATCTCCTCCTGGAGCTCATTCCACCAGGTAGGAGCCATCACTGAAAAAGGTCCTGGCCCTGGTTGCAGCAAGCCTTGCCTCCCTGGGGCCTGGAACCACCAGGAGATGTTGCGTCCCCGACCATAGTGCCCGTTGGGGAACATATGGGGAAAGACGGTCCCTTAGGTATGTCAGACCCTGGCCATATAGGGCGTTAAAGGTAAGAACCAGCACTTTAGCGCAGCAGTGGAAATCGGATAAGGTACCGGATATACATGACTGGTTAAGAAAACTGCTATTTTCAGCTGAAATGGACAAAATGACTAAAAAATTAAATGGACAAATGGCAGAACAGTATTTAAATGAATGGGAAGACCTGAAAATATATATGGAAACTGAATATAGAATGAAAGGGAAAATGTATAACCTTGGTTCTTATTGAAAATGGAAATATGTTAGATGAGTCAGATTTCTGTATACAAAAAATATGTTACCTGATTTATCGATTGCTATAAGTCTAAACCTGATTACTTTTAAATGTTCTTTGTTATTGGCAATAGCAGTGTTGGAAGCCTATTAGGGGGAAGGGGGAAGGGATATAGCTTATAAGTTGTTTTGGAAATTGTGTTTAACAATGTTGAATATATTCCAATAAAAATCTTTGTTATAAAAAAAAAGAAAGAAAGAAAAAAAGAACCAGCACTTTGAAGCAAATCTGGTACGCTATTGGCAGCCAGTGCAGTGCTTTCAGCACAGGCTGGATGGGCTCCTGCCTAGGGAGACCCATCAACAGCCTGGCTGCAGCATTCTGCACCAACTGCAGCTTCCGGATTTGCGACAAAGGCAGCCCCAGGTAGAGAGCGTTACAGTAGTCTAGCCTCGAGGTGACTGTCACATGGATCACTGTGGCCAGGTCATCACAGTCGAGAAAGGGAACCAACTGCTGGGCTAGGCGAAGATGGTAAAAAGCCGACTTAGCCATGGCTGCTACCTGGGCCTCCATAGTTAACGAGGAGTCCAAGAGCACTCCCAAACTCGTAACCTCCGGCACTGGCACCAAAGGCGCCCCATCGAAGGTTGGGAGAGGGAGCATCAGCCCCGAACCGCACCGACTCAGGCCCAGGACCTCCGTCTTTGCCGGGTTCAGTCCCCCTGGAGAAAATGGCTACTTTGGAGGGCGGAGTCTGTGGCATCATACCCTCCTTGGGTCCCTCCCCTTACCAAACTGCACCCTCCCCAGGCTCCACCCCCCAAATCTCCGGATACTTCCCAGCCCAGAGCTGGCAACCCTAAGTGTTGGATGATCTTCATCAAGCAAGTTGTTTCCCGAATCTTTCCCAAGAGAAGTCAGAGACGCTGAAGGGGATCCCGTGGTGCCGTTTTCAAATTCTGTCCCTCAGCCTTTCGCAACTGTAGTGCCTGAAAATGGCTATCCGTCAAAAAAAAATTCGAGAAGGTTTGTCGCAGGGATATGAAATTTGGTGAGAAGGGTCTGTCTCATAATTTGGATTGAGGCAATCGGGCCAAATTTCGGAAAACCCGGATGGAGGACAGTTGAGTGAAAGGCAGTTTAAAACATCTGTTTGGATCTCCGTGTTTTGACCTTTGCAGTAGCTTTAAATAAGAACCTGTCAAGTTCGTGGAAAGGTCAATCAATGACCCTTAGCCGCAATGGCCAATGAAACTTCCATGTTCAGAGGCAGGATATCCCGGAGCACAGGTTCCTAGTGCTTCAACACGATGGGAAAACAGTTTCCTTAATGCCTTGCTTATGGGCTTTCCTGAGACCCTTGTTGACAGCTATAGGAAAGAGGATGTTGGATGCAAGGCTTCTAAAGGGGGAGTACAAATTTCAGGAAGCCAGTTGCTGGGGCGGGGGGGGGGCTGATCAAAGTATCTTCTTATAGCCTATTGATCTTCGTTTCATTGAAATGGTAGAACAAAGCTTGGGTCCAGTGGCATCTTTAAGACCAATAAAGTTTTATTCAAGGTATGAGTTTTGGTGTGCTTGCACACTTCCTCAGATACATCGAAATAGATGGTAACTGTTCATTGATATATAGAGAGGGTGAGCAGTAAATTAGCATACAATCTCAGAGCGGTTTACAATCTCCTTTCCCTCCCCACAACAGACTCTCTGTGAGTGGGGCTGAGAGAGCTCTTTCAAGGACTGCTTGGGAGAGAACGGCTTCGAGAGAACTTGTGACTGACCCAAGGTCACACCGGCAGCTGCAGCAGGAGGAGTGAGGAATCAAAACCCAGTTCTCCCAGATTCGAGTTGGCGCTCCTAACCACTACACTAAACTGGCTCTCCGTTCCAGGAAACAGGAAACAGTTCCAGGAAGCGGAAAACAACCCCTGAATTCCAGCCAAAGAGTTTTCCGTGGTACAGATCCGAGCTACGAAATTTAGACTGTGGCAGAACAAAGAGACATTTCATTTGCCCAGCAGAAATGCTAACAAGTCATTTTTTATCGTTTTAAATAATCATAGTTCTAATTAAAAAAAACACACACCTCGACAACACAGATTGTCTACAGATTGTAAAGCCTGGGGAAGAGAGGTCTGAAAATAAAAATAGAGGTTTATTTCCCCCTCCCGCACACATTTGATACTTCCTAAGACAGAAAGCTGATTGAGTGCCCTGGCTTCTCTGCTCCTGATACATTCATTTTCTTCTCGGAATCGCTCGCTATTTGACAGATAGTGGCCATATGATAATACTGGGTTTTTTATAGCAGTTTGGAGAGCTTTGTTTTCCGGAGAAGAGCCCCACCAGGCACAATTTGGGACTAGTTATTAAAGACAAACTAACGTCCCCCAAAGAGTTTCAAGCATGCCATGCCAGAATACAGTACTTTAAAAGCATTTCCCATTTCCCATAATTGGATGCAAGTTGCGTAGCGAGAGAGAAGACGGTTTTCAGTAAATATAAGAATTAATGCAATTTATTTGAGAGGGGTCTCACAGGAGGGAGATATAGATTTTATGCAAAATCTTGCAGACGAAATCGGGGCTCGTGCATATTAGCTTCAAGACCATTGACCTCAGTTTGTAGACAAGGATGGAATGGAAATGTAGCAGGCCGAGCAGCTGAAACATCGAACGTACACAAACATAAAGAAGATTTATACTAATTGTTTGATTAAATGTCCACAAAAGTGGTAAAAGATGGAATACCTATTCCCAAATGGGTGCTTCCATGGACACACGATGAATATTGATCTGTCTGGGGTTTTTTTTGTATATATTTTAATTTCAGAAAACAGCAAAAGCAGGGGGGGGGGGAACCCAACCTGAGAATCAAGTCAGGAACCTAGGGGTCCGAGCAGCTGATAACATAGAACAAAATGCATCTACTTATTGCAAAGTGCAAAGCAGCTACAAATTAAAAACAACTTTTGTTGTTGTTGTGCAGTTGCAGAGTCGAGTCCGACTCTTCGTGACCCCATGGACCAGATCATGTCAGGCCCTCCTGTCTTCCGCTTTCCTCTGAAGTTTGCTCAATTTCATGTTCGTTGCATCGATGACACTGTCTGACCATCTCACCCTTTGCCGTCCCCTTCTTCTTTGACCTTCAATCTTTCCCAGCATCAGGGTCTTCTCCAGTGAGGGCTCCCTTCTCATTGGGTGGCCAGAGTATTTGAGCTTCAGCTTCAGTCTCTGGCCTTCCAGGGAACAGTCAGGGTTGATTTCTTTTAGGATTGACTGATCTGATCTCCTTGCAATCCAAGGGACTCTCAAGAGTCTTCTCCAGCACCATAATTAGAAAGCATCTATTCTTCGGCACTCGACCTTCCTTATAGTCCAACTTTCGCAGCCATACAGTACTACTGGGAATACCATTGCTTTGACCATGCAGACTTTTGTTGGCAGGGTGATGTCTCTGCTTTTTATCATGCTGTTTAGGTTTGCCATTGCTTTCCTCCCAAGGAGCAGGCGCCTTTTAATTTCATGGCTGCAGTCACCATCTGCAGTGATCTGGGATCCCAGGAACGTGAAGTCTGTCACTACTTCTACGACTTCCCCTTCTATTTGCCAAGGAGTAATGGGGCTGGGTGCCATGATCTTAGTTTTTTTGATGTTGAGCTTCAAGCCCACTTTTGCGCTCCCCTCTTTCACCCTGAGCAAGAGGCTCTTTAGGTCCTCTTCACTTTCTGCCATCAGAGTGGTATCTTCTGCTCTTTTGTAGAATGTAGATAAAAACAAAAAGGTAGTGGATATCACATCACAGCCGTTAAATTCACCACTAGACCAAAATACTGGTTACACTTACGATTGGTCACACCTATAATCTGTGTGGATGGGGAGGAAAAGCCCTCCCTGCCTGCCCAGGGAAGCAGGATCGGGGAGCTTAACTCCCTGATGGGAGAGCTTCATCTGCGGGGTGGCAGTTTGGTGTAGGGAACCAGTTTGGTGTAGTGGTTAGGAGTGCGGACTCTGAATTGGGACAGCTGGGTTTGATCCCCTACTCCTCCACATGCAGCTGCTGGAATGACCTTGGGTCAGTCAAAGTTCTCTCAGAACTGTTCTCTCAGGAGCAGTCCTCGAAAGAGCTCTCTCAGACCCACCTACCTCACAGGATGTCTGTTGTGGGGAGGGGAAGGAGATTGTAAGCTGTTCTGGGACTGTAGAGAGCCAGTTTGGTGTAGTGGTTAAGTGTGCGGAGTCTAATCTGGGAGAACCGGGTTTGACTCCCCCACTCCTCCACTTGCACCTGCTGATGTGACCTTGGGTCAGTCACAAGCTCTGGCACAGCTGTTCCTGAAAGGGCAGTTTCTGTCAAGAGTTCTCTCAGCCCCGCCTACCTCACAGGGTGTCTGTTGTGGGGAGGGGAAGGGAAAGGAGTTTGTAAGCCGCTCTGAGACTCACAAGTGAAGGGTGGGGTATAAATCCAATCTCTTCTTCTTCCTTTGAGTATTGAAGGGTGTTGTATAAATCCAGTCCTCCTCCTCCTCCTCCTCCTCCTCCTCCTCCTCCTTCTTCTCCTCCTCCTCCTCCTCCTCCTCTTCTTCTTCTTCTTCTTCTTCTTCTTCTTCTTCTTCTTCTTCTTCTTCTTCTTCTTCTTCTTCTTCTTCTTCTTCTTCTTCTTCTTCTTTGTGGTTTAAACAACCACCTCACAGAAGAAGCTGTATGATTGGCTGGGAGGGCGGGATGTAAATCTGATAATAAATAAATAAATCTTGCTTCCCTTCTGCAGCCAACCCGCCGTGACAGGCCAGCTAGAAAGGGAAGGGGGGTATTTAATGATGCCTCCCCAATCTTGCTTCCCTTCCCCAGCCAATACGCCATGGTGGGCTGGCTGGGGACGGGAAGGGGTGCAGCAAGCCTTTAAACCCCCCACTGCTTTGATTCTCCCCTTTCGGAGTGGGGAGAAGCAGAGCAGAGGCGTTTAAAGGCTTCCTCCCAGGGAAGCCGATCAGCCCGGCTGGTCACCGGTCCAATCATCTTCCCTGGGAGGAAATCCTTAAATCCCTCTGCTTCCCTTCTATTCCTGGTGCGTGCTGCAGCCACGGAGTGACTTGGGGAGGGGAGGGAAAGTATGGGGAGCCAAATAAATTTGGCAATACAGGTTCTTCCCCAAATCCCAGTATCATACAGATACTGGGATTTGGGAATATCAGTATACACCAGTATTTTTTTCAGGTTTGGTACACCTGAACCTGAAAAATACCATTTTTTTTGGTGTGCCCACCCCTAGTGCCCATGTGTCAACCAAACCCCTTCAGCTACAGTATTCCATTGATTCATACTCTACCTGCTTTGCCTGGAACAATTGCAGGTCAGCCACATGACCATGGAAACGTCTTCAGACAGCGCTGGCTCTTCGGCTTGGAAACAGAGATGAGCACTGCAACCCTAGAGTCGGATACGACTGGCTTTCGAGCAAGGGAAACGGTTACCTTTACCTTTACAATGCCATATAGTCTACTCTCCAAACCAGCCATTTTCTCCAGGACAACTAACCTCTGTAGTCTGGAGATGAGTTCTAATCCTGGGAGATCTCCATGCTTCACCTGGAGGTTGAAAGGAAGCAAACAACCCTGATGTATTGTGCCCCCAAAAAAAAAGGTTCTTCACAGACTTGTAATTTCTTTTCCCAATATTCAGTTTACTGGAAGCAATTCAAACGCCATCAACACAACGAGCCATGCATATAACATCTCGTTTCGTATATAACTTTATCAAAGTGGGTAGTGTTGAAATATCTATATCTAATCACAAAAATAAAATTTCTATTATTAGTATTAGCAAAAGAGTAATGCAAGGCTTTACATATAACTGGCTGTTACATAATATACTTACAATTTTAACCCACTTTGATAAAGTTATACATAAAATGAGACGTTATATGCATGGTTCATTGTGTTGAAGGCTTTTGAATTGCTTCCAGTAAACTCAATATTGGAAAAAGAAATTACAAGTCTGCGAAGAACCTTTTCTTTTCTTTTTTTGGCACAATACATCACGGTTGTTTGCTTCCTTCCAACTTCCATCCCGTGATCTCTCTCTTTGGTTTGCATTCACCTGGAGGTTGGCAACCTTGTTCATTAATCTCAGTCATCTTTGTTGGTGTTAGTGGAATGATAGCTTTATATAAGGATCTTCCTTTAACATCGACGAATGGGATTTTTGCTTGCAACACGGTTATTTTTCTAGGTCATGTTTGGCTTCTGTGTAGAAGCGGAGATGATAGATCCTTTGTAGAGCCTTTCAGATTAATAGAAATGTAGGCTGAGTTCAGACTGGCAGTTTGCCCCGAGATAAGCGTGTTTCAGCAACGTTTCACAACTGGATTAAAGAGGCCGTTCACACAGGCACATCTGTCTGGCATTCCCCAGCCGTACTCAACCCGTCTTGTAATGCTTCCCTCCCGAGTTTAAAAGATACCTGGTAAAAGTGGTATCAAACCATGGAAAGCGTGTCTATCCCATGTATCTCCCACACCAATAAAGTGTGAACGCTAAAATCAGCTATTTTGATTGTGTGCAGGGCTGGCTCGCCCACTAGGTAAACTAGGCATTCGCCTAGAGCGTGCTGGCCCTTAGAGGCGCCAAAAGCCCCCTGCCCCCGCCAACCCCCCCGCCCCTTCCCTGACCTGCTGGCCCTCCCCGCAGCTGCAGGGTACACAGGCAAGCTGGCGCTGGGACGGATGGGGTGAGGGGTTAAACCCTGGCACTCGGCATGCCCTGCAGCTATGGCCGACAGGCAGCCAGCGCGGACATAGCGGTGAGGGTTTAACCTCACCCGCCGGCTTGCCGACGGGTCCCACATTTGTGGGCTACAGGCAAGCTGGCGAATGAAAGGGCAGGGGTTTAAACCCCTGCCCCTTCCCTGGCTTGCAGCTCACCCACCCTCCCCCTCCCCCCTGTGGGGAGAGGAGGCGGGGGCGGCATGATGGGTCCCCAGGCCCCACTGGGAGGTTGGCATCTGCGCTGGCCTAGGGCGCAGAAACACCTCCAGCCAGCCCTGATTGCGTGCTTATGTGCTTATGCGCTCATGTGCATAAGCGCATATCTCCAGATTAGCAAAAAAGAAAGTCGTACTTACAGCCGTGCCTTTGGGCCAACAGTGTGAAAGCTCCTTCATGCCTCTTCCCCAGTATGCTCCAGCATCAGTCTGCACAGTGTCACCAGGAAAACCCGGAACAGTTTGTTCCAGGGCTTTTTTGCCACGACTCGCTCCCGCTTCAAACTGCCAGTCTGAACTCAGCCGTAGTGCCACTTTACAGATTTCAGAGCAGTGATCTGGTTTACACAGAGTAGCAAATGACTCATTCGAAGAGAGGCCATTCACAGGACTGCAGGCAATCTAATGAGAAATATGACTTCGGTGTTCTTCTATCGATGGTTTAGATGTAGGGATGGCCACGAACTACATTTTTGTGATTTGGTTCATGGTTTGCGGTGAGCAGAAAGCAGGGGGTTGAAATGGCTGAGAGGCGTTTCACCCCTTGCTTTCTGCTGTGTGGCTCAGAGCCATTTAAACCCTTGTTTCCTGCTCTTTACAAACCGCCTTGCACAGCATCAAAATTTGTGGAAGTTCATAGCACCTCTTCAGTTTTCAAAAATCGCTTTGCGAACCATGAACTGGCTAAAATTCATGACAAGCTTTAGTTTGTCAGCTGATTTGCAACGATCCCTATCTAAGTGACTCTGAGTTCCTTAACCAAATGACGAGATAAAAATGTACTAGACGAAGGGGTCACCCACTGTGTCAAGATGGCAAGTATTTTTGGAATGTTAAGAAAAGCCAGAGGGCCCCACCACAAAATGGCTGCCATGGGGGCAGAGCCAATCACAAAATGGCTGCCATGGAGCTTCGGGCAATACACAAAATGGTGGACCAACTTGGCTGGGTGGTCACTCTTGGGGGCGGGGCTTCGGGACAGGGCTTCGGGGCATCCCTGCCTACCCCCAAAATGCCTCCCCAAATCCCCCTGCCGGAGTGAGGAGGGGACCTGTCAACTTTACTTGGTAGGTACGAGCAGGGCTCTTTTTGTGGAAAAAGCCCAGCAGGAACTCATTAGCATAATAGGCCACACCCCAAAGCAGAAAGTCATTAGCTTATTAGGCCACCCCCGCATGTTACCAGAAGTGTCTTCATCCAGCCACACCCACCTTTTGCTTCTTATTCTGTTTACCTTGTTTGTTGTCAAAACCCAGGGCTCTTTTTGTAGCAGGAACTCCTTTGCATGTTAGGCCACACACCCCCTAATGTGGCCAATCCTAATGAGTTTCTGCTGTTGGGTGTGGCCTATTATGCTAATGAGTTCCTGCTGGGCATGAGTTCCTGCTGGGCAACTCGGGAGCCTGCCAGAACTCCGTTCCTGTGCGTTCCTGCCCCCAAAATAGCCCTGGGTGCGAGGAAAGGTATCAGTGGGCGCCGTAGTGCCCACGGCCTCCATGTTGGGGATCCCCGCGTGAGAGGAAAGCACCATCATCAGCTGCGCAGAGTGGTCAGATGCAACCCATTACATCCAGTGTTCCCTCTAAGCTGAGGTAGTGTGAGGTAGCTAACAGCTTTTTAGCCTCCAGCTCACACATTTTTGCCTTAGCTCAGGAAGGATGGCTAATTCATGCCGCTCACAACTTTAATGCCAGTAGCTCACAAAGTGGAATTTTTGCTCACAAGACTCCGCGGCTTAGAGGGAGCATCTACGATCATGTGTCGAGCATTTAGTTATATTCATAAGTTGTTTTATAATCATCCACCTGCTGATTTTGCCTGGATCACTGGGGCTGGGAATCCTTTGTCGTTCCCCCCCAGCGTTCCTGACATTTGACTCAACGGCTTGGATTGTGAGATTCTTCAGAGGACGGAAATAAATAACTGCTCTCTTTCGAGAACAAAGGCCGGCGTGAATATATTCTAAAGCCGCACTGTGTTTTGATGTTATTACAGCAATCAAAGGCATAAAATCATAGTCGCCAAGCAAGAAAGAAGGACATCAAAGGAAGAGATGAGGAAAGGCACCATGACAGATCAGCGGCTGTATTTATGTATGTAATTTTTGATATCCTGTATATGGAGGCCCGTAGCTCGGATACATATATCATGAACGAAAGTATTGTATTTTCAGATTACACATTTTTTGGGAGGGCAGGAGAAGGTATATATAAAAAAATCAAGTAATACAAACATTGATGATTTCCAGCCTGCCACTTGCTTTGTGGCCCACTATTTGGTTAGCAGAAAAAGAAGTAACGGTAGAAATATAAGTCCAGGGTCAGAATGGGTCGTCAGATTTTAGACATCATGAAAGTTCTATAGGATTGCGATAGGAGATGGTTTAGGAGGGTAGAATAGCTAAATGTGAGTCCAGGAGCACCTTAGAGGGGTGCCAAGGTGGACCGGTATAGCCCAAGCTTGTCACATCTCAAAAGGTAAGCAGGGTTGGTACTTTGATGGGAAGCCACCAAGAAAGACTCTGCAGAGGAAGGCCATGGCCAACCACCTCTGCTTCTCACTTGCCCCTTGCTGGAGTTGACATAAGTCAGTACTTGGATGGGAGACCACCAAGGAAGGCTCTGCAGAGGAAGGCCATGGCAAATCACCTCTGCTTTTCACTTGCCTTGAAAGCCCTTGCTGGGGTGGCCATAAATTGGTGCTTGGGTGGGAGACCACCAAGAAAGACTCTACAGAGGAAGGCCATGGCCAACCACCTCTGCTTCTCACTTCCCTTGAAAGGGTCGACATAAGTCAGTACTTGGATGGGAGACCGCTAAGGAAGGCTCTGCAGAGGAAGGCCATGGCCAACCACCTCTGTTTCCCACTTGCCTTGAAAGCCCCTTGCTGGGGTTGACATGAGTTGGCTATGACTCTCTATGGGAGACCACCAAGGAAGGCTCTGAAGAGGAAGGCAATGGCCAACCACCCTTGCTTCTCACTTGCCTTGAAAGCCCCTTGCTGGGGTCGATATAATCAGTACTTGGATGGGAGACCGCCAAGGTAGGCTCTGCAGAGGAAGGCAAAGTTAAACCACTTCTTCCTGGGTGGGGCACCATGCGTGCTCTGTGCCCTGCCTCAGTTGCCGGGCCCAAGGTTCTCCCCTCCTCCATCGTCCTCTGGAGTTTGCTCAACTTCATGTTCATTGCATTGATAACACTGTCTAACCATCTCATCCTTTGCCATCCCCTTCTTCTTTGACCTTCAATCTTTCCCAGCATCAGGGTCTTCTCCAGTGAGGGCTCCCTTCTCATTTGGTGGCCAAAGTATTTGAGCTTCAGCTTCAGTCTCTGGCCTTCCAGGGAACAGTCAGGGTGGATTTCTTTTAGGATTGACTGATTTGATCTCCTTGCAGTCCAAGGGACTCTCAAGAGTCTTCTCCAGCACCATAATTCAAAAGAATCTATTTTTCAGCACTCGGCTTTCCTTATGGTCCAACTCTCCAGCCATACGTGACTACTGGGAATACCATTACTTTGACCATGGGGACTTTTTTGTTGGCAGGGTGATGTCTCTACTTTTTTTTATGCTGTCTAGGTTTGCCATCGCTTTCCTCCCAAGGAGCAGGCGTCTTTTAATTTCATGGCTGCAGTCACCGTCTGATCTTGGATCCCAGGAACGTGAAGTCTGTCACTGCTTCCATGACTTTCCCCTCTGTTTGCCAAGGAGTGATGGGGCTGGATGCCATGATCTTCATATTTTTTTATGTCGGACCCCACCATCTTTCCTTCTCATTCACACTCTAATCCTCCTCCTTAACAACAGCCCCCGTCCCATATTTCTTTGGGTCCATGTAGATCTCATGATCTGCAACATAGCTTTTCTGGTTGTTGTTGTTGTTCAGTCGCAAAGTCGAGTCCGACTCTTGGCGACCCCATGGACCAGATCACGCCAGGCCCTCCTGTCTTCTGCTGTCCTCTGAAGTTTGCTCAATTTCATGTCCGTTGCATCGATGACACTGTCTGACCATCTCACCCTTTGCCGTCCCCTTCTTCTTTGACCTTCAGTCTTTCCCAGCATCAGGGTCTCCTCCAGTGAATGCTCCCTTCTCATTGGGTGGCCAAAGTATTTGAGCTTCAACTTCAGGATCTGGCCTTCCAGGGAACAGTCAGGGTTGATTTCTTTTAGGATTGAATGATTTCTGGTAGGTGAAGGGAACTCTAGCTTCCGTTTTTCAGCAGCGGAAGAGCAGATCCAACTTGTCGAAATAAAAGTTTGAACAGACTGCAGTTGGTGGAAAAGAAAGGAAAGTGCAAATCGGTGACAAGGTTGAAGAAGGGCCTGGAAATCCTCCATTATTAATCTGCAGTCCTCCGTAAGGTTCTGCCCCTTTTTAAAACTTAAGGAAGTTGGGTGTGTGTGTGTGTGTCCCCAATTCTCACTTTTGGCTTTTTTACTGCGCCATACAAACAGGAGGGTTATTTTTTTTTCCCTCGGGGGAAAAAATGAATGAAGAGGATTGCCATGTGAGACCATCTGCCGAAAATCAATTATTTCTATTAAAGGTATGCTCAAGAACATTTCGAAACTTGTGCTGGTGATTAAGCACATGGCTTTGCATACAGTTTGGTGTAGTCGTTAGGATTCGGTTTGGGGTAGTGGTTAAGAGCGTGGGCTCTAATCCGGGAGAACCGGGTTTGATTCCCCACTTCACCACATGCAACTGCTGGCATGACCTTGGATCAGTCACAAGTTCTCTCAGAGCTGTTCTCTCAAGGGCAGTTCTCGAAAGAGCTCTCTCAGCCCCACCTACCTCACAGAGTTGCTGTTGTCACCGTCTTCTTCTTCTTCTTCTTCTTCTTCTTCTTCTTCTTCTTCTTCTTCTTCTTCTTCTTCTTCTTCTTCTTCTTCTTCTTCTTCTTCTCCTTCTCCTTCTCCTTCTCCTTCTCCTTCTCCTTCTCCTTCTCCTTCTCCTTCTCCTTCTTTCTCCTTCTCCTTCTCCCTCTTCCCCAATCTCTTTCCAGTCCAATTCCAAGCATTTATTTGCTCCAGATGTGCATGTATGCTTTCCCTCCTTCCAAATGAAGCATCAGGAACACAGCGGAATGTTATGATAAACCCGTGTCACTACAAATTTAGAGCTAATTTACGGCCCCGTTAATTGACGACGAAGCATTGACAGCTTTTCACAATTAATTCAGACATTGTTTTAGAGAATTACTCACAATTAAGCATTTTTTCACTCCCTCCGAACTGACTGTTGGGCCCAGATATCTATGACAGATCATTAGTTTGAGGGAAAACATGGACAGGAGCTAATATTAAGCAATGAGGGACTTATTTGCACACCGTGGGTTTTGGAATTAGCAATCACATTAAATTGAATCAAATAAATAATTCATGGGCCAAAAAAGGGGGGTTGGAGGGGAGATTCCAAAAGTATTTGCTATGGTTACCAGAAGAGAAAGCCTTAAAGAAACATGTTGCAACAGAATTCACCCATAGCCTCATCCGGTAGAAAAAAGCAGAGCCATGCAGAATTCTCAACAGAGAAACCATCAGCTATGATCCAGCACACAGACTATATAAACTCCATTGAAGTCAGTGGCAGAATGGCAGCTTTGATATTAGCATTGCAGAAAGTATCCAACAGGCAACTGAACATCTACAAAAGCAGGGGCTACCCAACATGGTGCCCAGGGGCACCACAGTACCCACCAAGTGTATTTAAGCAAGTGGGTAGGGTCAAGTGGGGTTGGCCCTTGGAGCTCTGATTGGCTGAGCAGATTAAAAAGACACTGCTTTCAGCACCAGTTGCCAGCCACCACAGCATAAGGATCTTCACTGCACAACTGAAGGTCATGGCTGACTTATTAAAGTGACCTACTTGTCACACATTGAATCACTTGTACTTTGTCCATTCTTTGTTCCTGCACAGTTAGGATGCAAGCCTTAAATTACCCTACAGATGATCTATTGTCTGCCTTTTGTTTCCCAGCATTTAGCTGCATTTATCCTGAAGTAATCACACAAACTAATTGCGAGGTTAGCAAAATTCATGGGCAGATCTCAAGGGCATGTAGAGACACTTAGGTAGTAAGTCTGCGCTGAACAATCTCAAATAGTAAAACAGTCCGTGATAGTGCAAAAATTTGTCTGGCTGTATCCAGGGACCTCAGCAAATGATTGGCTTCCACCCTGATTGTAAGCGCTGAGTAGGATGCGACCCAATCTGGGGGCAAGGGTATTAAGAATCCCTGCTTGAGCATTTCATGGCATCACCAGAAAGAAAGGAATTATTTTGAGAGATCAGGATGAATCCTAGAGTGTCACCCCAACGTGATGATGTCACTTCCCTTTTGGTGCAGGAAGTGATGTTGCTCATCAGTGTGATGCCAGTGAGCCCTCTTCATTTTTTTCACCACTGGGCTTGTGAGGGGACAAGCTGCTGCCGTTGTCTACCTTCTTCCTTCCTCTCTCTCTCTCTCCTACAATACTCTCTCTCTCCCCTACGACACAGGGGCACCCAATGAAGTTCACAAGCAAGAGACAAAAGGAAAGACATCTTTTTTCAGGGAGTAATCAGATCCTGAAGTTTACTGCCAGTGGATGTGGTGATGACCGTAAGCATGCATGGCTTTAAAAGGGGGTTAGGAGATCCATGGAAGGGCTGTCCATCAACAGCTGCTAGCCTTGTTCGCTAAAGGGAACCTCCATTATATAAAGAGACAGCAAACTCCTGAATACCAGTGCTAGGGTGGCAACTTCACAGGAAGGCTTTGGCCTCTATGTCTCGTTTGTTTGCCTTCCAGGGTAACTGCTTGGCCACTGTGGGAAACTGGATGCTGGGCTAGATGGAGAGCTGGTCTGAGCCAGCACAACTCCTCTTATGTTCTTAGAAAAGGAACAGGCTGAGGGCTTTTATGGGCTGAATGCTGAGAGGCCAGGCTCCCAGGATGATATGGGCTGACTGGCAGGAGGGTTGAGGGAAGGGACATGGGGCCGGGGCTGCGATGTTTTCTGTGTTGGCATGTCACTTCCGGGGAAAAGCAGGAAGTGACCTAGGGTCACTCCTGGAACAGTCTGGGCTGTTGTGTAAGCAGGTTACAGGGGCTTGCTCCTCCCCTGTGAAGACACTGGCCATTCAGAGCTGCCCTTCCACCCATCCTTATGTTTGGCAAAGTGGGACGAACTGGTTCGGGGCTGAGCAGGGGTGTTTTGGGGTTCTTTCAAAATGGCTGGGGGGGGAAAGCTATTTTTGCCCACTTCATTTTGCCACATGCCAGAGCATGTTTTGGCAGGCACCCTGAGGGGTGCCTAGTTTGGGGGCAAAACTCTATGGTTTTAGCCCAAATTTACCATAGAGTTTTGCCCAAAAAAACAGAGCATTGCTGTGTGATGTTGATGCCACGATGATCAACTGGCCAGTGGCTGGAAGGAACCTGCAAAAGTGTGGGAACCCCCACCCAGAACAGGGGATTTGGCGCAGCTCTAATGCCAGAGTATGTTTTGGTAGGTACCCTGAGGCATTTCCTGAGGAGAAAGATTTCTCCAACTGGCCTCCCTTGGAGGCTGGAGAGGGGGTAACTTAGGGTTGCCACATCCCTCCTGGCAACCAGTGGGGATGGGGGGACGACTAACCAGTAGGAGGAGGAAGACCCAGGCTACATATCTGGTGATGTGGCAATATTGTTATTTACGTGTTAATTGCGTGAACCACCCTGAGCCGGCTTTGCAGGGAGGGCGGGGTACAAATTGAATGAATGAATCTACCAGAAGTGATGTCACAGTAATGCTCTGATATTCGGGCAAGTGCGTTGTGTGGTGTGAACCCTATAGTGGTTTTTTCTTGGGTTACTGCTGTTTTATCATTAGTTGAATTGGAGTTTTATGGCTGTATTTATTTTTGGTTGGTCTTATGTTTTAATCTGTTTGTATGGCATTTTTGCCCTTGTTCGCCACCCTGAGCCCATGTGGAAGGGCGGGATATAAATCCAATAAATAAATAAATAAATAAATAAATAAATAAATAAATAAATAAATAAAACTCTATGGTAAAAATGGCTTCTACCATAGAGTTTTAGCCCAAATGCCAGAGCCCCTCTGTGACACCACAATGGCCAGCTGATTGACAGTGGGGGACAAGGCCCGGAGATGGGGATCCCCTTCCTCTAGTGGGGGGCTGGCAATCCTATGGTACCTTCAGGGCAGGGTCTTCAAACCCTAGTGTTTACCACATGGAATTCACTGCCACAGGAGGTGGTGGCAGCTACAAGCATGGACAGTTTCAAGAGGGAATTAGATAAACATATGGAGCAGAAGTCCATCAGTGGCTATTAGCCACAGGTTATAGACGGGAACTCTCAGTCTGGGGCAGGTGATGCACTCTATTCTTGGTGCTGGAGGGGGCAGCAGTGGGAGGGCTTCTGGTGTCCTGGCCCCACTGCTGGACCTCCTGATGGCACCTGGTGTATTTTGGCCGCTGTGTGACAGAGTGTTGGACTGGATGGGCCATTGGCCTGATTCAACATTGGCTTCTCTTATGTTCTTATGTTATGCCAACATGGGGTGCAGACAGTGGAGTGGCAGTTTGGTGTAGTGGTTAAGAGTGGTGGACTCTGATCTGGAGAATTGCATTAGATTCCCCACTCCCCCATATGAAGCCAGCTGGGTGACCTTAGGTTAGTCACACAGCTTGCTCTCAGAGCTGTCTCAGCCCCACCTACGTCACAGGTTGTCTGTTGTGGGGAGAGGAAGGGAAGGGGATTGTAAGCCACTCTGAGATTCCAACTGAAGGGCAGGGTATAAATCCAATCTCTTCCTCCTCCTCCTTTTCTTCAGAATTATTGATCTCTGTCTATGTTCTGGAGGAAATGTTTGACACTAGCTCAGTAATCTACTAAAGTTCAATCTTTCCCCCAAACAAAGAGCTGTTGTCAAAATTATTTTTGGCGGTGTTAGAAGCACAAGAAGACTCCAGGGAAGTCCTCACTCAGCTGCCGATGAAAATGTCAAAGACTTGATTAACCTCGAAATAATGCCCTGTGTTACTTATGGTGCCAGTTCGGTGTAGTGGTTAAGAGCAGCGGACTCTAATCTGGAGAACTGCGTTTGATTCCCCACTCCTCCACATGCAGCCAGCTGGGTGACCCCAGGTCTGTCACAGTTCCCTCAGAGCTGTTCTCTCCAGAGCAGCTCTCTCAGCCCCACCTACCTTACAGGGTGTCTGTTGTGGGGAGGAGAAGGGAAGGCGATTGTAAACTACTCTGAGACTCCAAGTGAAGGGTGGGGTATAAATCCAACTCTTCTCCTTCTCCTTCTCCTCCACCACCACCATCATGTACCACAGGGGTCCCAAACCTTTTTGAACCTGTGGTAGAGTTGCCAGTCGGCAGGTGGTGCCTAGAGATCTCCTCGTATTACAGATGACAGCTGGTCTCCAGATGACAGAGATCAGTTCCCCTGGAGAATATGGCTGCTTTGGGGGATTGACTCTGTAGCATTATACCCCACCTGAGGTCCTTCCCCACCCCAAACGATGCTCTCCCTAGGCCCCATCCCCCAAATCTCCAGGTATTTCCCAACCCAGAGCTGGCAACTGTAGTTTACGGGCACCTGACACAGGATAGTAGGCACAACCACAAAATGGCTGCCACGGGAGGCGGGGCCAACCTCAAAATGCCAGAGAGCAAAGCAGTGAAAATCCTCACGCTGTGATGGGAGCTGTTGCCAAAGCAATGCTGTTGTTGTTTTTAAATCTTCATGGCCAATCAGAACTCAAATAGCCAGTCAGAAGTCCTGCTGGGCAAAAGCCACATGTGGCCTCCCCCATTTTCTAAAAACAGTTGGCGACCGCCAGGAAAGGTATCTGTGGAAACCACGGCACCTGTGGGCACGACGTTGGGGAACTCTGTTGTACGGTAACAAAAAAGGGGAACTTTTGCAACCTCTTTCCATAGCGTCAACAGCTGGCAACGCTCATGTTTTTTTTAAAAACGTGACCTTAAAAACATATTTTACATGTCTAGAAAAAGCATGTTTTGATTAGATATTAATATACTGGTGTCTTTTCTACAGGTAATGAAAAATACATCTGGCTTCTGAATGTGATAACTTTCAAAGCTCCATCTTGCTTGCAACATTTAAATGTGGAAGAAAAAACAATAAGAAAATGAACCGAAAGAGCCTTCTGCGCCAGATCTGGAACTTGACTAAAAAGTTCACGAATGCGACTTGATGGAATTTTGAATGTTTTCAGAGTTTCTTTCTGCACTTTGAAGGACCCTTTTTTTTAAAAAAAGGCCTTGATTCTATTTTAAGGCAATAATTCTGAGCGTCTTTGTGCCAAGATTTTTATATTTTCACACTTCATTTCCTCCCCTTCAAACTGAGCAAAATGATAATTGGGAGTCTGAAACAAACCCCCCCCCAATAGAATACAGTTTCACATTTTCGCAAGCACATGGAAACTGGAGAAACCAGAAACTACGAAGAGGGTCAAACTCCAGTTCTTCAGTTCAGTTCAGTTCAGTTCAGTTTATTGTAATTAGCCATCGGCCGTTACAAAGTTACAAAACTCTCAACAATAAAAATGCAGATTATGAACAAGCTACAATGTACAGAAATACTGGAAGTCAATAGCAAAATGTGACTAATCTGATACAATAACCTAGATAATGCCCCTTCCCGTTGCCACCTCGGAGCGTTATGTTCTTTGCAGCAAGGGCAAATAATGAAACTTCAATGTCAGAAGAGGGTCAGACTTAGACCTCTGAAATAGGCATCTGCCCCACTACTGGCATGGCATGCGAGGGCACACCATGCCAAAGCTGTTCAACTTTCCCCTCCCACTGGCTGAGGCGAAAACCTTCGCTTCCCCTCTCACTTCAGTTGAGGGAAGGGGTGCCGAAAAGGCCTTCTCCACAATTCATTTCACAACAGCATTTTATCAGCCAGATAATTATATCTGTAAGATTATGCTGATGTTTCATACACCCTTTTCATGTGTACAACATCGCAGTGAGAGAGTGAGGTTTACACTGCAATCCTAAACATGGCTTATACCCTCCTAAGTGCATCAAAGTCAATGGACTTAGAAGGATGAAACTCTGCCTAGGATTGCACTGTTAGGTTCCCTCTTGGGGCAAAATAAAGTCAATGGACTTAGAAGGATTAAACTCTGCCTAGGATCGCACTGTTAGGTTCCCTCTTGGGGCAAAATAAAAAGACTCCCTGTTTACAACGGGGGTCTTGTGTATGTTCAACGCTGAAACAAGAATCGGTATCAATTTAGGAAGACGTTATTTTTCATCGATGTAATTTATCGCGAGGGGGAAAAGTTGGCAGTTTTCTTTCCTCCCTCTCGCTCTTCGAGCACGTTTGACTCACTAGTTCTGTAACTCTCGCACAAGATTAGTATTATCAATAAATCGCCACCGCCGCAGATGAAAAACCAGGCACAGCGGCCTTGTCACCGAGCCTCACGTGACAATAAGTGCTTCGGCAACAGTTAGAATGGTGGAGCAACAGATTGTGCCCTAAAGCGGTAAATATCCTGCACACGAGAGGTTATTTGGTTCCTTTTTTAAAAAAAAGAAAGAAAGAAAGGGAGGGAATTAAAAACTTTAGTCGTTTGTCGCTAATGGGCCTTTTAGGTGAGGAAACAGACGAAGAGGAAGCGTGAGGTAAAAGTTGGCAGCCGTGAAGTAAAACTGGAAGGAATCCTTCTGGTGCTCGCAGGATTAAGACGATTCAACCAACTGCTGGTATCATCAGTCAGATCTTTGAGGAAAAATCATCCGGGCATACAGTAGAATGGCACTTGTTAATGTTCCCGAAGTCCTTATGACATATATGTTCATGTGCGGGCTCCTGTTTTTCAGGCTGATTAGCTTGCTGGCAGCTCATTTGCTTTCTATCCCCCCTCCCGCGTCTTTCGGGAGATCTCGGCGGTCGGCCCCATTCCAGGTCCTGTCCCTGTTTAACTTAATGAGAATTCGACGATTGACTTGAATTGAGCAAGGTCAAGCCCCTGTAGTGTACCGACTGCGAACGGCAGCTGTTTACCTCAGGGCCTGATCCACTGCCGCACGGCTCTCCTTTTATACCAGGGTAACTCGGTCAGAAATAAGACCAACTCTCAAGCGGAAGTAACGCTGGGGAGGGTCGGACAAGGGCTACTTGGTGTGCAGAAATTCTCGGCTAATTATTTAGAAAGCGCGCTGCCAGGGCCGAGTGAAGCCCAGAGAGGTTTCGGCAGGACTCTCTGAATGCCAATTAAATGTTACTTGGCTCTGTGGAGAACCTCTGGTGCTTTCAGAAATATTCCTTTCCAAAACACAAACCTGGTGCGCGCCACCAGCCAGAATACATATCAGTGCTAGGTAGATGTTTTTCCCTCTTTCAAAGTTGTACGCTTAGTCACCCATAGGGAGTACTGCTAACGGAGCTAACTATCCGATGCTAGATTTTTTTTTACTCTCTTTTCTTGAGGGCTACATTGGCTCCCCTTGGTATTTATGCTGTTAATGAGCTGTGCGAGAGGGATACATAAATAGGATGCTAATCAAGTGCCGAGAGATCAGGGTACTGTTTGACCCCTGGAAAATGATGGGAGACAGCCTGATGGATGGTTTAGTTCCTCACTCTGGCGTAAGAGACAGGACTCTGTCAAATTCTGAGCAATAACACAATCTTGCCTGATAGATGCTGGAATAGCTGCTCTTGCCAATAAAGCAGGAAGATTATACAGCTCTAGAGCTAGATGGAACCTAAGGGAAAGGGAAAGTTTTTCCTTGCTTGAGAGCCAGTCAAATCCGACGCTAGGGGTGCGGTGCTTATCTCTGTTTCCAAGCTGAAGAGCCAGCGCTGTCTGAAGACATTTCCGTGGTCATGTGGCCGGCATGACTAGACACCGAGGTGCACAGAATACTGTTACCTTCCCACTGAAGTGGTATATATTTATCTACTTGCAATTCCTTGCTTTCGGACTGCTAGGTTGGAAGGAGCTGGGACCAGGGACGGGAGCTCACTCCGTCATGGGGCATTCATGTCTCGAACCACTGAACTACCAACCTTCTGGTCTGCAGTTCAGTGTCTTAACCACTTGAGCTACCACAGCCCTCTAGATGGAACCTTACAGGTTATCTAATCTAATCTAATCCAATCTAATCTAATCTAATCTAATCTAATCTAATCTAATCTAATCTAATCTAATCTAATCTAATCTAATCTAATCTAATCTAATCTAATCTAATCTAATCTAATCTAATCTAATCTAATCTCCTACTCCCTGAAGGAAATCTAAAGACAGAACATCCTTAATATATGGCTGTCCGGTCAGTGTCTAAAGACTTTTGGCAAGTCAGAGCCCATAGTCTGCCCCCCTTCCAGGTGACGGGTTTAATTATTAGAATATGTTTGTGGTTAGGGAATTTCTCCTAATGTTCAGCCAAAATCGACTTTCTGGTAACTTAAGCCTATCTGACCTACTCTTGGGGACAACGGAGAACAGGTTCTTAAAAGTGTAACTGGTAAGTAATTAATTGAATAATACCTGAAGGACCGCCTATTCCCTTACGAACCTGCCCAACCACTTATGGGCATCTTCAGAAGTCCTGATTTAGGTGTCCCACCTTCTGAGATAAGATGGATGGCAACTTGCGAGAGAGTCTTCTTGGTCGTGGTACCAAAGCTCTGGAACTGAATCCCCAGGGAGATTTGGCTGTCCCCTTTGCCTGCCCACCCCTTGCATGAAACACAATACAAGTTATGGGTCAAACAGGGAATTTGATTGGCACGCAAGCTGATCTGCATCATCTCATTAATGCATTAAAGCACAAGCTGTGTTGCGCTTCCACAGCAAGCCTCCTAACAGGGCAAACCCACCCCAGCTCAGAGCCGGGTCTGGGGTTCTTCCAGCCCTTACTCGTCATGGCCTGCAAGCCAGTGTACAGAGGGGAAGGGGGACACATTCCAGCCTGCAACTGCAAAGCCTTAAGGCTGCCTGTCCAGGGTAGTAAGCTGGGGGCTCCTGATGGAAAGTCTGGGCGCTGGGCCCCAAAATGATCCAATGTAGCTACAGGCCTGGTCGCAGGCCATACAGAACTTTAAAGGTGAATACCAGCACCTTGAGCTTGGAAGGAAATTGGAAGCCAGCGTGGATAGACCAAGACTGGAATGATATGGTCCCTACGACCCACTCCAGTCTACACTCTGGCTGCAGCGTTCCCTAGCAACTGTAGCTTCCAGACAGTTTTCGAGTGCATGTAGAGAAGAGAACACAGAGCCTAGTAGCCCAACCAAGAGAAGAGAGAAGAGAAGAGAAGAGAAGAGAAGAGAAGAGAAGAAGAGAAGAGAGAAGAGAAGAGAAGAGAAGAGAAGAGAAGAGAAGAGAAGAGAAGAGAGAGAGAAGAGATTGGATTTAAGCCCCGCCCTTCACTCAGAGCGGCTTACAAACTCCTTTTCCTTCCCCTCCCCATGATAGACACTCTGTGAGGTCGGCAGGACTGAGAGAACTCTCTCGAGGACTGCTCTTGAGAGAACAGCTCTGACAGAACTATGGCTTGCCCAAGGTCATCCAGCAGCTGCAAGTGGAGGAGTGGGGGAATCAAACTTGGTTCTCCCAGATTAGAGTCCATGCACACTTAACCACTACACCAAACTGGTTCAAATATAAAAGGTTTGTTGTATTTGAAGCTGAGCTTGTTTGACCCACCTAAGAGTTTGTAGAATCCCAGACAGGAAGTATAGGTGTGGGAGGGATTTCCCAACTGTTCATCCCCTTCTTCCACCACAATGCTTTGTGTACATGCTGCCTGTAACAGAACATTTGCTATTCATATCTCTTTTTCTGCTAGAATGGAAGAATTCCTTGTCCTGAGATGATGTAGACCATGACACCTCATCCCTAGGGTTGCCAGCCCCCTGGTCCCGGCAGGGGTTCCCCCACCTTTGTGGGTTCCTCCCCTCCCACAAATGCCCTGAAACATGGTGTGGTGACATCATCCAGAAGTGGCATCTTCATGCCACTGATGTTGTGCGGCAGTGCTCCAATTTTTGGGCAAAACTCTATGGTAAGTTTGGGCTAGAGATTTGCCCCAAAACTAGCATGTTACTGTGCAACATCGATGGCGTGATATTGTCATTTCCGGGTTACATCATTGCATCTTGCAGGCTTTGTGCGCATGGCAGAAGATTCTAGGAAGGCCTGGAGAGCCTTCCACCAGGAATACAGGAAGAAGAAGAAGAGATTGGATTTATACCCCGTCCTTCACTACCTGAAGGAGTCTCAGAGCGGCTTACAAACTCCCTTCCCCTCCCCACAACAGACACCCTGTGAGGTAGGTGGGGCTGAGAGAACTCCGACAGAAACTGTTCTTTTTCAAGGACAGCTCTGCCAGAACTATGGCTTGCCCAAGGTCATCCAGCAGGTGCAAGTGGAAGAGTGGGCAATCAAATCCGGTTCTCCCAGGTTAGAGTCTGTGCACTTAACCATTGCACCAAACTGGCAACCCTACTTATCCCTTGTCTAACACTGATCAATCCTAAAAGAAATCAACCCTGACTGTTCCCTGGAAGGCCAGAGGCTGAAGCTGAAGCTCAAATACTTTGGCCACCGAATGAGAGGGGAGCACTCACTGGAGAAGACCCCGATGCTGGGAAAGACTGAAGGTCAAAGAAGATGGAGACGGCAAAGGATGAGATGGTTAGACAGTGTTACCGATGCAACGAACATGAAATTAAGCAAACTCCAGAGCATGATGGAAGACAGAAGGGCCTGGCATGATGTGGTCCATGCGGTCACAAAGAGTCGGATTCGACTGTGTGACTGAACAACAACACTGATCTGATCAGCCTTAAATATCAGCTTCACAGGTTCTACATCAGGTAGGGTACCTTGGTCTCCCAACCCCATGGATATATACCTGTAGCAGCACTCTTATTACTATTTGGATGCTAAGTTGAAACCAAGCTATTTACCTCAGCTTTTGATGGTTGCTTTTATTTTTGCTGTTTGGTTGTTGATATCTTATTTTTCTACATTGCTGTTCATTCTCCTGTCCTTTCTGGTATTTTAATGGAATTGTATCATAATTCAGATATTTAAAAAAATGTTAATATTGTAAATTGCTGTAAAGACCATAAAGACAAAAGACAAGATACGAATAGTGAAAAGAATGAATTAAAACCATTCCATTATTCAGCAGTTTCAATTGGCCCTGCTTAAGAACATCAGAAGAGCCCTGCTGGATAAGACCAATAGTCCATCTAGTCCAGCCTCCTGTCTCACACAGTGGCCAACCACTTCCTCTGGAGGGCCAACAACAGGGCAGAGAGGCCGAGGCCTTCATAAGAACATCAGAAGAGCCCTGCTGGATCAGACCAGCAGTCCATCTAGTCCAGCTTCCTGTCTCACACAGTGGCCAGCCAGTTCCTCTGGAAAGCCAACAACAGGGCAGAGAGGTGAGGCCTTCGTAAGAACACAAGAAGAGCCCTGCTGAATCAGACCAGTGGTCCATCTAGTCCAGCATCCTGTCTCACACAGTGGCCAACCACTTCCTCTGGAGGGCCAACAACAAGGCAGAGATGCTGATGTTGCTTTTGCCTCCTGGCTCTGGGATTCAGAGGCTTAGGGCCTCTCAGTGTGGAAGTTCCCCTCCATCACCATGGCTAGTTGCCATACTTTTTTCAGAGGATAGGCATTCTACTATACAAGCAAGATTTTCCATTTTCACTGCATTTTTTAAAAAAATCTTTACTGTATGCTGAACTAAGAACTACTGGAAGTTCTGGCGTCATCAGTTTTGAGTGTACAACTCGGTCTGTGTGCACGCAAGGGGAAAGTGCGCGATTTCAAACAGCTATAAAAACATTTGTGCTGATCGCTGCAGAAAACAGCGGTTTCTTTTTCTTGAAAGAGGACAGACCGTTGAACATACATGCAGAATTTGCGAATAACAGTAGAAGGTGTTGTACGCACAGTTTATGAAACACTTTATACGCCGCCACTGACTTAACAGATTTGACTTGGTGGGTGCGCTTAGCACTTCCATGGTGCATATGTTAAGTGCCATTTATGATTCTAACGGCGTGAATGTATTCAGGTATTAACTTTGGTTCATTTGTGACTGTTGTTTGGATGCCTGGTGGGAGGGTAAAATGCTGAAAGGACAAAATGTTAACTTGCCGTTTTTGCTGAGGCTTGCGGCCATGACGGCCCAGCCTAACTCCGCATGTCTGCCTAGCTGAATAGAGAACAATAATACCCTGTTCCGATATGGATACTTTTAGAGCTGCATAGCCTAAGAAGAAAAAAGTGCTTATTGCTTTTACTAAAGAAAAAAAACTTTTATTGGGAAAGCCTAGCCCATGGGGTTTCCTGGCAATCAGAGATCTGTAAGATCACAGTGCTGATGTCTGATGGAACCAATAATCTTGTTTCATTGGTGTGCATCATCCTGAATATAAGGTCCTGTGTCACGCTTTGTAACACTCAAAGAGTCTGTTCGGTATTCAGGGTTTCAAAACCTTTAGATCCGTACCCTTTCTTTATTAATTAATAAATTCCTTTCTGAATTCTGCTCCACAGGACTGTGTTGTGTATTTCTCAAATTGGTTGCGAATAAATCCCCAATATATGACATCAGACTGCAATTCTTTAAAATAACAACAAGGTGGCATCTTACACCACAACAGATACACGGAATGAGCCCATCTGTACATTCGGCCTGTTGGAAAGACTGCGGCCAGATAGGGACCTACCTTCACTGCTGGTGGGAATGCCAAGGAATACAGAATTTCTGGAAAGAGGTAATAACACAGATAAGCACAGTCACATGACAGACAATACCACACAGGCCAGAGGTGGTTCTCCTGGATTACTGGAATGGAAACATAAGTAATGACACCAGAGATCTCACCTCGATATTGCTTGCTGAGGCTTGCGGCCATAAGAATATAAGAACATAAGAGAAGCCAATGTTGAATCAGGCCAATGGCCCATCTAGTCCAACACTCTGTCACACAGTGGCCAAAATATACCAGGTACCATCAGGAGGTCCAGCAGTGGGGCCAGGACACTAGAAGCCCTCCCACTGCTGCCCCTTCCAGCACCAAGAATAGAGTGCATCACCTGCCCCAGACTTAGAATTCCCATCTATACCCTGTGGCTAATAGCCACTGATGGACTTCTGCTCCATATGTTTATCTAATTCCCTCTTGAAACTGTCCATGCTTGTAGCTGCCACCACCTCCTGTGGCAGTGAATTCCATATGTTAATCACTCTTTGGGTGGAGAAGTACTTCCTTTTATCTGTTCTAACCCGACTGCTCAGCAATTTCATGGAGTGCCCATGAGTTCTTGTATTGTGAGAAAGGGAGAAAAGTACTTCTTTCTCAACCTGCTCAATCCCATTCATAATCTTATAAACCTCGATCATGTCACCCCTCAGCCATCGTTTCTCCAAGCTGAAGAGCCCCAAGCGTTTTAACCTTTCTTCATAGGGAAGGTGTTCCAACCCTTTTATCATTCTAGTTGCCCTTCTCTGCACTTTTTCCAATGCTATAATATCCTTTTTGAGATGTGGTGACCAGAACTGTACACAGTATTCCAAATGAGGTCGCACCAATGATTTATACAGGGGCATGATATAGGGGCATGACAGCACATGGCCTATTAAAATCATCCAGGCTTACCGACTATTGGAGAGTTTGTGCTATTGTTGATCAGGTGCCCAGCTTTGGATGATTATAAATAGGAATGAATTTTTCCCTGTAATATTGGGTTGAAGGCTTTTATACACTGTGAGTGCTAGGCTGAGGATTTTTCCTTCTAAGAGTCTTCTGTACTTTATGAAGCAGTGTGAACTTCTTGAAAAAGAATTATCGAAACGAAGATCAAAATCCGGAGTCTTTGTCCATTTTGTCTGTGTACCATTTCTGGACTTGTACTATTTATGGACCTGCACATTATACGATGTAATCTGGTTTTACTGATATATGTGGTCCCCTATTATATAAATTGACTTTTGTGCATAACTTCTTGAGCACTTGTGGTCTGCGTTATTTGTACAGTGCTTTCCTACCTACTGTATGTTGTATATTGTGATATCGCATTTGTTAATGGTACATCCAGGTAGTCAGCCGTGTTAGTCTGAAGCAGCAGAACAAATCTAGAGTCCTGGGGGCACCTTTAAGACCAACAAAGGTTTATCCAAGGTGTGAGCTTTCGTGTGCAGGGTACATTTTTTCCAAATACACTGGAATGGCAGATGAGGTTCTAAACTTATAGACAGGGATTTAACAGCGAAAGTCCCACAATTAGGAAAAAAAAACACCTTTGGCCATTTATCTGCTATTGTGACATATTTATTACTTTACAACTGTTGATCTGATAACCTTAACTTGTTATTTAGTTTTTCACTTTGCATAACTTAAACATCATAATGTTTCATGTTAATTTGCTATTAAATCCCTGTCTATAAGTTTAGAACCTCATCTGCCATTCCGTTGCATTTGAAAAAGTGTGCCTTGCACATGAAAGCTCATACCTAAACCTTTGTTTTTCTTAAAGGTGCCACTGGACTCTAAATTTGTTCTGCTACATGTAGAGATCGCAGAAAAAGGAGCACACTGTAAGCAATAATCTCTATTGGCTAGAAAGTCCCAGGTTCAGTCCCCAGCATCTCCAGTTGAAAGGACCAGGCAGTAGGTGATGTGAAAGACCTCCGCCTGGAGAGCTGTTGCCAGTCTGGGACAATTTCTGCAATAGTGAAATTCCCCGCATTGAGGTTTTAAATTCGCGTGTCACATGAAATTTTCCTCACTAGAACTTTCCTCACCAGGTGCAAACCCGAACTTTTCTCTTTTTCCCTGTGTTTTCAGAACTCGCTAAAGGAGAAAAGTTCAAGTTTCCTCCTAGTGAGGAAAAATATAATGTGGAAAATTCCACATGATGCACAGATCTAAAAATGTCCATGTGGGGAATTCCACTACTGTGGAAATGGTCTGAGTAGACAATACAGAAGAAGAAGAAGAAGAGGAAGAAGAGGCAGAAGAAGAAGAAGAAGAAGAGGAAGAAGAAGAAGAGGAGGAGGAGGAGGAGATTGGATTTATACCCTACCCTTCACTCAGAGTCTCAGAGCGGCTTACAAACTTCCTTCCCTTCCCCTCCCCACAACAGACACCCTGTGAGGTAGGTGGGGCTGAGAGAGCTCTTTCCAGAACTGCCCTTGAGGGAACAGCTCTGACAGAACTATTCCTTGGCCAAGATCATCCAGCAGGTGCAAGTGGAGGAGTGGAGAATCAAACCCAGTTCTCCCAGATCAGAGTCCACACCAAGCTGATGCACCAAGGTTGCTATGGGGTTGCTATGGGGTTGCTATGAGTCAGTCGTGACTCAACAACAGGTTCTTCTTTGGAGTAGTGGTTAAGAGCGGCGGACTCTAATCTGGGTTCCCCACTCCTCCACATGCAGCTGCTGGATGAGCTTGGCTCAGTCACAATTTCTCTCAGAGCTGTTCTCTCAGTATAAGCTAGTTTCATGTGTGTTCATGTCTTCACGACTGAGGTGAGGAGCGGAACTTCTTTAACTAAACAAACCTCCCTGCTCGTGGAACACAGTAATGGATTCAACAAGGAACAATGTTTGGTGTAGTGGTTAAGTGCACAGTGGTTAAGTGTGTGGACTCTTATCTGGGAGAACCAGGTTTGATTCCCCACTCCTCCACTTGCACCTGCTGATGTGACCTTGGGTCAGTCACAAGCTCTGGCACAGCTGTTCTCTCAAGGACAGTTTCTGTCAGAAGTTCTCTCAGCCCCACCTACCCCACAGGGTGTCTGTTGTGGGGAGGGGAAGGGAAAGGAGTTTGTAAGCCGCTCTGAGACGCCTTTGGGCAGTGAAGGGCAGGGTATAAATCCAACCTCCTCCTCCTCCTCCTCCTCCTCCTCCTCCTCCTCCTCCTCCTCCTCCTCCTCCTCCTCTTCTTCTTCTTCACTTCTTCTTCTTCTTCTTCTTCTTCTTCTTCTTCTTCTTCTTCTTCTTCTTCTTCTTCTTCTTCTTCTTCTTCTTCTTCTTCTTCTTCTTCTTCTTCTTCTTCTCATAGGAGGTAAAGCTGATGAAGGAAAGATATGTGCGTTTTGCAATGAGATACGACACGTGTACAAAGTCTTTTGGCTGGATCTATTAATAGCCCAAGCTTCCCAACCATATTTTGTACTTACCTTGTTTCGGGCTCTTGGACTATTAGTTGTTATAAGCTGAGGGCTCTATTCTACCATCGTTCCACTAAAAATGAAACTATTTTGCTCCCAAGCAGCATCTTTGCCCTATCTTTCCTTTCGATTTGCCAAAAAAGCTTCATACTTACTTTGACATCCAATATTTACCGTTCTTACCTATTTTCACTGTTGTGAATTTAAAACTAGATAGGTAGATTGCGTGACCTGGGAAGGCTAGTTCTTCTTTTTTTTTTTTTTGCATTGAGTTTTGCCTCTTTACATTTAAACTTAAAAATTAATGAAGGTAGGAGTAAAAGAAAGGAGGGGGAAAGTAAAAAGGATAAAAGAGAAAATCTCTCAAGCTACACTGTGGGAGTCCATTCCTTTTAGCTGATGGCGATGAAAAGGATGTAATGCCACTTTCCACCTGATTTTCAGGTAAAGATGGAAAGTATCTCAGTTACTTGAAAATAAGTATGTGTTCTAAAATGCAAAGATTCAGTCTTACTATGTTTTGCGTTTTCTTCTCACAGCAGTCTCGGTAGCTACGCTCTGCCCGAGCTCATCTGACAGCCAGTCTGGTGTAGTGGTTAAGTGCGTGGACTCTTATCTGGGAGAACCGGGTTTGAGTCCCCTCTCCTCCACATGCAGCTGCTGGTACAACCTTGGGTCAGTCACAAGTTCTCTCAGAGCTGTTCTCTCCAGAGCAGTGTCAAAAGAGCTCCCTCAGCCCCACCCGCCTCACAAGGTGTCTGTTGTGGGGAGGGGAAGGGAAAGGAGATTGTAAGCTTCTCGGAGACTCCTTTGGGTAGTGAAGGATGGGGGTATAAATCCAATCTCCTCCTCCTCCTCCTCTTCTTCTTCTTCCTCCTCTTCCTCCTCCTCTTCTTCTTCTTCCTCCTCCTCCTCTTCTTCCTCCTCCTCCTCTTCTTCCTCCTCTTCCTCCTCCTCTTCTTCTTCATCCTCTTCTTCTTCCTCTTCCTCCTCCTCCTCCTCCTCCTCTTCTTCTTCTAAGCAGCATCAGCCCTGGTTAGGACTTGGATGGGAGACCACCAAGAATGGCCTGGGTTTCTATGTGGAGGAAGTCAATGGCAAACCACCTCTGCTTCTCTCTTCCCTGGAACGCCCTGTGGATGGGGTTTCCATGAGTTGGTTGTGATTCGACAGGCCCTGACCTGGATGGCCCAGGCTTGCCCTATCTCATCAGATCTCAGAAGCTAAGCAGGGCTAGTCCTGGTTAGGACTTGGATCAGAGACCACCGAGAAAGACCAGGGTTTCTGTGGGGGAAGGCAATGGCAAACCACCTCTGCTCTTCTCTTCCCTGGAATGCCCCATGACTGGGGGTGCTATGAGTCAATTGTGACTCAACAACACATTCTTCTTTGGAGTAGTGGTTAAGAGCGGCGGACTCTAATCTGGGTTTGATCCCCCACTCCTCCACATGCAGCTGCTGGACAAGCTTGGGTCAGTCACAATTTCTCTCAGAGCTGTTCTCTCAAGAGCAGTTCTTAAAGAGCTCTTTCAGTCCCACCTACCTCACTGGGTGTCTGTTATGGGGAGGGGAAGGGAAAGGAGATTGTGAGCAGCTCTGTGAGGGGCAGGGTATAGATCCAATCTCCTCCTCCTCTCCTTCCTCCTCCTCTTCTTGTCTTCTTTCTCCTCCTCCTCTTCCTCCTCCTCCCTTGACAACTAATCTGGTATCTATATATTCATCACATAACCTTATGACTTGTTGATGCTATGTGATGATTTCCGACCATTTATATTATGTTTCAAAAATTGGTTCTACAATATATGTGCAATTGCAATTTTTTGTATAAGTTTCGTGGTGAAATAGTTGCACACAATAGATAAATAAAGGTAAAGGTAAAGCTGCTGTACCCTGGAAGATAGATATAAATTACCCACCTATCATTTTTCTTCTCCTTTTGACACAGAGAGTACTCCATCTTTCTGTGTCATACCTCTGAGGATGCCAGTCACAGCAACTGGCGAAATGTCACATCCTACAATGCCAAGACCACGGCCACATAACCCAGAAAATCTCTGTGAAAGCCTTCGACAGTAAAGGTAAAGGTTTCCCTTACTCAAAAGCCAGTCACATCCAACTCTAGGGGGCAGTGCTCATCTCCATTTCCAAGTCGAAAACCAAGCGCTATCCGAAGACATTTCTGTGGTCATGTGGCTGGCATGACTAAACACCGAGATGCATGGAACGTTGTTACCTTCCCACAGAAGCGGTATCTATTGATCTACTTGCAATTTCTTGCTTTCAAACTGCTAGGCTGGCAGGAGCTGGGGCCAGAGATGGGAGCTCACTCCGTCATGCGGCACTCTCAGGTCTTGAACTGTCAAACTACACACCTTCTGGTCTGCAGCTCAGCATCTTAACCTCTGAGCCACCACGGCTCTCAATAGATAAAGACTACTCCACAAGACTTCAGTTACCTTAAGTTTGATTTATTTAGTGCTTTATTACAATGTATTTGTAGGTTTTCGACCCCCGTCTGGAGGCCGGCCACCATACCCCCATCCAAATACTAACCAGAACTGGCCCTGCTCAGCTTCTGAGAACTGACAAGATCTAGCTAGCCTGGACCATCTAGATCCGATGCGGACTGCACCACTGAACAGGTATAAAGATTACTTCAGTGGCATCGGCCCATGTTAACAGCTTTTACTCTTTTCAGATGCTTGCTTGTGTGAATGGGATGGATGGTGTGCAGGACTCTTTTTGGGCAGGAACGTGCAGGAACGGAGTTCTGGCTGGCTCCTGAGTTGGCCACGCCCAGCAGGAACTCATTAGCATAATAGGCCACACCCATCAGCAGAAACTCATTAGGATTGGTTACATTAGGGGTGTGTGGCCTAACATGCAAAGGAATTCCTGCTACAAAATAAAGCCCTGGGTTTTGACCACAAACAAGGTCAACAGAATAAGAAGCAAAAGGTGGATGTGGCTGGATGACCACACTTCTGGGAACATGGGGGTGTGGCCTGAGATGCTAATTAGCTGTACAGTCAGGGGTGTGGCCTAATATGCTAACGAGTTCCTGCTGGGCTTTTTCTACAAAAATAGCCCTGGTGGTGTGGAAGAAGAGAAGGAAGGCGAGGATGAACGGGGAGGTGGGTGTTCTTGTATCACGGAGACAATGGTACTTTACCAGCTCCCCACCCAACGGTCGTCTCAAGCAACTGAAGGCAATTTAAAGTTTATTGCAGATGTTAAACAGGCACAAAAAATGGCTGCAGTGTACAGGAAGTCAGGCAAACGCGCGCCCTTTCACTTCCTGTTTCCTGTCGGTCAGATTCCATTTCCTGGCAAGCAATGTTTCCAACTCTGTTGTTTTTAGCCACTGCTATAGCTAAGAACTCTGCATTTTCCCCATCTTATGAAATTCTCATATTTATAAAACTTGCTTCTCTAATAATATGCATAGGCTGAGTTCAGACTGGCAGTTTGCCCTGCTATAGCCACATTTCAGCGACATTTTAAAAGTGGATTAAAGGGGGCGTTCACACAGGCACATCTGCCTGGCGTTCCCCACCTGTAGGCAACCTGTGCTGTTCCACTTCGCTCCCGGGATTAAAAGGTACCTCATAGTGCTGCACTGGCTGCCTATAGCATACCGGATTCACTTCAAAGTGCTGGTGCTTACCTTTAAAGCCCTATATGGCCAGGGTCCGGCATATCTGAGGGACCGCCTTTCCCCGTATATGCCCTAAAGAGCACTTTGGTCTGAGTTTCAACACCGCCTGGCGGTTCCTGGCCCTAAGGAGGCCAGGTTGGTGGCCACTAGGGCAAGGTCATTTTCAGTGGCGGCCCCTACCTGGTGGAACGAGCTCCCAGAAGAGATCAGGGCCCTGCGGGACCTTTCACAGTTCCGCAGGGCCTGCAAGACGGAGCTCTTCCGCCAGGCTTTCGAGTAGGAGCCGCCGCTCCCTTCCCCTTTGGCCGCCATCCCCCCCCTGCCGCCAACTGTTACCATCTTATGTTGTAGAGGGAGGGGACAGTCGAGGGAGATCCCGCTGTGACATTACTGTGTTTAAACTACCATCTGACGCCATCGGACCGAGATGATAGAACAGCTGTAGAGCATTTATGATGTTGAAATGTTTTAGCGATTTTATATGTTGTTAAGATATTTGTCTTGGCACTTGGTTGCCTCACTGTAAGCCGCCCTGAGCCCGCTCGCGGGGAGGGCGGGGTAGAAATGAAATACATAAATAAATAATAAAATAAACAAAAGTGGTAGCAAGTCCCCGAAGAGTGCCTTTATGCTGCATTTGTCCACTTCCCAGCAGTGTGAACGCTACGTGGAAAACCTGGGAACAATGTGCGTTGCGCATAAGGGAGCAGCGATATGATTGGCTGTGCTCCGCTCTACCACCCAATGCAGTGCCGGCGCAGCGGGATCCTCCCCAAATCGGCTGAATGCCTATGTGTGTATGGGCGCATGGGCGCTCATGCGCCTATACACACATAGGCATCCAGCCGATCTACCAGGAAAAAGCCGTTGACAGCCGCGCCTCCAGGCCAGCAGTCTGAACGCTCCCGTGCGCCGCTTCCTGGTATGCTCCCCCGCATCAGTCCGAGCTGTGTGACCAGGAAACCCGGCTTTTTTTGCCACGAGTGGCTCCCGCTGCAAATTGCCAGTCTGTCCTCAGCCATAGTATGTGTGAGCAGTATGGGTAGATATATAGATCTAGATCTGTGATGTGTAACACATTAGCTACTCACTCTACTGCTCAAGGAGAGACACTTCCGTAATTACCATCGACCAAAAGAGCCGCACTTGCTCAGATCTTGCAAACGGAGGGCCTTCGTGGCTTCTTTCATTAAGTCAATCCATTTCCGGTTGGGTTCTCCTCTTTTCCTGCCGCGTTCCGCTTTTCCGAGCATTATTGTCTTTTCCACTGACTCTTGTCTTCTCATGACATGACCGAAGTATGACAGCCTCCGTTTAGTCACTTCAACTTCTAATAGGGTTGCCAGGTCTTACCTGGCTGCCAGGGTGGGGGTCCCTCTCCGTGTCCAGGATTTTTCATCGTGTGCACGCCACAATGACGTCACCCAGAAGTGTAGCCATTGCACAGGGCATGTTGCGGGGGATGCTCTAGCGTATGAGGAAAAAAAAACTCTACGGTAACGTGTCGTGTGTGATGATGTCACCTCTCGGTGATGTCACTGCACTAGGCATGTTGGCGTGGATGGCGGGGTGTCAGGTGATCCTGCCATAAGATGGATGGGAGGGTAGGAGGAAGAGATGGTCTGTAATTTTTCATGCTTGGAATGTGGGAGATGGGTAAGTTGCCTAAGAGACAGATAGTTTCCCAGCCTGGGCAATCTCCTATCTGACCAAATGGCCTTGTCTCACAGTTTCGCTTTCCGCTGTGCAGATAGCTTGGGCCTCCATAGAATTATTTACTGCTTAATAACTTTAGCACCTCTTCCCACGCGCGGGCTAGGTAGCCATTGGTAGATGCAGGGGGGGGGTTAGCCCAATGGGGTATATCTGTAGATGCTTCTTTGTGTGCTTTATTCCTGACAAAAGAATGTCGATGTGCCTTTAGAACTGCTTTCAATAAATACTGTCTTCTTTATGAAGCCTGGTGTTTGACTGACTTTCTGAAGTGCCTGACACGGGGCTTCCCTCACCGGTGGGGGATGCACTAGCATTTGAGAGGAACAAAAACAACTCTATGGTAACCATAGAGTTTTTTCTCAAATGCTAGACCATTCCCCACACAATGTGCCCTGTGTGATGATGTCACCTCCGGGGCACTACGCATGTTGGTATGGACGGGAATCTTTAGAGGTGGGGCTCCCTCCACTGGTTGGCTGGGCGGGAGGTCCGTAGCCAGGATTTTTTAATTTGGGGGGGCCTTTAAATAAGTTGAGCAGCACCCCGCACACACTCCCAAGGGAGCACCACAAATAAAATTTTAAAAAATGGAAGTCGGGGGACCTGGGCTGGATGGGAAGTCGGGGGACCTTGGCAGTAAGTCAGGGTGCCAGGCCCTGAGACGCCCCGCTGTAGCTATGGGCCTGCTGGGTGGTGGTGGATTGGGGCCCCTGAAAGTGGGTAAGCTCCCGCTCCCATTGGGGGAATGGCAACCCTAGCTTCTAAGTAGACTTGGGGCTTGATTTGATTTAGAACCCACCCATTTGTCTGAATAGACAATACTAATTTTTTTGATAAAGGGAGAGTTTCTCTTTCTCCCTCTCTTTCATATTTTGTTTCCATTTCTTTTCTCCCATTACTTTGGTGGAGGAAAGTGCCATCAAGCCACCCCTGACTAATGGCGACCCCCATGGGGTTCTCAAGGCAAGAGACATTCAGAGGTGGTTTGCCCTTGCCTTCCTCTGCATCCATGACTTTAGCCTGTGTCCTCTCCCTACTCAGAGCTGCATAATTCCACCAGCGGGCGTGCGCACCGCTTCTCCGCACAATGCCCCCGGGGAAAGCTTTTGCAACCAGCAAGTGGGCACGATTGCCAACCAGAATTACCCTCTGCTGCAAGATGTGGCCGATAAGTGTTGACCGGGGCCTCTTTGCAGGGCGCCCTCAGACTGCGCAACCACAGCTATGCGCCCCAGCCTTTCTTTGGCCTGTGCCATATTAACTCGATCGCGTCACTCTGTGGCTTTCATTTTGCTCTAATTTCCCTTCCGCTGAAAGCTTTCCCTGCTCCGAGTAGAACATTTGCAATATGCCTTCCACCACCCCCTCCCGGAGCGTGCATGCAAAAAGGAGCATGTTTTTAACATCTGAGAACTCATTCAAGGAGACAGCAGCCTTTTTGTACACGGTGCTCTCTGGGAGAGCGGCTCATCCTGCATGCTTCGCTGGTAGCAGTTTAATGCTGTCATGGTCCTCCTGGGGCTTGTCCCATGTGGTTATAATTAACTTTTAATGTCTACCTTCCGGGCAAAACACTTAAGGGGTTAACCAGTTTTCTCCAAAAGAATGAATAGTTAAATGCTAACATACGTTTATCAATAACATGCCACAATCTGGAGGAAAAATCACCCATTTTCCTTTTCTTTCTTTAAATGTTGGGACCGTGCGTGACATTTTTTTAAAAAAAGTTGGGGGAGTAGGAGCTCAGGGGTGGCACACAGGATTTAAGTCCAAAGTTCAGTCCGGGGCCCACTGGTTAGGGGAGGGCCATAGGGCAGAGAATCAGAGAATCATAGAGTCGGAAGGGACCTCCACGGTCACCTAGTCTGACCCCCTGCACAATGCAGGACATTCACATATACCTCCCGCAGTGACCCCTGTCCAGGGCTGTTTTTGTAGCAGGAACTCCTTTGCATATTAGGCGACACACCCCTAATGTAGCCAGTCCTCCAAGAGCTTACAGTAGCCCCTGTAAGAAGAGCTCTGTAAGCTGTTGGAGGATTGGCTACATTAGGGGCGTGTCGCCTAATATGCAAAGGAGTTCCTGCTACAAAAACAGCCCTGCCCCTGTTGCATGACCAGAAGATGAGAAGAAACCTCCAGGATCCCTGGGCAAACTGGCCTGGAGAACAATTGCTTCCTGACCTCAAAGTGGCGATCAGCATTTCCCTGGGTGTGTAAGAAAGGGCCATGAGAACTAAGAACTGATGCAACCCTGCCTGCCCTCCCTTCTCATGATCTGCCTATGTTCACAGAACATCCACTTGGCATGCAGAAGGTCCCAGGTTCAGTCCCTGGCATCTCCAGTTAAAAAGATCAGGTCACAGGGGATGTAAAAGACCTCGATCTGAGACCTTGGAGAGCCACTTACCTTGATGGACAAAGGTTCCGGTTCAGTATTAGGCAGCTCCACATGTGCCCATGTGTCCCTTTGCCAGTCTTAATTGGGGGAGGGACTGTGGCTCGGTGGCGGAGCACCTGCTTGGCATGCAGAAGGTCCCAGGTTCAATCCCTGGCATCTGCAGTTCAAAGGACCAGGTCATCGGTAATGAAAATGACCTCTTCCTGAGACCTTGGAGAGCCACTTACCTTGATGGATAAAGGCTCTGATTCAGTACAAGGCAGCTCCACTTGTGTTCACCTTTGCCTGTCGCAATTGGGGGAGAGGCTATGGCTCAGAGGTAGAGCATCTGCTTGGCATGCAGAAGGTCCCAGGTTCAATCCCTGGCATCTCCAGTTGCAAGATTCAAGTAGGAGGTGATGTGAAAGACCTCTACTTGAGACCCCGGAGAGCTGCTGCCAGTCTGAGTAGACAATACTGACCTTGAGGGACCAGAGGTCAGATTCAGTATAAAGCAGCTTCATGCGTTCATGTGTGTTAATTTGGGGTATCAGTGCTGGGGAAGACCTTGCCTTGGGTCTTCGGGGAATCCACTTCTAGTCACAGAAGACAACCCTGGGTTAGGTGGACCAATAATATGTTGTCGCTGGATTAATCCTGTCCGGTATGCTGCCAAAGCACACACAGACAGTACATTTAAAAAACAAACAAACCAAGGCCAGAACCAATGTTCCCTCTAAGCTGTGGAGTCTTGTGAGCAAAAATTCTACTTTGTGAGCTACTGGCATTAAAGTCATGAGTGAGAGATTTGGCTCCTTCATAAATTAGTGTGCTCTGGAGCCATCTTTCCTGAGCTAAGAAAAAAAATATGTGAGCTGGAGGCTAAAAAACTGTGAGCTAGCTCACACCAACTCAGCTTAGAGGGAACACTGGCCAGAACTGTGCCCAGTAATAATGCCTGTTGAGATCCTTAAGCTTTTGCAATGGCATTTAATCAAAAGGGGAACACAGTGCTGCTGACAAACAAAATACACGGTGAAAAAGCAATTTCTGACAATTATGTATAAATAAAGACTTGTGCAAGCTTATTTGTCTGATTATAGCAAAGTTAGATACAATGTTATAACAGAAGGAAACTTTATAAAGAGGAACGTTGAACATATGTGTAAAACATGTCTTCTGAAATAAATTTTAAACACATATGTGTACCATGTCAAAGGACAGAAGACGGGCCGCAACAAAATGCAAAACGGAGTGCGAGTAAAACGAGGTTGCCGAACATCACGCACAACAACTCAAGGAAAAATTCAGGCACCGAGATGACTTGGGTTTTTTTCTGCACTTTCGGCAAGCCATGGTTTAAACAGCAGGTACATCCATATCTTTCTGTGGCTGATGACTTTCCAGCAAACTACTGTGTTTCCCAAGTAAGGTCCCGTTTCCAGTCTTCATCGGAGTCAAGGATAAGCATTTTCATATGAAGCTCCCAAACTTCATGAAAACTCATACCAGTTCCCATACACAAGGAGCAAACTGCTTCGTACTCAGAAGGATTGGGAAAAGCTCTTAATTTTTACCATTACTCAGTGACATAAGTAGTTGGTTGGTGCTAATCATTTGCGGCTTCTGAGCTTGAAGCGGCTTGCTCCTCGTGTATTTAAACCGCAGTGGGGAGACCTGAAGGAAGCATTGCCTCGGCTTATTTATTTGCTCTCCCGAGCTAAGTTTTCTTTCCGCAACTTCTGACTGGTACGATAGATCTGTCAACGACGTCTTCAAAACCAATTTCCCTCTTTTCCAATCTGTTAAATGCAAGGGCGCAGGCAAAGGGATTGGGATGAATAAGTAATGTGGCACAAGAATACCTCACAGGCAGAGTCAGAAATGTCCTTTGCAAAAGTACCATGAACTGTTGTCCCCTATTTGGTTTTATGCTGACTAGGCAGAAGAGATGGGACTGCTAATAGCACATCTCTAGGACTGTGGGTATTCAAAGCAGGCCCATTCGATGGGACAGACCCTTCTTGTGGTCAATGGTGAACCGGAGAGAACATTAGAAATTATTTTTATGAGAGAGAGAGAGAGAGAGAGAGAGAGAGAGAGAGAGAGAGAGAGAGAGAGAGAGAGAGAGAGAGAGAGAGAGAGAGAGAGAGAGAGAGAGAGAGAGAATAACCCGTCTCGATTTTTAATCTGTGAAATTCCAAACAATATAGGCTTTAGAAGTCTTCAGAGCAAACTTATTCTTACAGTCTGATTATAGTTGTCGCAGCACATGTGAAAGGGATCTAGGTGTTATGGTTGATCACAAGCTAAACATGAGCCTGCAGTGTGATGCGGCTGTGAAGAAAGCTAATGCAATCTTAGGATGCATTAGCAGAAGCATTGTGTCCAGACCATGGGAGGTGGTAGTTCCGCTGTATTCTGCTATGGTCAGGCCCCACCTGGAGTCCTGTGTCCAGTTTTGGGCACCACATTTTCGGAAGGATGTGGACAAACTTGAGCGGGTCCAGAGGAGGGCGACCAGGATGGTGAGAGGGTTGGAGTCCAAGTCTTATGAGGAAAGGCGGAGGGAGTTGGGTATGTTTAGCCTGGGAAAGAGAAGGTTTAGAGGGGACATGATTGCAGTCTTCAAGTATCTGAAGGGCTGTCATGTAGAAGATGGAGTGGATCTATTCTCTCTTGCTCCGGATTGCAGGACTAGATCTAATGGGTGGAAATTACAAGGGAGTCGTTACCGGCTTAATATCAGGAGAAACTTCCTGACTGTCAGAGTGGTTGAGCAGTGGAACAGACTGCCTCGGGAGGTGGTGGATGCTCCTTCGCTGGACGTTTTCAAGAGGAGACTGGACAACCATCTTTTGGGTATGTTGTAGGTATGTAGGGCTGTCTTTCGGCTGTGTTCCTGCAGAGTGCAGGGGGTTGGACTAGATGGCCTGCAAGATCCCTTCCAACTCTAACTTTCTATGATTCTATGATTAAGCTAAAAGTGTCTTCTGATTGGTCTCTCTCTGAGCGTCACGTTAGAGAAGACCTTCTCAATTATTGTTCCACAGGTGGTGCTTGTGATAGGGTCACCAGGTCTGGGTTGGGAAACTTCTGGAGAATTTGTGGGTGGAGCCTTTGGAGGGAGGGGTTTGGGGAGAGGAAGGGCCTCAGGAGGGTATTTTGCCACCCAGCCTGGGATAATGACCCATTACTTATAGACAGGGCTTGTATTGTAGAAAAAGCCCAGCAGGAACTCACTAGCATATCAGGCCACAGCCTTGACAGCACAGCTCATTCGAATATTAGGCCACACCCCCATGTTACCAGAAGTGTGGTCATCCAGCCACATCCACCTTTTGCTTCCTATTCTGTTTACCTTGTTTGTTGTCAAAACCCAGGGCTTTCTTTGTAGCAGGAACGTCTTTTCATGTTAGGCCACACACCTCTAATGTAGCCAGTCCTAATGAGTTTCTGCTGTTGGGTGTGGCCTATTATGTTAATGAGTTCCTGCTGGGCGTGGCCAACTTGGGAGCCAGCCGGAACTCTGTTCCTCTGTGTTCCTGCCCCCAAATAACTCTGATTATACTATCTTGAGATTCTTTTCCAACATAGATCTGTTATGCTGGCTAGAATGAATGCCTTCCCCTCCTGGGTTCTCTGTGGGAGATTTCATCAAACCCCTTTTTTTGAGAGACTTTGCCCTTGTGGTGCAAACCTTCCTCAATCAACCCAGCACGTAATACTTGAGTGACAGTTTAGTGACAATTTGCATCGGAAATTGTTTGGAAATTAATCTCAGGTAATTGATCTTTAAAAAGGAGCTGTGGTGGCTCAAGTGGTTAAGATGCTGAACTGCAGTACGGAAGATCGGTAGTTCAGCAATTCAAGACCCGAGTGCTGCATGATGGATTAAGCTCCCGTCTCTGGTCCCGGCTCCTGCTGACCTAGCAGTTCGAAAGCAAGAAATTGCAAGTAGATAAATAGGTACCACTTCGGTGGGAAGGTAACAGTGTTCTGTGCGCCTTGGCGTTTAGTTATGCCGGCCACATGACCATGAAAACGTCTTTGGACAGTGCTGGCTCTTCGGCTTGGAAATGGAGATGAGCACCGCCCCCTAGAGCTGGATTCGACTAGCTTTCGAGCAAGCAAAACCTTTACCTTTTAGGGGATGAGCACCGCAACCTTAGAGTCGGATTTGACTGGCTTTCGAGCAAGGGAAACCTTTACCTTTACCTAATCGATCTTAAGAACACTGCAATCGATTGTCGATGCTTACCAAAGGGTTCGGTAGCGGAAATTACTAGAGCGGTTGCAAAATTTTGGGAAGGAATCCTTAAAGCCAAATTTAAGCTGTTATCAATCAATTCTTATGGAATCCTACCTTCCTATGTTTTAACCTAGGTACGGAATTTAATCTTCTATATTGACCCTGTTGTGTTAAATTTACTATGCCGATAAAGATATTGTAGGCTGCGATCACACAGAAGGGGGAAAAGGCGGGCAGGAAGCGAGGCTGTTGGCCCCACCTGCAATGACGCGCATTTGCGCAGTCAAACTTCCCACCGCGCATCCGCAGTTCCCAATAATACTGAGTTTTCAGCAGTAGCTTTTTTCCACGCTACTGCCGCGCGAAACGACGCCCCGCCGACGACTCCGGGACGCCAGACAGATGTGTCTGTCTGTTCATGTCCCTTTAATCCACGGGGGAATCGCACGTCTGCCATTGCTTCCGGTACGTATGATCGCATCTGTACTTGGGTATTATGCTGTATACCCCACCTTCCAAATTGGCCGCTTTTCTCCATAGGAACTGATCTCTATTGTCTGGAGACAAGTTGTAATGCCAAGAGATCTCCAGCCTCCACCTGGAGGTTGGCGACCATAACTTGTGACGATGTAAGCCCCTCCTAACAGGGAAAGCTTGAGGGTGGGCTTTGTGCCAAAACCTGAGGCTGCCCTCTTGAGACCAAGAAACATAAGGCCGATCCACCATGCGATCTAGGGTTGGCAACACCAGCTTCGGAAATTCTTGGAGGTTTGGACACGGTGCCATGGGAGAGCAGACTTTGGAGAGGGAAAGGAGATCAGCTTGGGTTGTGTTGGCGGAGTAGGGCTGAGTCATTACCTTGTAGGAGTTCCCCAGGCTGTGACATCCTGTCCTGCAAAACACAAAATGCTCTACATCTTACAACAGCACTACAGATAAGATTAGGATTTCAACAGCCAATCCGTATGCAGAAGAACCTCCTCAGGAAAGCTCCTCCATTAGCATGTCACAGCCTGGGGAACTCCTACAAGAGAATGACTCAGCCCTACCCCACCTTCCTGAGTAGAGATAAATTACCTGCCTACCATTTTTTTCTTCTCCCCTTGACACAGAGAGTACTCCGTCTTTCTGTGTTATACCTCTGAGGATGCCAGTCACGGCTGCTGGCGAAACGTCAGGTCCTACAAGGCCAAGACCACCACCGTGCAGGCCGGAAAATCTACAACAACCAATGAACTCTGGCCATGAGAGCCTTCGGCAACATATTGTTACAATACAGTTGCCAAGGATATGGGGACAATGTGCTGATTTGCAAATAATAAGAACTTTTTAACACACTGATGATAATAGTGTCATCATCATTATATCTGGAGTAACACTGGACACCATTACTTTGGCAGTCCCACTGGGCGTCGTTCTCCGGACTTTAGATTTCGTGTCGTACATTTAAGAACAGAGCGGAGCGATAAGCGCCATAGTTTGTTGCAGTCTGTTGTGATAAAACCATTTTGCGTTGGATGATTTCTTATTCATATTAGACCCGTTGTGACGGCGCTGATATTCTTCTCCACTTCAATGCCTTTAACTTAAGCAGTTGGCACAGAAACCAATTTACATCTGAGAAAAGACATTAGCGAGAAGATGGAGACCAACCGTTCCCGGCTCAAGCCGGTGCGTGTAGCTAAAACTAATTTACTTCTACGACGGGACATGCTGTGAACCACGACACATGCCGTGAGTTTATAGTATGTTTATTCAAAGCATCCGTCACCGAGGAAATGAAATCATTTAGCCATTACAAAACCAATATGATTCAAAGGCAACTTTCATGCATTTTCCTTCGCTCAATGTCCTATCGATAGCGGGAACAATATTCTTTAATGACGAAATCTGCTGTGATTAAAATCAGAATGGTTTGGAGAGGCAACGTGTTCCGCAAAGCAGTGACTCAAACTAGAATACTGATGTCCTCTGAATATTGAAATGAGCGTCTTTTAAGACCCGGATCTTCATATTCTCTTTGGTGATTTCCAGTATAGTTCTAGGCAGAGTCAATTGGTTAATAAGGGCATAATTCTGTTTAGAATTGGAATTAGAGAGCCAGTTTGGTTGCAATGGTTAGGAGCATGGACTCTAATCTGGGAGAACTGGGTTTGATTCCTCACTCCTCCACATGCACCTGCTGGTGTGACCTTGGGTCAGTTACAAGTTCTTTCAGAACTGTCCTCTCAGGAGCAGTTCTTGAAAGAGCTCTCTCAGCCCCACCTACCTCAAGTCACAGGGTGTCTGTTGTGGTAAGGAGAAGGGGAAGGAAATTGTAAGCCACTCGAGACTCCTTTGGGTAGTGATGGGTGGGGTATAAATCCAATCTCCTCCTCCTCTCCTCTCCTTCCTCTTCCTCCTCCTCCTCCTCTTCTTCCTCATCTTCCTCTTCCTCTTCATTCTTTTTGACCTTTTTTTTGCCTGCTCTACATTATCCTAGGGTCAGGGTCCTAACATAATTTGACCTGACCTAGAGACTGGTTAGGCGATGGAACAAGGTGATGGAAACAAGCTGGATTGCTACAATATAGGTAGAACAACTGATGAACTCCCTGGTCACCACAACTTAAAAAGGATATTATAACTTTGGGAAATGCGCAGAAAAGGGCAACTAGAATGATAAAAGGGTCTGGTTCAGCAGAAGTGCAGAAAAGGGCAACTAGAATGATAAACGGGTTGGAACACTTTCCCTATGAAGAAAGGTTAAAGCACTTGGGGCTCTTTAGCTTGGAGAAACGACGGCTGAGGGGTGACATGATCGAGGTTTATAAGATTATGCCTGGGATAGAGCAGGCAGAGAAAGAGGTACTTTTCTCCCTTCCTCACCATACAAGAACTCGTGGGCACTCAATAAAATTGCTGAGTGGTCGGGTTAGAATGGATAAAAGGAAGTTCTTCTTCACCCAAAGAGTGATTAACACATGGATATTCACTGCCACAGGAAGTGGTGGCAGCTACAAGCATGGACGGCTTCAAGAGGGAATTGGATAAGCATATGGAGCAGAGAGTCCATCAGTGGCTATTAGCCACAAGGTATAGATAGGAACTCTCTGTCTGGGGCAAGGGATGCTCTGTATTCATGGTGCTTGGGGTGGGGTCAACAATGGGAGAGCTTCTAGTGTCCTGGCCCCACTGCTGGACCTCCTGATGGCACCTGATATTTTTGGCTACTGTGTGACACAGAGTGTTGGACTGGATGGGCCACTGGCCTGACCCAACGTTGGCTTCTCTTATGTTCTTAGGCATCTAAGGATGAAAGGTTGTTTGTGATCCAGTCCATAGCTGTTTGAGGGAGACGAGGCTTAAGCTTGCTTGGCATTGCTTTATATGCCATCTACCCATCAATGAGATTGGTAGGAATGCTGGCATGCAAGGTGGGGTGTGGGGAGGGGCCTCAGTGGAGGATGATGCCATATATCCCGCCTTCCAAAGCTGCCATTTTCTCCAGGGGAACTGATCTCTGTCGTTTGAAGAGGAATTGCAATTCCAGAAGATTTTCATGCCTCACCTGGAGATTGGTGACCTCACCGGGCATAGGAGATAGACTGTCCTTGAGCCATTTAGTACTTTTTTTTTATTTGCCCCAAATTGGGCGTGGTTTATTAAAAGTTTTTTTATAAGACAAACTAACATAAACAAACATTACATTTAAAACAAACATGAAACATATATGGGGGTAATAGTACAGAGTACATGTTTATCCAGGGCTCTTTTTGTGGAAAAAGGCCAGCAGGAACTCATTAGCATAATAGGCCACACCCATCAACAGAAACTCATTAGCATATTAGGCCACACCCCGACAGCACAGCTCATTAGCATATTAGGGCACACCCCCATGTTACCAGACGTGTCGTCATCCAGCCACACCTACCTTTTATTTCTTATGCTGTTTACCTTGTTTGTTGTCAAAACCCAGGGCTTTTTTGGTAGCAGGGACTCCTTTGCATGTTACACCACACACCCCTCGTGTAGCCAATCCTAATGAGTTCCTGCTTTTAGGTGTGGCCTATTATGCTAATAAGTTCCTGCTGGGTGTGGCCAACTCAGGAGCCAGCCGGAACTCCATTCCTGTATGTTTCTGCACAAAAATAGCCCTGTGTTTATCCAAATAGCCTATGGTACTATCAAATCACGCAATTTGCGTAGCCAAGTAAAATTTAAGACCACTTATCTGGCATAATGAATTTTATAATCAATTTATAAAACCAATCTTCATTGTTCATTGTATATTATTGTACTTATCGTACCAGGTGTAGAATCTTGACCAAGTGTTTTGGAATGTGGACTCCGTATGGTTTTTCAACAATAAAGTTAATTTATCCATTTCTACTGCCTCCAAATTTTTTTTGATTACTTCTTTCTTCGTTGGTACTTCCAGTACTTTCCAATACTTTGAATATAGAATTCTCGCTGCTGTAGTTATATAGACAATAAGTTAGCGGTCATCTTTTTTACACATATCAGGCAAAATATTTAACAATAGTACTTCTGGGGTAAAAGGTATGGTACATTCTAAAATCTTTTGTAACATTTCATGATCCATCTCCAATATTTTTTCACTTTGTCACAGTGCCACCAAATATGATAAAATGACCCCACCTTATTCTGACACTTCCCACATTTGTTAGAACAGTCACTATCACATTTAGCTAATATTTCTGGATTCATATGCCATCTATAAAATATTTTATAAACATTTTCTTTGTAAGTGACTGCTTTTGTTATTTTAATACTTTTCTTCCATAACCGGTCCCATTGTTCAAGCTCAGTATTGTGACCTACATTTTTTACTTTTTAAGGGAAAGGAATTTGCTGTGCCCTGCCTTTAAATCCTTTGTCGCATGAGGCCTGAAGCCAGTTCCTATGCTTCAAAAGCAGCTTCTCTAAACACTGCAGCTTTCTTTGTCTGCCTCCCCTCTTTTCCCTCCTGATCTCTCTTCCGCAATAAAGGGAGGAAGTGAAATAAACAGAAACGGTTGTGCACCTTAGATGAATTAGTACCGACTGGGATCCCTGCTCTTTGACCCCTTGGCTCCGCCCACCAATTTCTCAGCTCTAGCCCTGGGCATGTGGGATCTGCCTCTTGATACCATGGAGCTGGTTCGTTCTGTCTGTGGACAGGTGAGCCCTAAGCCAGGCTCTGTCCGTGGGTGAAGCCCATCCTTTGCAAGACATGCGCAAGAGCTGGCAAGCCTACTCTGTGCTCCATAAGACTCAGGTTGCTGTTGTAGGACCTTGCAAACTGGTGGTGGTACATGGGACCGTGCGAGGGTTGCGAGCCATCAGCTGTCACCCAGTGGAATATGGGGTTGGGGACATGGCGGGGGGGGGGGGAACGCCCTCACATGGACATCATGGTGTCATTTCTGGGTTGAGCCCAGAAGTGACGTCATGCTGCTCTAGAATTCATCAGAGACTGAATGGTTTTACCGTACAGTTTCTACTGAATCCTGGATCGGCATGACCTCACTTCCACATTTAACATGGAAATGACTTCACACCATCAATGTGATGGTGATTTCCCCCCTTATTTTTTCCTCTGATCTATGAAGCCATGGTAGGTGTTATGTACTGAAGTGTGGATCCATCCTATGTATTCTTATGTTAAGCTTCAGTCTGAATGTGACTCTTCATCTGTCGCATTACCACTGGCTGGTTTCTGCAAAACCATTGTAAATAGCTAATCACTGTGTGAGAATGTATCAAAGAGGGAACGGTCCTGATTGGCCTTTATCCCTGTTTTATGATTGGTCTTTAACTGGTTGTGGGTGTGGCTTTGACAGCCCGGGATAGTTTAAAAGGGAGCTGTGCTCCGCTCTTCTTGTGGTGTGTTCCTGAGTTGGAGTTTGCTGTTAAATATAGTTGAAATCACTTCTTTGCTGAAATCCTGTTGCTGAGTGGCATCCTTAACAGTAGGGGCCAGGCAGCTGCCAGCAGGAGGACAACTGTGATAGCCAGTTTGGTGTAGTTGCTAAGTGCGCGGACTCTAATCTGGGAGAACTGGGTTTGATTCCCCACTTGCAGCTGCTGGATGACCTTGGGCAAGCCATAGTTCCATCAGAGGTGTTCTTGAAAACAGCAGTTTCTGCCAGAGCTCTCTCAGCCCCACCTAACTCACAGGGCGTCTGTTGTGGGGAGGGGAAGGGAAAAGGAGTTTGTAAGCTGCTCTGAGACTCCTTCAGGTAGTAAAGGGCGATGTATAAATCCAATCTCTTCTTCTTCTTCTTGAACCCTGCACCTGGAGTACTGTGTGCAGTTCTGGAGGCCTCACTTCAAAAAGGATGTGGACAAAATTGATCAGGGTGCAGAAGAGAGCAATGAGGATGATCAGGGGTCTGGAGACTGAGCTCTACAAGGAAAGGCTGAGGGCCTTGGGAATGTTTAGTTTGGAGAAGAGGAGATTGAGGGAGGACATGATTGCTTTCTTTAAATATTTGGAAGGCTGTCATTTGGAGGAAGGCAAGGAGCTGTTCCAGTTGACAGCAGAGGATAGGACCTGAAACAACGTGTTCAAATTATATGCATAAAGGTATCGGCGGGAGATTAGGAAAAACTTTTTCACGGCCAGAGTGGTTTAAAGGTGGACTCAGTTGCCTAGAGAGGTCATGAGCTCCCCTTCGCTGACCGCTTTCAAGAAGAGGCTGGATGAATATTTGTCAGAGATGCTTTAGGGTGGTCCTGCATTGGTCAGGGGGCTGGACTGGATGGTCTGTATGGCCCCTTTCAACTCTATGATTCTTCTTCTTCTTCTTCTTCTTCTTCTTCTTCTTCTTCTTCTTCTTCTTCTTCTTCTTCTTCTTCTTCTTCTTCCTCCTCCTCCTCCTCCTCCTCCTCCTCCTCCTCCTCCTCCTCCTCCTCCTCCTCCTCCTCCTCCTCCTCTTCTTCTTCTTCTTCTTCTTCTTCTTCTTCTTCTTCTTCTTCTTCTTCTTCTTCTTCTTCTTCTTCTTCTTCTTCCAAGAGACCTGGTAGCCCTAATCCGCCCCACCCTATGTGACAGGCAAGTAACTTGTCGGAGATAAAAATTAATCATGAAACATTGTAAGAAACACACTGCTTTTAAGCTTTGGAATTGTTTATCCTTCCCCTTGTCCCAGGGATATTAGATTCTCATTTTAGATACTGTTAGATCCTATTGGCTTTTTTGCTTCTTCTCCCTTTTTTTGGCTGGGCCTCCCCAAAGAAACAAAGAGAGTACAGATAATTAAGCTTGGGTGGGAACTGAGAGACTATTTCATGTTACGCGGCCATATCGGAGACAGATCTGGAGACTTTGCGATGGAATGATGAGGAGACAGTTTGGTGGAGCTGGTCGCACGACCCCTCAGATGCCTCCAGACAACGAGGAAGCCCCCTTTTCCTCTTCGCCTGACAGAAATTCAGTGCGAAAATCTTAAAAAAAGAGAAAAAAGACACGATGACCAGTTTTCTCTTCCGTTCGCTATCGCCCCCCTCCCCCTCCCCTGAGTAATTGATTTCTGTGGCAGGCCTTCCCCTTCGCCAAGGAGCTGAGGAAACGATTTTGGAAAGAGGAGGCCTTTCTATCTGCAGCCAGCAGGGTCAATTCAGTGTGGCAGCTGTGAACCGGTGACATAGACTTATATTGACACGAGGCCCTTTTTGCCGCGGAATCACAAAGCGAAAACACCCGGGGCTCTTCTGCCTTATTCAATAAGATACAGATTCCCCCCCCCTTCTCCTTTGGCCTTCCTTCTATTAAGCCGAGATCTGTCATCTCGACGTGTACACTAAACGGTCCATTCTGGCTGCCTCGTGTTGCGTCCAATCCCAGCCAGAAACTGGAAACATGTGTTCAGGTTCGGCTTGTTGGGGGGGGGGAGACTTGGAAAGGCCTCGGGCTAGACTCCCTCAAGTCAGCTGGAGGGTAGTCAATAATCGTTAGCCCTTCAAGTGGTAGATGCCCAACCTAAACTGCATTTATTTATTTAAAAAAAATCTTTAAGCCACCGGGAAAGGCATTTTAGAGAGCACAGCTACCCCGAAGTAATAACGCAATGAGATAAAGACTTGGTGCCCGAGGAAAGCAATTTGAACAGTGAGGGGGTCGGGGGCGTGGCCATGGAGCACCGTGCCATTTGGCAAAGCAACAAGAAGCCATTGCAAGTAATAAGCCCATTCTCATTGGTCACTTAAGATTCTCACTGGGTCGATGAAGGAGTAACCGCCAGTGGATGGTCACTGTCCTGTCAGCGAGATGGTCACCTTGCGACCAGTGGGAAGTTTGAGGATATGGTAGAAAGGCGGCATTGTAAGTGGGATGATGTCATTTCCGGGGGGAAAATGGAAGTGACAGCAGTAGCTCTAGGAGTCGCCAGAAACTCTGTGGTAAAGCTATAGAGTTTCCAGTGATTCCTAGAGTTACCGCTCTTGCTTCCAGGGTACCTGGAAGTGACATCATCACACTTCTGACACTAGTGATTTTTCTTCTTTCTCCTCCACCACCGCTTAGGATTGTCGTCTAAGTGTGTGGAGTTAACAGGAAACAATATGTTTAGGAGATATATGTGTTGATTTTTTCATTGTCATTCCAAATAGAAAGATTATTGTCTTGGGGCACACTGCAGTGGCCTCGGATATGCTGTGGGGTAAAAGCACACCTCGCAAAATGAAGGCCCATACATGTGTGTAAAGTGCCATTGAGTCATAGCCAACTCATGGCGACCCCAGCAAGGGGCTTTCAAGGCCAGTGAGAAGCAGAGGTGGTTAGCCATGGCCTTCCTTTGCAGAGCCTTCTTTGGTGGTTTCCCATCCAAGACTTATGGTGACTCCAGCAAGGGGCTTTCGAGGCAAGTGAGAAAGAGAGTTGGTTGGCCATGGCCTTCCTCTGCAGAGTATCCCTTGATGGTCTCCCTTCCAAGTACTGACCCCGATTAGCTTCTAAGATCTGATGTGATTGGGCGATATACCATGCCACCTTCCTTCCCAAAATGAAGGACTAGTTACCAAAAATCGCACAGTGATTATACAATGCTGTGGGTCTGTTCCAGCCAGATTTTCACTCCATCTTGCCCAGTTCCCCTCCATACAACAGCCTCCGTCCGACGTAGCTTTTGTACGTGCAGATCCCAAAGAACACCTCTCCTTCCTTTTTTCAGCAGTTGAAAAGCAGGTTGGATCCAACCCTATGCCGTGGCCATTTTGTGACTTAGCATGCCTGTGACCACAGAATAGCGACATGACCCATGGAGGCTCCACGTGGGATTGCTTGCCAGTACATCGCTTCCAAAAACTGCAGAGAAATATTGCAGCTTCTGGAAATGAGATGCTACCTTTTTTTCACTGGAGTACAGCTTAGAGAGCGCTGGCTGGGAGCGGAGAGAACCTCCACTTCCACAGTTCAAGGAAGCTTGCTCAGGTTTTGAATAAACCAGCTTGCTTGAAAAACAATCTTTCAGCTATCTACCCAGCTATTCCCACCTCACCCCCACCCCCCTCATTGGCCCTGCAGATCCAGGAAGTTTCTAGCTTAAAAGCTATGGGGGCTAATTATAACTAGCGTAATTCCATTTTCTTTTTTTTTGGTTTTACTTTTTCACTCTTTTGTGGAAGGTTTTTTCCATAATAAACTTGAAACAATCCCCAAATGTGAGTTCATTTATTATTTAGAAATATGTTCTCGGATTTTAATTTCAGGTTTCCTATTGTAAAGGGACTTCCTAGGGGAAGAAAAATAGAAGTAGGCACTCACAAATAGACACATTAAACACACTTAAAAAAAAATAAACCTTTCTGGAAAGAAGAAGAAAAATAAATCTTTTTTTGAGGCCTGTTATCTTAGTTATACTTTTGGTTGCCAGGCAGGTTATGGTAACTGACGGGAGTGGGGGGGGGCAGGCACAACAGAGGGACTCAGAAGTTATGTCCCACTTCTCTAGGAATCACCAGAAACTCTATGGTAAAAGAATTTTTGACCATTCCTAGAGAGGACTGATGTCACTTCTGGGTTTTCTTCAGAAGAGACGCCATTCCGTCATCAGGTTTGGGGGTGGGCTCTATGACATCACATCCTGCTAAGTGCCTTTCCCTCCCTACATATATGCAGGGCACACCTACGTATCCTAAGAGCAATATGAGATCGTCTAATGATATGGCATACATTCAATGATTCTTAACCATTCTGTCGGTGTCTGTGGTGAGTTATCTATCTTCTGCCAAAAGTATTGTCCTAAGCCAGTCTTACGCAATGACCTTTTGGCCCCATTCAGTCGTTCCTTTTCTGCATTTAGCTACAAGGGGAATTGAAATGGGGTGTGATGGATACTAAGGAGCTTTACTCCAGTTTTAAGGATCCAGTCTGAGGAGAGTTCCTCGAGTTTAAGTGGCTCTTCCTTTGGAGGAAGAGACACTTAACTTGGAAGTCCCCTTAGGATGGAGAAAGGCTACTTGGGGGATGGTTGGAGCCACCTTATTAAAACTTAATTCGTAGTCATGGGCTGTTAGGTTTTACATCTCACATGCCCCAGGGAAATCGCTCAGGCAGGTTTTACAACTTATAGAGGATTCTGCGGCAACTAAGTTTCACAGTAGATACATACAGCCAGCCCTGCTGGAATGCTGTAACACCTCAGGTTCCCTAGACAGGGAAACTGAACTGAAGATTTGATCTCCTCACAGACCTTTAATTTATGTTGTTGTTGTTGTTGTTGTTCAGTCGCACAGTCGAGTCCGACTCTTTGCGACCCCATGGACCAGATTACGCCAGGCCCTCCTGTCTTCTGCTGTCCTCTGAAGTTTGCTCCATTTCATGTTCGTTGCATCGATGACACTGTCTAACCACCTCATCCTTTGTCGTCCCCTTCTTCTTTGACCTTCAATCTTTCCCAGCATCAGGGTCTTCTCCAGTGAATGCTCCCTTCTCATTTGGTGGCCAAAGTATTTGAGCTTCAGCTTCAGGATCTGGCCTTCCAGGGAACAATCAGGGTTGATTTCTTTTAGGATTGACTGATTTGATCTCCTTGCAGTCCAAGGGACTCTTAAGAGTCTTCTCCAGCACCATAGTTCAAAAGAATCTATTCTTCGGCGCTCAGCCTTCCTTATAGTCCAACTCTCGCAGCCATACATTACTACGGGGAATACCATTGCTTTGACCATGCGGACTTTTGTTGGCAAGGTGATGTCTCTGCTTTTTATCATGCTGTTTAGGTTTGCCATCACTTTCCTCCCAAGGAGCAGGCGTCTTTTAATTTCATGGCTGCAGTCACCATCTGCAGTGATCTGGGATCCTAGGAACGTGAAGTCTGTCACTACTTCTACGACTTCCCCTTCTATTTGCCAAGGAGTGATGGGGCCAGATGCCATGATCTTAGTTTTTTTGATGTTGAGCTTCAAGCCTACTTTTGTGCTCTCCTCTTTCACCCTGAGCAAGAGGCTCTTTAGGTCCTCTTCACTTTCTGCCATCAGAGTGGTATCGTCTGCATATCTGAGGTTATTGATCTTTTCCCCAGCAATCATAACTCCTGCTTGTGCTTCATCCAGGCCAGCATTTCGCATGATGTACTCTGCATATAAATTAAATAAGCAAGGGGACAATATACATCCTTGTCGTACTCCTTTTCCTATGCTAAACCAATCAGTTGTTCCATATCCGGTTCTAACTGTTGCTTCTTGACCCTTATACAGGTTTCTCAGGAGACGTGTGAGGTGGTCTGGTACTCCCATCTCTTTAAGAACCTGCCATAATTTATTGTGATCCACACAATCAAAGGCTTTAGCATAGTCAATGAAGCAGAAGTAGATGTTTTTCTGGTACTCTCTTGCTTTCTCCATAATCCAGCGAATGTTGGCAATTTGATCTCTAGTTCCTCTACCTCTTTGAAACCCAGCTTGTACTTCTGGCAGTTCTCTATCCACGTACTGTTGGAGCCTAGCTTGTAGGATTTTGAGCATGACCTTGCTAGCGTGTGAAATGAGTGCAATTGTGCGATAGTTTGAACATTCCTTGACATTGCCCTTCTTTGGGATTGGAATGTAAACTGACCTTTTCCAATCCTGTGGCCACTGTTGTGTTTTCCAAATTTGTTGGCAAATTTAATTTATACTACTGTTAAAATTACCCTTCTGCCTCACTTGCCGTTCCCAAACTCTAACTCTCAACTCTCAAAAGCTAAACTGTCAATGTAACATCATTATGTTACATTTTGGGGCAAAGCTGGAAGTGACATCACACCAGTCTAAGAGTCACTCAAAATTCTATGGTTTTACCATAGAGTTGGAATTCTACAGCTTTACCATAGAGTCTCCAGCAGTTCCTAGAGTGGTGTGAAGTTACTTCCAGGTTTACCCTGTAAGTGACATAAAACTATCATGCCATTGGTGGCCCCATGTTCCCCTCAACTCCCTACTGGCAAATAAGTTGGAACGGTTCTCTGTGGGATGGATCCAGCATGGCTGCACTGTGTTGCTTGCTTGTTAGTAGAGGTAGGGGAATAATCCAATCCCACCAATGCAGAGTTGCTTTCAATAAAACCTACTGCAACAACAAGATTTGCAAAAAGCATTACCTGACTGAAGGCCTTTCCAAAGCAGAGAGACCTTCAGGATATAAGCTCTTATAGGCACAGGGAAAGCCCAACAAGAGGCAGAGAAACCAATCCAAGCCTCCAATAAGCTCTGGAAAGTAGGCACCCTGCACCACAGCTCCCCCTAGAGTACAAATGGACTCAATACAGCCCATGTCAGGATTAATTTACTAAAAGCACTTGCATGCTGTTGTCCCTGCCCACATTTTCAACTCTCCTAATTCATTAGTGCCGGAAGACAGATCGTTAATGCCCATCCAGAATTCACAAACTGTATATGGAGTGTAAAGGAACTGAAGAAAAAAAAAAAAGATGCCTCGGCGGCCTCCTTTTTAAAACCCCTCTTTTAAACTATTCCCTTGTAAAATATGAATATCCTAATTGTGGTTTTTCCAGGCAGGTTTTTAGTTATGTCTATAATATCACAGGTTTCCTTATGCAGACGAGCCTCCAGCCCTTCCATCAGCCCTGTCTTTGTATTTAGCGATTTAATAAGCCTCTGTGTTTTTTTCTTCTCCGGCACGACTCCTCTCCACCCCCCATCCATAAATCCCAAATATAATCCGTTATTTAGCTCATTTCCACTGTAAGTGCATCCTCCCCCCTTTATCTAGTGATTAAATATGTATCATTCTACAGGAGTTTTTAATCACCACGGGGATCTATTCCATTTCCATGCGAATGACTTGTTCTTTTTTTTCTTCTGTGCGCTTAGAAGAGGGGAAAAATGCTTTTATGCAGGGAAAGCTGTACATGGTTTGGGGGGCCGGCTACATCTCAACTCCCACTCTGTGTTGAGCATCCACCTGGCACAGTTTCCTGCTCTCATTCCTAGAGTGCAAAGTCCAAACCAGCCTTCCCTTTCGGGATTCCCCTTCTTACCCGCTTCTCGTGGAAAGGCTCCCACTAGGGCCCTTAGTCCTCCCACCAGAGAGTTCCTGCCATTTCCTAGAGCTACCTCACATCACTTCTGGGTTTACCCCGGAAGTGATGCACCTTACAATCCTACCCCTCTCACCCATGGGACTATTGAATCCACAATTGTGAGTGAGCAATTTGGCTACTGCATTAATTAGTCTGCTCTGGAGTGGACTCCAATCTGGGAAAACCGGATTTGATTCTTCACTCCTCCACTTGCAGCTGCTGGATGACCTCGGGCAAGCCATAGTTCTGCCAGAGCTGTTCTTGAAAGAGCAGCTCTCGAAAGAGCTCTCTCAGCCCCACCTGCCTCACAGGGTGTCTGTTGTGGGGAGGGGGAGGGAAAGGAGTTTGTAAGCTGTTCTGAGACTCCAAGTGAAGGGCGGGGAATAAACACTGGTGGATTAACCCTTAAGCAGACTAAGCATGTGCTTAGGGCACCAGGGCCAAAGGGGGCACCACAAAGTTGGGAAAAATGTAGAAAAATGTAGAAAGATGCCTTTCAGGTCATGAATATTGGAACTTTGATACATTTAACTTGTGAAATATTAAAATAGAGGTTGTATTGCATTTTTGTAGAACTTTATGGAGCCAAAGCTTGGCTTAGTTTGTACAGAATATTGTGTTATCCTATGAATAAATTTTTGTATTGCTGCCACCTGCATTGTATATCGGGTCAGACAGGTCAACAACTGAAATGGACGGAGTCCGTGTGGAAAGGAGGGGGGGGGCACCGAGATTGCTCAGCGCTGCTTAGGGCACCAGTGAGCCTTGACCTGCCCCTCTTCTTCATCCTTCCTGAGCTAAGATGAAAATGTGTGAGCCGGCGGCTAGAAAACTGTGAGCTAGCTCACACTAACTCAGCTTAGAGGGAACACTGCTTGTACCACCGGTGCATTTCTTTGTATGCACACGCTTTTTTCGCTCAGAAGCGCTTCTATGGCATGGAGAAAATCCTCCGAACTGGACATTTGACTGCAGTCGCGCTAAAGAATGTTAGATTCAAGCTCCACGCAAGAGGCATCACGAACTCCCCAAAACATTATTGGGCATGTGAACTAAGAACGAGAGGAATGAAGACAGCAAATTTTCATGCATCTTTGCCCCAGTAAAGTCCCTGTTTGATTTTAAGGCATCAGTGACCTTATCACTGTGGGGACAATTCAATCTACCGTTACTCATCAGAGGCCTCCATGTTCAAGAACTTCTGCCTGAATTGCTAAAGAGTTACAAAGTGGTTAAGATGCTGAATTGCAGACTGGAAGGTTGGTAGTTCAGCAGTTCGAGTTCCGAGTGCCACATGACGGAGTGAGCTCCCAGCTCCTGCCAACCTAGCAGTTCGAAAGCAAGAAATTGCAAGTAGATATATAGGCACCGCTTCGGTGGGAAGATAACTGCTTTCCACGCACCTCGGCATCTAGTCATGCTGGCCACGTGAACACAGAAATGTCTTCAGACAGCGCTGACTCTTTGGCTTGGAAACGGAGATGAGCACCACATCCCTAGAGTCGGATTCGACTGGCTTTCGAGCAAGGGAAACCTTTACCTTTACCTTATGAGAGTTATACATGACTACGCTCCCTGATATTTTGTGATTGGCTCCGCCTCCCATGGCAGCCATTTTGTAATTGGCCCCGCCTCCTGCAGCAGCCATCTTGAGTTGTACTCACCGCCCTGTGTCCGAATTCCAAAGAGGCCCTCAGGCTGAAAAAGATTGGGGACCTCTGATCTACATCATCTGGCACAACAGCTGGGAAGTTTTTAATCACACCCCGTATACGGAAGAGTGATAAAATGGTTGCCCGTGACTTCCTTCTTTTTACCCAGAATACCAGGGTTTGCAAATTTGGGTAGTGGGAGTCAAATAAAGTTAGGAGTCTAAAAAAAAAATGATTTTTTTTTTAAATTACCTCTTTATTTACCTCCTCTTTGGGAACTTGATTTAATACTTCTTGATCTTGCATTTGTTAACCTTTTGCTTCTCCTGAACAATTAAAAGCAAATTAAGACATGCCCCGGCTTCTCTTCCCTTTAAATATCTTGTGGAAGCTAAAGGCAATCTGATCTGCCTGCCAAGAAAAAAAAAAAAAAGGAATCCTTACCTCAAGGCTACTTAAACACTCAATTTAGCAAATCATCCCTGTTTAGTGTAATAGAATAAACAGCACATATTTGAGATAGCTGTTAGCAGAGAGCCACAAGTCTTATGAAAGCCACGGGGATTTCAAGAGTGCCTAGAGAATCGTCGAACAATGCAAGGTAGAAGGAAGTTTTAAATGACCAACAAACCCTTTTGGAGATTAGAATTATCTTCAGAGAGGGGGACCATTCAAGAAGAGAGTTTGGTTTTTAAAAAATATTTTTGAAATAATTTCATTTATACCTCCCCTTCCTCCCCAAAAGGAACCCAAAGCAGAGAAGAAGAAGAAGAAGAAGAAGAAGAAGAAGAAGAAGAAGAAGAAGAAGAAGAAGAAGAAGAAGAAGAAGAAGAAGAAGAAGAAGAAAAGGAGGAGGAGGAGGAGGAGATTGGATGTATACCCCGCCCATCACTATCCGAAGGAGTCTCAGAGCGGCTTACAAACTCCTTTTCCTTCCCCTCCCCACAACGGACACCCTGTGAGGTCGGTGGGGCTGAGAGAGCTCTGAGAGAACTACTCTTGAGAGAAAAGCTCAGAGAGAACTTGTAACTGACCCAAGGTCACACCCACAGCTGCCTGTGGAAGAGTGGGGAATCAAACCTGGCTCTCCCAGATTAGTGTCCGTGCTCCTAACCACTATACCCAACTGGCTTCTCCTCTCCTCCATTTTATCCTCACAACAGCCCTGCGAGGGCGATTTGGCTGAGAGTGTGTGACTGGCCCAATGTCACCCAGCACTGGGGATGCCAGCCTCCAGGTGGGTCATGGGGATTCTCTGGAATAACAGCTCAGCTCCAGACTACATAGATCAGTCCTCTGGGGAAAAATGGATGCTTTGGAGGGTACGATCTGCAGCATTGTACCCCATTGAGGTCCCTGTCCTCCCCAGGCTCCACCCCGAAATCTACACGATTTTCCCAACCTGGATCTGGCAGTCCTAACCCCCCACCCCCCACCAGTGGCTGGGGGGGGGTCTGGCCACCCTACCCAGCATTCTTCCATGGCAGAATGAGGATTTGAACATGGTTCTCCTAGGTCCCAGTCTGACACTCTAAACACTACCCCACACTGGCTTATAGTGAGGAAGGTATACCATCTTCAGTTTATTGAAGGACGATTGAAGCTTGAAGTTGTTATAGATTCTCTGGGCTGTATGGCCGTGGTCTTGGCATCGTAGGACCCGACGTTTCGCCAGCAGCTGTGTCTGGCATCCTCAGAGGTATAACACAGAAAGATGGAGTGCTCTCTGTGTCAGTGGGAGAAGAAAAATGGTAGGCAGGTAATTTATCTCTACCCAGGAAGGTGGGGTAGGGCTGAGTCATTATCTTGTAGGAGTTCCCCAGGCTGTGACATACTAATGGAGGAGCTTTCCTGAGGAGGTTCTTTTGCATATGAATTGACTACTGAAATTCTAATTCGTATGCAAAGGAACCTCCTCAGGAAAGCTCCCCTTTGAAAGTCCCATTCCCCTTTGAAAGGCACATGCCTTCCATATATTCAGCCCAACCTGCTTGCATTTCGTACTTGTGGGTCCATTTGTGAGAAGTGGTGTGGCTTAGCGCAGCTCAGGACCTTAGCCAGGATTTTTAAATTCGGGGGACCTTTAAATAAGTCGGTGCACCCCCCCCCCCAAGGGAGCACCACAAATAAAATTAAAAATTGGAAGTCATGGGGCCTGGGTTGGATGGGAAGTCGGGGGGGAGCTTGGCAGTAAGTTGGGGGGGCTGGGCCCCGAGGTGCCCCTCTGTAGCTACAGGTCTGGCACAGCAGCCCATGATGATGTTCACGCCCTCGGGCGCTGCGTGTAGAAGACGATCTCCTCTCGCCGTGCTGCAGTTGAACGACGGCAACAAAAAGTGTGCTGTAGGTGTACTGAAGAAATGAATATTGCATGGGCTAGCAACAGATTAATGGGAAGAAGGCAGAAACAAGCAAACAGACCCAAATCTGAGAGCGTCTTCAACCTCACGTGGAAGCTTGCTAAATAAACACTTTGATGATTGATTCTGAACATGAAAAGGGTTCACCTGGCATTCGAGACGCAAACACATACAAATATACAAAGACCTCCTTTTTTATTCATGTTTAACACCAGAATACTCTTGTTTGAAAAAAGCCAGGGACAATAGATTGGGGGAGGAGGAGGAGATATGCAAGCGTTGATCTGAACACAGAATTGGGGAGCAGAGGTTCTACTGACAAGATTTTCCTTTTAAGGGTATGCTTGTGACATTTAAGGGCTGCAGGGGCTGAGTGGTTAAGATGCTGAACTGCCGACCGGAAGGTCGGTAGTTCGGCAGTTCGAGACCCGAGTGCCGCATGATGGAGTGAGCTCCCATCTCTGGTCCCAGCTCCTGCCAACCTAGCTGTTCGAAAGCAAGAAATTGCAAGTAGATATATAGGTACTGCTTTGGTGAGAAGGTAATTGCTTTCCGTGCACCTCGGCATCTAGTCATGCCAGCCACATGACCATGGAAACGTCTTCGGACAGTGCTGGCTCTTTGGCTTGGAAATGGAGATGAGCACTGCACCCCTAGGGTTGGATTCAGCTGGCTTTTCAGCAAGGGAAACCTTTACCTTTGCCTTGAGACGTTTACCGACAGTCCTCTCTTAAAACTCTTTCGGGCCAGTTCACATGTGACAGAGTGTATACGGTAGTCCCATGGCTGCTTTGGCTCAGGTCTGCACCTGGGATTCCATGCTGTAAATTCAGTTCCCAGGTGTGCAAGGACCTGATTTGGATCACAACTATGGCACTGCAAGTGACCTTTACTGCACTTGGACCTCACCCTGGGTTTCCTCTGTGTTTGACTTGCGGCCATTTACCTTGCCGTTATCTCTGATTATCAGTTGTTTCCTGCACTAATTTTGTCCTGCTGCAATTTGCTTGCCTGCCCCGGGTTATAAATTCTGCATCGTGAACAAGGGTGTTTGTCCTAGGTATGGCAGGAAAGGGGCAGGCAGGGTTGCAGTTGAGTTAAAAATTCTGCAATTAAATCTGCACCGGGGCCACTCTGGATTGAGGGAAAGCCCATGGCAGAACAAGATCCATATACCCCATGGCAATGGCGGTCCGAACCTGGGGTGACCATAATGTAATGCAGAATTAACCCAAAAAAATGGGATAAAAGGAGAGGGTGAAGTTGAGTGTAGTGCAGAATAGCTAGGAGGAGACAGCGTTGAACCAGGATTAAAGATCTAGTGTGGAAAGGGCCAAGGAGAAGGGACGTCAGCCTTCCTGGCTGTACCATCTCCCCAACTCGGAACAGCCCCGGGGAGCCATTATTTGTAGTGGATCCTCACAAGGCTGATGAAGTTCATTGGTTTCACCTACCAGTCTAAGCTGAAGCTAGCCGTGGCGTCAAACAACATTTAGGATCAGGTAGTACCAACACAGCATCCCAGAAGGGGGTTGCATCACCTTCTGAGTGGACACGTAAGCCCTGATCATAAGTCACAGTAAATGCATGCACATCCTGCCCGTACATGTGTACATCTGCTTGTAAGAAAGAGCCAAACATGCATCCAGAACTTGGATCAATGTGTGGTTTCTGTTGGAAAAATGAAGGTCTGTGTGTGCTGTCTCCCGCCTCGGACTTCAGGAGGTTACCGTAGATTTGGTCCGATAGAGGGGTCAGGAGTCGGACACAGAGCAGCCTTTCCTTCCTGTTATCTGATTCTGTCCCCTTGAAGTGGAATGCTATTCTTAAGGATGTGTTTCCTTCCTTCTGGCTTGATACCCCTCTCTCTTTCACACACACACTTCTCTACCAAAAAGGGAACAATGGATGCAGGGCATGTTTCCTCTGCATCTACATCCATCCTAGCTAGTTAGCTTAGATTTGTATCTATCTCTAATCTATACTGTCTAAAGTGGAGTTCCATTTAATAAAGGACCTTATAAGTTTGATAAATCTGACTACTGGCTCTGTGTGACTTTGTAAGCTTGCTAACAGCACACTCAGCACCTAAGCTTTGCTGCATGATAGACTGGTGCACTCTGCTGGACTGACAGTGATTTCTGGCTGTTCCGCTGTACAAGCACTGAATGTAACATGAGAATTTCTCAACACATCTATAAAGAAAAATCCAGTGTACACTGTGCACGGATTCCACACACGCTCACTGTGATTGTGAAGTGGCCTACAGTTACAAAGGGGTGCAAGTCTGCTTTTAAAACATTAATGCTGAGCTACATGTTTAAGGTATAACAAGGCTACCATCCTAAACCACCATTGCATAGTGGGCGGAGAAGTCCAAGTTTAACTGGAGATGTGTTCGTTTCAGAGTGTACCTGTGCTGGTTGGCAGTAGATGAGCTCGAGAGCCAGTTTGGTGTAGCGGTTAGAAGAACAGACTCTAATCTGGGAGAACTGGGCTTGATTCCCCACGTCTCCATATGCAGCTGCTGGGTGACCTTGGGTCAATCACAGTTCTCTCAAAGCTGTTCTCTCATGAGCAGTTCTTTCAGAACTCTCTCAGCTCCACCTACCTCATAGGGAAAGGTGATTGTCAGCTGCTCTGAGAGTCCAAGTGAAGGGCGGGGCGTAAATCTAATCTCCTCCTCCTCCTCCTCTTCTTCTTCATTTGAGTCCAGTAGGCCCTCAGAGACCAACAAGATTTTTGGGCTATAAGCTTTCAAGAGTCAAAGTTCCCATTGTCCGATAAATGTTGAGCTCTTCCATAGATGTGTTGAGTGCTTCCAAAGTAGTCCATTAGCTCCCAGAATGGGTCGGCCTTTTCCAGTTCTACAGCTGCCTTTCCTGTTCAGCTGGGTGATTAACTGAATAAAAATCTCTGATTTCCCATGCGTTTGTCCCTGGCCCATAAGATGTCTGCCTAGGATTCCAACCCATGGTACAGAAGGGGGACTGTCCAAGAAAACAGAGATACAAGTTTCTCATATTGTGGGCCATTTTAATAGGGAAGTCGATGAAGCGAGAGGCCAACCCTAAAAGTAAACCTTGAGATGCGGCAATCGATAAATCATTGGAAACCTAAGCCAAGCCCGCCTTTGCCGGGTAATCCAATCTGAAGCCAAGTCAATTTCCAGTCAATCATATTTTGATCTTTTCCAGAAACGAGGACTGAAGTTGCGTGAGGGTCCATCGACGTAAATAAATTAGAAACCAAGGGAAGTAAAGGGAAAAGGGGGAATGTTAATCACTTAACGACTGAAGACTTATGATGGATTTCTTGAAGGTCAAAGTCACAGACTAATGTTCAAAGAAGAGAAGATACTTTCCACATATTGGAAATGGAGTTAAGGGCAACGGTGATATTGACTACGGTGTCCTCTGGGCTGGTTGGCAGAGATGGGCTGTTGGACTCCAGTGGTTCCGTTCTTACCCGGTTTACTGGTTCTAAAACATAGTTTCAGATGGGTAACCCTGTTGGTCTGCTGTAGAAAAACTATTTTCAAGTCCAGTGGAGCCTTGAAGATTGACAAGAATTCCAGGGTATAAGCTTCCAAGAGTCAAAGAAGAAGAAGAGTTGGATTTATACCCCACCCTTCACTGCCCGAAGGAGTCTCAGAGCAGTTTACAATCTCCTTTCCCTTCCCCTCCCCACAAAAGACATCCTGTGGGGCTGAGGTGGGGCTGAGAGGACTCTTTTGAGGACTGCTCATGAGAGAATAGCTCTGAGAGAACTTGTGACTGGCCCAAGGTCACACCAGCAGCTGCATGTGGAAGAGTGGGGAATGAAACCTGGTTCTCCCAGATTAGAGTCTGCACTCCTAACCACTACACCAGATTGGCTGTCTTTGTCAGGTACAAGTAAGAATGGAGGGCTCAGGGATCGCCATCCCTACTTGTATCTGACACAGGGACCTTTAACTCTTCTGAAGACATCTTGTTGGTCTTGAAGGTGCTGCTGGGCTTGAAGCTAGCAGTTCTGAAAGGTGGTGCTGAGAGCCAGCTGCCCGACCCCGTGGTTGGATCCCGCTGTGACGTTCAGTGCTCCATTCCATGTTTTACATTAGTTTCCTGATAACTAGAATCTGGAGCAGTTCTGGCCCAGGTTTTATTCACAGCTCTGGATGAGCCGGTTAGAGGAACTTTTCTGAAGGACTGCGGTAGGTGTTTCTTGATTGGTTGCTCCTGAATTAAGATTCTACATGTTTCTTAAAAAGACCGGGAACAAGTTCCTGGATGATTGTTGCATCTTACACCCACCATATTCCATTCAGTTTGGCCAGGGATCGTGGAGGCTGGGTTGTTGTTATTGTTTTTGGCCATCTTCTGGGCATGGAGCAAGGGTCACGGGGGGGAGGTATTTGTGAATTTCCTGCATTGTGCAGGGGGTTGGACTAGATGACCCTGGAGGTCCCTTCCCACACCATGATTCTATGACTTTTGGCCCAGGAGCCCAGAGTCACTAAAATGGCCCTTTCCCAGTATCTCCCCATATACAGACTTTATTGGTTTTATTTATTTGTACCCCGCCTTTCTCCTCAATGGGAACCCAAAGCAGCTTATGTCATTCTCCTGTCCTCCATTCTCCCCCTCACAACAACCCTGTGAGGTAAGTTAGGCTCAAGGTCATCCAGTGAGTGTCCATGGCAGGACTGGGGATTCGAACCCAGGTCTCCAGGAGAGCCAGTTTGGTGTAGTGGTTAGGAGCATGGACTTTAATCTGGGAGAACTGGGTTTGATTCTCCACATGCAGCTGCTGGTGTGGCTTTGAGTCAGTCACAAGTTCTCTCAGAACCGTTCTCTCAAGAGCAGTTCTGGAAAGAGCTCTCTCAGCCCCACCTACCTCACAGGGTGTCTGTTGCGGGGAGGGGAAGGGAAAGGAGATTGTAAGCCACTCTGAGATGCTGAGTGAAGGGCGGGGCATAAATCCAATCTCCTCCTCCTCTTCATCTTCCTCTTCTTCTGAGACTCCGAGTGAAGGGTGGGGTATAAATCCAATCTTCTCCTCCTCCTCTTCCTCTTCTTCTTCTTCTCCTCCTCCTCCAAGTGAAGGGTGGGGTATAAATCCAATCTCCTCCTCCTCCTCCTCCTCTTCTTCTTCTTCTTCTTCTCCTCCTCCAAGTGAAGGGTGGGGTATAAATCCAATCTTCTTCTCCTCCTCCTCCTCCTCCTCCTCCTCCTCCTCTTCTTCTCCTCCTCCTCCTCCAAGTGAAGGGTGGGGTATAAATCAAATCTCCTCCTCCTCCTTTTCTCCTCCTCCTCCTCCTCCTCCTCCTTCTTCTTCTTCTTCTTCTCCTTCTTCCCAGATACTAATCCAACATTCTTAACCACTCTGCCACGCTGGCTCTCATCATGTCATTGCGACATGCTGCCAGGCAGCTACTTCTTTTAAAAAAAGTCAGACAGTGATGATAACAGACACTGTATGCTTATAAAAAGTCTTTCCACGCGGTTTCCTCTAAGCCTGTTTGCATCATTATTTTGTGCGTTTAGATTTTTGCACAGCCTTCTAGGAATCATAATGCCGCCTCTTAATCGTTTCATTACCTAGCCCGCCTATCCACGAGCCCGGGATAGGATTTGATTCCCCACCACCGATACTGTGCAGCCGCCAAGCTATTCAGCGGCTGCGTCAATCGGAAAGTGGCAAGGTGAGGCGGTGAACCCAGACTCCTATCATGGCTGTCAGAAACAGTATGTTTGCTTGCCAAGCATTTTCGCCACGAATTTTGCAGCATTGCTACCTTCAGCCGAATGGCACGTTCCGTCAAGCCTAACACCCCCTTCTAATTCTTTCGAACGAGTGCAATGCTGGCAGGCCCGCTGAGCTCTCGGACGCCCGGTGAGCTTTGAGGTGGCTGCGGGCCTGTTTCCTCCCTTCTGGGTTCAGCCCTCGTTGCGATCTTTGTAATGTTTAGCAAAAGATAACAGATTAAGCTGAGTGCCGGGATAATGAAATATAAATTAGTAGGTTTGCCAGCCTTTATCCGCAGCACTGTCAGAGCGGATTATCGGGTATATCAGAGTTCAGAGCAGTCAGTTAAATTTCCCCTTATCAGAAAGCGAGTGTGAAGTGCGGTAATGTTGCTAAGTGCAGAACAAAAATCTCTCTCCCTCTCTCCCTCTTTTTGCATCCCACGACTGCTCCAGGCAACATTCTTGGAAACCTCGAACTACGAAGGAAAAGAAGACCCTGAGATATATACACTGTGACAAGCCAGGAGGCTAAACTCTACCAGTAAACCATCCGATGAGCGGCAGTCGCCTGTGGCTGTGACATTACCACACTTTGCTCAGCTTCAGAAAGGGAAATTTAACTGACGACTGCTATGAACCAAAGCTGCAGCCTCAGCCAGATAATACAGCCTGACAACATTGTCAGGCAAAAAAGGCCTGTGTTCCCATTGATTTCCTCGCATTAGAGACATATTACCCTGAGCTGTGTGTGTTTGAGGGTCGGTGCGCGAACACTGTGGGAATATCAAAGGGAAAGACACACTGATTTGGGCAGGAGCCGGCCTGACGCGGAGAAATCCCCAAAGTGCCCAGCCTGAAATATATATTACTTGGCAAAGAAGGGATGGGCCACGATATTGACTTTAATTATCGCTCCGTCCTTGGCCTGCATCAGATGTATACCCTTCTGGGTTCATTTTAACAAGGAGTAGAGTTTCTTTTCTTTTCTTTTTTTAAAAAAAGAACACAATATATTGCGTCGTGCCAGTCTCGTGGAAATAAAAGGCTAAGAGAGACGGGTTTAAATGGGTTTAAACGGTGAGGGGTTAAGTAGTGTCCCTTTGGAGATCTGAAACAATCAAAAAGAGGGTTTTTTTTTCTGGGAGTCTTCCATACCGTAAAGACAAAACAACTTGTGACAGATGAAGAGCCTTCAGGGAGGGGCTGTGGCTTGGTGAAAGAGCATCTGCTTGGCATGCAGAAGGTCCCAGGTTCAGCCGGAAACCCTGGAGAGCTTCTGCCAGTCTGAGTAGGCAATACTGATCCTGATGGTCTCTCATCTGAGTACTAACCACAGCCAGCCCCGCTTAGGTTCTGTCATTTCCTCCTGGAAGCGGCCAGTCCCCAAGGTGCCTTCTTGGACAATTGACAAACAGGGTTTTGGAGAAAGGACCGGATCAGGGAGGGATGCAACAGTTTCTCCTTCTTTTCTATTCCAGGCTGAGCACAAAAACCCAGCCTTGTGCTGCTGTGAGAGAAACTGCTTGGTGCGTGCAGAATGTCCTGGGTTCAATCCCTGGCACCTCCAGTTAAAAGAATCAGATAGGAGGTGATGGTCTTATACATATGGAACAGAAGTCTTATACATATGGAGCATAGGTCTTATACATATGGAACAGAAGTCCATCAGTGGCTATTAGCCACAGGGTACAGATGGGAGCTCTCGGTCTGGGGCAGGTGATGCACTCTATTCTTGGTGCTGGAGGGGGCAGCAGTGGGAGGGCTTCTAGTGTCCTGGCCCCACTGCTGGACCTCCTGATGGCACCTGGTATATTTTGGCCGCTGTGTGACAGACTGTTGAACTGGATGCGCCATTGGCCTGATTCGACATTGGCTTCTCTTATGTTCTTAAGTTCTTATGTTCTTATGTTCTTATGATGTGAAAGACCTCAGACCCTGGAGAGCCACTGTCAGTCTGAATAGGCAATGCTGTATTTGATGGAACACTGGTCTAATTCAGTATAGTTTATGGGTTCATGTATCCCATGCTTCCCAGTATAGCCTTTTTGGAGTACCAAAGGGAAGACCACATTCTTTTTTAACCAGCAAAAAAAGCTCGTTGGATCCAATGGAACACCTTGCTGCTAAGATCCAAATGCCTTGTCAATGGAAGTGTTTGCAAGGGCCTTTAAGACTGGAATGCTAATCCATGGCTGTGTCACAGAAGTTCACAAAAGCTTCCTGGCTCACGGCTGCTATAAGATCCATTCCTTCTAAAGGAAGTCACAGCACTTAAACGAGAGCAGAAGACCAATGGTTTAGTTGAAAGCTGCATTTTAAGACAAGGCAATTAAGAATGTGGAATGTTTTGGACCACTGAGTACATAACTGCTTCTTTTGGAAGTCAGAAGGGAGGAGCTTTTGAAGATGCCAGGGATGGCCCGTGGCATCTCAGCTGAACCTACCTCACAAGGTTATCGTAAGGAGAAAGGAGAAGAAGAGATTGGACTTATAACCCGCCCTTCACTACCTGAAGGAGTCTCAGAGCGGCTTAGAATCTTTCCCTTCCCCTCCCCACAACAGATACCCTGAGGCAGGTGGGGCTGAGAGAGCTCTCTCAAGAGCTGACCTTGAGAGAACAGCTCTGAATTAAGAATTAAGAATGTGGAATGTTTTGGACCACTGAGTACATAACTGCTTCTTTTGGAAGTCGGAAGGGAGGAGCTTTTGAAGATGCCAGGGATGGGCCGTGGCTTAGCGGCAGAGCGTCTGCTTGGCATGCAGAAGGCCCTGGGGTCAATCCCCGGCATCTCTAGTTAAAGGATCGGGCTGTAGGTGATGTGCAAGACCTCAGCCTGAGACCCTGGAGAGCTGCTGCCAGTCCGAGTAGACAATACTGACTGGGATGGGCCAAGAGGCTGAGTCAGTATAAGGCAGCTTCTTGCATTCATACGCTCATGGTGTTCTAGATTGTTTCAGGGCTTTCTTTTTCTTTTTATAAAGAGGTGCCGGGATTCCAAAGAGGGAAACAAAGCTTTCGATCTGTATGCTGGAATCTCACGGACTTTTAAACATTTTATAAAGAATTTTGTCACAGAGCTTCCGGAACCCCGTTCCGGCGCATTCCGCCAGCAAAGAAAAAAGCCCTGAATTGTTTCAGCTAGGAGCAGGGCACCAATCCTTGAGCACCATGGGATTTCCGTTTGTGCCAACGTGCCAAGGATTAGACTGTAACCCCTCTTGGAACATGGAGGAGTGAGAAGCTGAAGACATAAGAGACAAGGTGGGTGAGAGGAAAACATGGGAGACATATGGAATGGGTGGTTTGAAAAGGTAGCCAGGTTAGTCTGCAGGAGAACAGCTAGACTCAATTCCAGGAGCACCTTTGGGACCAACGAGATTTTTAGGGTGCGAGCATTCGATAATCAAAGCTTCCTTCATCAGATACAAGTCAGAACAGAGATCTCTGAGTCTTTATATCCCAGTCAGAAGGTGGGAGGGGCATTGTGAAGAAGGGACTCAGCACTGAAAGGTATAATGCACATTGTACCTTTGGGTCTACTTGGGGTAGGAGGGAGGGAGGGCAGATTATAGAGGAAACAGAAGGGAGGGAGGGAGGAAGGAAGATTCTCCCACAGAACACTGTATGTCTTGATGTTTGCCAACAGCAGGGAGCCAGTGGGGTGTGGTGGAGTGCTTAGAATGTTGCACTAGAAGATCTTGGGAGATGCAGGTTCAGATCTCCTGTTTGCCATGAAGTTCAATACCATTGACTCTAGCCTTGGTTTATGACGTTCAGCTTGACCAGAACTTGAGACACTGGGGTTTTCTTTACTTGTGTAGGAAAACGTGGGGGGGAGGCAACCAATGCAGAGTTTTCACAAGTTGGGGGTTATATTCTTGGAATCCCTGCTGCTCATTCCCAATAGAGACTAAAATGCTGGAGGGAAGAAGAGGAGGAGGAGGAGATTGGATTTATACCCCACCCTTCACTTGGAGTCTCAGAGCAGCTCACAATCTCCTTCCTTTCCTCTCCCCACAACAGACACCCTGGGAGGTAGGTGGGGCTGAGAGAAGCCAAGGTCACCCAGCTGGCTGTGAAATGTAGTCCCTCTGTCCCTCTCTTTACACATGTCCTATCAGATGCTAAAATATAGGACAGGCCTCTTAGTTTAGGAAGTTACAGATCTCTACAGAATCTCCAGTACCTTGAAGTTTCCTTCAGCTCTCCAGGCCAGCACATGGTCAATGGCTGCCTCCTACAGACCTCAGTTAAGAGTTCTGTCTGCTCTGATGGACTCCACTCCAAAGAAAAGAGGACTCCCTTCTTGCTTCCCTTTCTCCTCCCACTGACCTGGTCAGGCCAGGTCAAGGAAGCCTTTCTTGAAGTTTCCAGAATTTTCTTCCTGAAGTTTTCCTAATATTTAATTCCTCCAAATCTCTGTTCCCTGCTTGGAGGTGGGGGGAGCTTCACCATCCCTTTATCTAGACCTATTAGCATTTGTATGAAGGTGGGCTGAGATAAGTCTGGAAAGCAATTGAACTGACTCTTCCTCTCTTCCTGCCTGTTCTCTGCCCAGAGAGGGGGATAAAAAACTTTTAGAACTCAGAGTGAAGGTTTTGCTCATTTCAAGCCCCCAAAAGGAAAAAAAAATGCATTTCTTCACATAAACAATCGGCCAAAACCTGGTATCTTCTGCGGCCCAGGATCACCCCTTCTGAACCACTGGCTGAGTCGTGCAGTACTCAGGAAGGAAAGATATTCAGTGACGGAAGGTTGATGCACAGTGCTGCTTCTGACTGAGAAGTGAAAGGGCAGTTTGGTTGAGACCAGGATATGCGTGGGAAGTCATTAAAATTAATTACTCATACTTTTATTTATTTATTAAATTAGATTTGCTAGGCTGCCCTTCCCTACAACTAGGGCTCAGGGCACCTTGCAACAAAATAATATACAAAGTTCTTTAAATTAAAACCAGCATTAAAACCACCTAAGAACAGATCAGTAAGTAGCACAATATACATATACAAGATGGTGGGGAAAAATTCATCTCCCCAGACTCCTTGCGGGGAGGGGTTGTTACTGTCAGGCCTCTTAGTCAAGTCCCAGAACACAGTGCTTCATGAAGAAGAATCTGTTTATTGGTGAATTATAACTAAAGCCACGTATACAGCTTGTGTCAGGAATGGCCGGGGATAATGGAGGCCCCTTACTTATAGTGAATTCAAACACCCCCCTAGACTAAATGAAGCCAATGAATAAATTTCACGTGCGGGGGCAAAGCAAGCAGGCAAAAGAAAAACAAAAAACAAGTTAAAAGCTATTGATTCCCAGCGTAGTGTCCTGCAGCTGGAGACACCACAAGGTCAGAGTAATGATAACATACAGGCAGTGAAACAGTACTGATGAGAGGCTGAGAGAAGGAAAGTACTCCCTTACATTCCATCCCAATGACAGGGCTGCCTGACAGTTAGGGATGGGGAGAGTTTATGGGAATGCCATATGTCGTACTGTCCCCGTCGTTGCCCTCAACTGAATCCCTGGTGGAACATCTCTGCCTTGCACTCCCTGCAGAAAGGTAATAACTTCCACAGGGCATGGGTGACTTCTGGCAGAGAGTCCCACTGGGTGGAGGCCAGGGCCGATATCTCTCGGATATCACGTGTCTAGTTATGAAACTTATAAGCAAGATGATGGCCCCAGTCACACGCGGAATTTGCTGCAGGAGAGCCATGGGTGGTAGGTGGATTATTGGGGCGTGATTATACCACAACGTCTGGCAAGTGGAGTGCACCCACGGCCAACCCGTGGCTTCCCGCGTAAAAAGTGGAGTTAAAAACTACCTGCTAACAAGTACTATCTTCCGTTAAATGTGTGGCATCGGCAGACATAAGAACCTAAGAGAAGCCAATGTTGAATCAGGCCAATGGCCCATCTAGTCCAACACTCTGTCATACAGCGGCCAAAATATACCAGGTGCCATCAGGAGGTCCAGCAGTGTGGCCAGGACACTAGAAGCCCTCCCACTGCTGCCCCACCCCAGCACCAAGAACAGAGTGCATCACCTGCCCCAGACTGAGAGTTCCCATCTATACCCTGTGGCTAATAGCCACTGATGGACTTCTGCTCCAGATGTTTATCTAATTCCCTCTTGAAACTGTCCATGCTTGCAGCTGCCACCACCTCCTGTGGCAGTGAATTCCATATGTTAATCACTCTTTGGGTGAAGAAGTATTTCCTTTTATCTGTTCTAACCCGACTGCTCAGCAGTTTCATGGAGTGCCCACGAGTTCTTGTATTGTGAGAAAGGGAGAAAAGGACTTCTTTCTCAACCTGCTCAATCCCATTCATAATCTTATAAATCTCGATCATGTCACCCCTCAGCCGTCGTTTCTCCAAGCTAAAGAACCCCCAAGCGTTTTAACCTTTCTGATCGGAGACACGCTGGTAGCCCGTCGCATCCAGCAGCCATCGGCGTTGGGTGCATGTGCACAAACAAGGTCCTGCTGCATTGCCTCGCCGATCCTGCTGCTTTGCCTCACTGGTCTGATGGGCTGCTGGAGGCCTGCAGATGAAGCTGCAGGGGGACATGAGATCCTGCTACCGTGCTTCTTTTTGCTCTGCCACTAAAAGCCTCCTGTCCCCTGCGGATTATCCCTCTCGTGTGACCGGGGCCATAGTTGGGTAGAAGCCACCAAAGTATCCCTGGTGGAGATACGCGAGTCGGCATTTCCAGAGTAATGTTTCATAGTGGAGGTGTTCAACAAGTGATCGTGTGAATGCCAGATGGAATGTGGGAACCAGGTCTCAGATTCTTGGTTTCTGCTGGTGGTTTCACAAAGCCTCGGTCCCTAATCAGGGCCAAGTTCCGGGTGCTGAATTCTTTCATATTGGCATAAATGAGAGACAGAGTCCCTGGATAGTTCCAGGTAGGCGGCTGTGTTGGTTGGAAACAGTAGAACAAATTTAGAGTCCATTCGCACCTTTAAGACCAACAAAGGTTTACTCGAGGTCTGAGCTTCCGTGTGCATGCACACTTTTTCAAAGATTTGAAATTTCAATATTTCAAATATTTGGAAAAGTGTGCATGCACACAAAAGCTCATAGCTCGAATAAACCTTTGTTGGTCTTGAAGAATCCCTGGATGCCTGTGAACTGTGGCAAGGCAACTTTGCTGTCTTTCAGATTCAAGCAGAAATTTCACCCACGCTTAATTAAAATAACTGCCCCCTCCCAAAAAACGGTGACGATTTCATTCGGTTTTGCCCTGGTTTCCTCTGTCAGCCATGTGTATAACATGATCAGATAACACTTCAGCTCACCCGACGGGAACAGCAGAATTCCAACAGCCTGGAAGAATTAAAGTCAACACCGTCGTTTTGGAAAAAAAAAACCCCTAATTTTTAAAAAGTGCAATTACCTCTTTCCTCCTAAGCGGAACATAGCCACCGGTGCTTGCCTTTAACAAGTCCGCGGCATCAAATATTCCACGCCAGGGAAAAAAAAGAAGTGTAGCCACCGCTGGACTGGCGTTCTGTCTGAAATGCCCTCCAACAGTTTTTCGGCTCCGAAAATTAGCATTCGACAGCGCCAGAGGAAACAGAGGGATTCTCCCGTGTTGAACAAAGGGGGATGTGAACTTTTGATCTCATTACTGACAACGTCTTGACCTCAGAGGGGTTTTTTTTATGCGCTGACCCCCAGCCCGCCTTTGGACTTCCATTCCCCCTCTCTTCCTCTCCCCCCCCCATCTGACATGACTGCATGGATTTAGCAAGCCACACCAAGGGAGGTGGCTCTTCTAATCTTCATTTAAAAATAATTGCAAGTTTGTACACAATCGAGGAAAGGCCCGTTGATAACGCTCGTCGGGGAGAGAAGAAAAGAAACGGGAGAGGAAAGAAAAACAAAGAAAAGGGCCTGGGCTCGAAGGCTGCATTTGAACTGGTATTTAGTGTTGCTTGAAAAGTCAGCCTAAGCCTGTTGAAAACCCATCCAGAGTTACTGGATTAAAAGATCTGCCCGTACTTACTCACACTGCCGCAGGAAAGCAGGGAGGGAGGCTTGCGAGCATCCCCTGAACCTGTTCCTTGTTACTCCAGCGAGCCGGTTTTTTTGTTTGGGAATGCAGTTCGCCAGGAATGAAAGACGTGCTGTTGGGTTAAGCCTAGAGGGTGAAGAGGTTCTCCCTCCCTCTCTCTCATTTGAAAAGAAAAGACAGACTTGAGAGCCTGAACCGGGTTTAAGGATTATTTTTGGCGGCCATCCTCTGCAGGCAGGCAGGCCCGCTCGCGTGAGGTTTTTGCTACAGCGCCGTGACGGAGGGGAGATTTCTCCGTCCGTTATTTCGGCACATAGCAAAAGTTTCCTGGCCCGTTTTGGGAGACAGACGGCTATGGGCGACTGCTGACAAGTGCCCTGTGATGGCTGGGAAATCATTTTGCAGCCAGATTTCGGGAAATTGTTGTCTCCTCATGTACAATTTGTTTTTATCTACTTCCATCAGGCCCCACCTTTCTCCTCAACGGGACCCAAAGGGGCTTACATCATTCTCCATTTTTATCCTCACATCAACTCTGTGAGACAGGTTAGGCCGAGAGTGTGTGACTGGTTCAAGGTCATAAAAGTATAAGAACATAAGAGAAGCCAATGTCGGATCAGGCCAATGGCCCATCCAGTCCAACATTCCATCACAAGGGTGGCCAAAAATACCAGGTGCCATCAGGAGATCCACCAGTGGGGCCAGGACACTAGAAGCTTCCCCACCATTGCCTCCCTCCAAGCACCAAGAATACAGAGCATCACTTGCCCCAGACCAAGAGTTCCTATCTATACCTTTGTGGCTAATAGCCACTGATGGACCTCTGCTCCATATGTTCAGCCAATTCCCTCTTGAATTCCTTTCCATGCTTGTAGCCACCACCGCCTCCTGTGGCAGTGAATTCCATGTGTTAATCGCTCTTTGGGTGAAGAAGGACTTCCCTTTATCTGTTCTAACCTGACAGCTCAGCAATTTCTTTGAGCGTTCACAAGTTCTCGTATTGTGAGAAAGGGAGAAAAGGACTTCTTTCTCGACCTGCTCTGTCTCACGCATGATCTCGTAAACCTCGATCACGTCACCCCTCAGCTGTCGCTTCTCCAAGCTAAAGAGCCCCCAGCACCTTAACCTTTATTCATAGGGAAAGTGTTCACCCAGCAAGCTTCTATGGTGGAGCAGAGATTTGAACCTGGATCGTCAAGATCCTTGGCAGACTAGCCACTACACCACACTGGCTCTCAGGCTGTCCTCAGTCTCCTCAGGTGGCAATATGTTCCATCCCGGTGCTGCATGACCTCTGCTGTGCCCTGGCTTTTTTCCTGGCTCCAAATCCAGCCCTTTCGGCTCCAAGTCCAGCTCTAAGTTCAGCACTGATGGAAGGAGTGTTTTTGATTTGCTTCCTCTGTTTTCAGACCCCTGGCATATCCTCATGGTTCAATACTTAAGGTGGTTCACAGTTGTAAAGGTTCCCATAGCTACCCCTCCAAAATACGGTCATTTTCCACAAGGAGCCCCATCCTGTCAAGGCAAGAAGGATGCTACTTCTTGGCCATGATTTTCCATTGCCAAGGTACTAGAGAAGACGTTCCTGACTCTTAGTATAGGACAGGGACATAAGACAAAGGCTGTGGTCACACTGGCGGCTTGGCATGATACGGTGTGGTTGAAAGTGTTGCAGGACATATCAGCCACACAGCACACCCTGCTGCGGGTTACTCCAAGAAACATCCCATGGTAAAGCATCCGCATTATCGCAGCACCACGGAGCACACACCAATTCCCCCCCCCAAAATTCATGCATGTGCAGAAGTGCACACGTGCACACATATGCTCATAGGCCTTTTTTCTTTTAAAAAAATGCCTCCCTAGTGGCAGAACGGATCTGCAGGTTCAGACTGCCAAATCTGTTCTGTCCGTGCTCCCCTGCGTTCAGATATCCAGCCGTGTGCAGTGACTGCACGGGGGACCGAAAACACCACTTGTGATGTGGTAACCCGGCTCCAAGTCGGGATAGGTATGGCTTCGGAATGCCTGACAGATGTGGCTGTCTGACTGGGCCCATCTGATCTGGAAGGGAGGAGTGGCCATGTCGGGCCAAACTGCCCGTGTGGTCGCAGCCAAAGTCTCAGGGACATCTGTTTGGGCATTGTGGCGAAGAAGAAGAAGTGTCATGAAAGATTAATGCGGGGAACACATGGCGCACATCGCACTGATGAAGCAGGCCTGTTTCTATGAGAAGACACTTTACAACAAAATTTCCCTGATCCCTACAGAAACTGTGGGTCTTCCCTGTGGGTTTGCCCTCACGGTGGAGCAATATAAGGGTGCCTAGTCTAGGGCTGCCAGGTCTGGGTTGGGAAATACCTGAGAAGAGTGGGGTTGGGGGGGAAGGGACTTTGGTGTGGTATGATGCCATGGAGTCCACCATTCAAAGCAGCCATTTTCTCCTGGGGAATTGATCTCCATCCACTCCCTGGAGGCTGTATCAAAACACAAACACTCCGTGTGTAACTTACGAACAGAAGTAGAAAGAATACATTATCCAAAACAATTTTAACAATTCTTAACCATTCAAATATTTGTCAAATTCAAACACTCTTATGATTCCTTGAAGGGTTAGGATCCGATAGTACTTAATACGAAAGACAAAATCCAGAGTAAAGTTCACTAATCTTTTGCCTAAGACCCTTCAGGAGAGCGAAAGTTCCACGGGAGAACAAAAATTCCACGTGGCAGTAGTTGGATCCCAACCCTTCAAGAAATCACAAGAGTGTTTGAATCTGACAAATATTTGAACAGTTGAGAATTGTTAAAATTGTTTTGGATAATATATTCTTTCTACTTCTGTCCGTGTTTTGGTACAACCTCCTCCCGTGAGCTCTCCTTTGGATACAACCACCAGGTGGTTGGTAACTCGGTATCAATAATGAGAGGGTGTGCACAGCTGGGGGTTTCAGAGAGTTTTGGGCCGAGTCCTACAGTGTTGAACCCCAGCATGATGCCATTGGTTCCAGGTAGCACCCGAAGTTGTATCATCACACAGGGCAACCATCGTGCCCCACTGTTTGGCCAGCAGGTCTCCTCCTGCCAACCTGCTGAGTGTCGGGAGATCTTCTGCTAGTACCATTGATCTCCAAGCGACCTGGAGAAAACGGCTGCTTTGGAGGGTGGCCTCTGTGGCATTATAACTTGCCCTTTCTAAAGCCTGATTGTTCGTCACCTAATATCTTCTCTTTGTCCATCCACGCTGGCCTCGCTGATAAGCAAGTATGCTCTAGACACCCCTGGCTCCTTATATGCAGCCTCTATTGATTTAAGGGCTGCCTTTGACTCTGTGTCGCACGCACGCCTATGGAACAAACTAAATGCTATACGCCTGCCTAAAAGATTGTTAAAATTAATAATGAATCTTTATTCGGGAAACTTGTTGCATGTCAAAATAAACAATGAGGGGCAGTTATCTAAACCTTGTTGTTGTTGTTCAGTCGCACAGTCGAGTCCGACTCTTCACGACCCCATGGACCAGATCATGCCAGGCTCTCCTGTCTTCCGCTGTCCGCTGAAGTTTGCTCAATTTCATGTTCGTTGCATCGATGACACTGTCTAACCATCTCATCCTTTGCCGTCCCCTTCTTCTTTGACCTTCAATCTTTCCCAGCATCAAGGCCTTCTCCAGTGAATGCTCCCTTCTCATTTGGTGGCCAAAATATTAGAGCAAAGTATCTAAACCTATATCGATCCAAAGAGGAGTTTGTCAAGGATGTGTTCTTGCACCGCATCTATTCAATTGATATCTAAATGACTTTGTCCCAGGTCTTCAAAACATACCCACTCATGCATTGGGAAACTGACCAGTGCGTGCCCAGCTGTATGCTGATGACCTCGTCTTATTATCAAGAACTTGGATTGGCCTAAAAAGTGCCATTAAAGTATTTATTGCCTACTGCAACAAAGAACTATTGGAGTTAAATGAGGACAAGTCCAAAATTATGGTCTTCACAAAATCAACACGAAGATCAAACAAAAGATGGAAAATCGGAAGGTACAAAACTATAACTTGCCCATGTCCCTCCCCTCCCCAAACCCTGCTCTCCCCAGGTTCCAACTCCCAAATCTCCAGGAAAATCCCAACCCTGAGCTGGCAACCCTACTGGAGACACCGGTAGGGATGGGCACAAACCAGCTCATGAACTAAAGTTCGTAACGAATTTTGGCTGGTTCGTGGTTTGTTAAGTGATGCTCATGAACTGAAGAGCTGCCACCAACTTCCAGAAATTTTGATGCACTCTTAACTGCTGCACCACACTAGCTCTCTTGATTTTACTCATGGCACTTTGACAATGTATCATGTATTGATGAAGGGGAAAAAAAGCCATCTTCTATTTGGTATGCAAATGTGTTGCCATTTCCAAGAGGAATGGGACAGAGTTTGTCCTGTTTATTGTTAGTAACTGCCACAAGAACAGTTTTTGTTTTTTTTAATACACTAAAGACTTTAATTAACAGTGTGTCTTTATTAGGCGAGGCAGGATAATTAATTACTAGCTGCAAACGTTCACACAGACAATAACACGTCCTCTGCTTCTCATATTTCAATCTATACATGCGTAGGCAGCAATGTTTTTGAGTGATGTGAATCCTTCCATTTGAAAAGGGGCAATGATTTTCCAAGGGGGTCATATAATGTCTCCGTCACCCGCCAATTTGGTACCTCGCCCGTACTAAAACTGCAATCAGCAGAACTGAACATTTGACAAACTGTTTGCGTGTGTCTGAACAGCCTGCAGAAGTTCAGTTGCGCAAAGCAGTCAATGTCCCGTGCACATTCATATATGGACTTTTCTTTTTTTTAAACCCAGGCAGGGCTGGGACATTTTATTATTTTCAAAGGACAGAAAGACACTACAACACAAAAGAGACAACATGAAGAACACATAACAACAACATAAACTACAAAAGTAGAGCTCATACTTAATGACCAGTTACTCTGTATAATACGTTTGCATCTCACCTTATTTTAAGCATCTTTTTCTAGTTACACAATCTGTTTTAAATGATAAACAATATTATTTAAGTCTTCAAAGATTCTGTGTAAAGTCCTCAATCCATCTATAAAATTCTGACCATAATATTCTCAAAGACTCCCTCTTTTTTCCCTTGTAATTGGAGAGTTAATTTGTCCATTTCTGCTGCTTCAAACAGTTTGTTTATTATTTCTTCTTCTGTAAGTACTTCTTTCTTCCAATACTTTGCATATAGAATTCCTGCGGCTGTTACAACATGTACAATTACATAAGAATGTTTTTGTAAAAGAGTTTGGAATGATATTTAATAAAAACAATTCAGGATTAAATGATATGGTTAAATCTAACATTTTCTGCAATATTCTATGTATCCATATCCAATATGTTTTGGCAATCTTACATGTCCGCCACATATGATAAAAAGAGCCAGTTTTACTTTTACATTTCCAACATAAATTCGACATATTGGGATACCATTTAGCCAGATTTTCAGGAGTCATATGCCATCTATAAAACATTTTATATATTTTTCTTTATAAGAAATTGCTTATAAATTCACTGCCACAGGAGGTTCACTGCCACAGGTGGTGGTGGCAGCTACAAGCATGGACAGTTTCAAGAGGGAATTAGATAAGCATATGGAGGAGAAGTCCATCAGTGGCTATAAGCCACAAGGTATAGATAGGAACTCTCAGTCTGGGGCAGGTGATGCACTCTATTCTTGGTGCTGGGGGGGGCAGCAGTGGGAGGGCTTCTAGTGTCCTGGCCCCACTGCTGGACCTCCTGATGGCACCTGGTATTTTTGACCACTGTGTGACACAGAGTGTTGGACTAGATGGGCCATTGGCCTGATCCAACATTGGCTTCTCTTATGTTCTTATGTTCTTATGCTTTTGTAAATTTTATATTCCGCTTCCACACCCTAGACCATTCCTCCAACTTTATATTACGGCCTGTATTTTGTGCCCACTTAATCACTGCTTCTTTTACCACTTCATCTTGCATATATTGACTTTTCCATGGCTTCCTTGTCTGCTGCTGTTCCTGCCTCTCCTTCTGTCTGCTGTTTGCCCCGTATTCGGGTTACCAGATGTCCTCTTTTCAGAGGACATGTCTTCTTTTTTGGTATCCATCCTCATTTATAATTAAAGTTGTTGTTCTTTAAAAACAAGGAAGGTAACCCTGACCTGGCAAGCCCGATCTCACCAGATCTCGGAAGCTAAGCAGGGCCAACCCTGGAAAATACTTAAAAGGGAGACCTCCAAGGAATACCAGGGCCAGGATGCAGAGGAAGGCAATATCAAGCTGCCTCTCTGAAACATTCTACCCTCACTAGGGGTTGTCAGACGTCACCATGACTTCCAGGCACACAAGTGTCGCATGCACACACACACACACACACAAAACAACAACAACCAAGGAAGGTTAGGAACAGGGCTATTTTTGGGCAGGAATGCACAGGAACAGAGTTCTGGCTGGCTTCCAAGTTGGCCACGCTCAGCAGGAACTCATTAGCATAATAGGCCACACCCAACAGCAGGAACCCATTCGGATTGGCTACATTAGGGGTGTGTGGCCTAACATGCAAAGGAGTTCCTGCTACAAAAAAAGCCCTGTGTTTTGACAACAAACAAGGTAAACAGAATAAGACGCAAAAGGTGGGTGTGGCTGGATGACTGCACTTCTGGTAACATGGGGGTGTATGGCCTAATATGCTAATGAGTTTCTGCTGTTGGGTGTGGCCAAAACCCAAGGCTTTTTTGTAGCAGGAACTCCTTTGCATGTTAGACCACACACCCCTAATGTAGTCAGTCCTGATGAACTTTCTGCTGTTGGGTGTGGCCTATTATGCTAATGAGTTCCTGCTGGGTGTGGCCAACTGAGGAGAGGAGTCAGCCGGAACTCCCTTCCTGTGCATTCCGGCCCAAAAATAGCCCTGTCCAACTAGAACACTGAACAAAACAGCAAGGTAGTCAGGTGGTTTTTTTGGGGGACGGTTGCATATGTGCGTTTGTGTGCCTGGAATTTATGGCCATCTCTGGCAACTCCTACTGGAGGATGTTCAGGGAAGTGGCTTCACTTCTGCCTCTCAGTCCTGGTATTCTCTGGAGATCCCCCATCCAAATATTTGCTGGATTCAGCCCTGTTTAGCTTCCGAGATCTGACGAGATCGAGCTTGCCTGACCTATCCATGTCAGGGCAGCCGTCCAACCAGGTTGAATGTCTATCTCATGACTTGCGGCCTGCCTAATTATGGCTCTGCTTAAAACAAAGGTCATGTTAAGCCCTGGTGCAGAGGAGAAGTATACACTGATACATTTCAGAGCTGTGGATTCCAAGTAAGGGAACTCAATGGGCATTCCTCCTTTGATATGAAAAGTCTTTTCTAGATTTGTTTTCAAATAATATCCCGCCAGATGAGAAGATCTTATTATGACCTGGTTGGCCCTGGATAGTCCAATCTTCCCTATGGAGAAAGGTTGAGGTGCTTGGGGCTCTTTAGCTTGGAGAAACGATGGCTGAAGGGTGACATGATTGAGGTTTATAAGATTATGCATGGGATAGAGCAGGTAGAGCAAGAGGTACCTTTCTCCCTTTCTCACAATACAAGAACTCATGGGCACTCCACAAAATTGCTGAGCAGTCGGGTTAGAACAGATAAAAGGAAGTCCTTCTTCACCCAAAGAGTGATTAACACATGGGATTCACTGCCACAGGAGGTGGTGGCAGCTACAAGCATGGACAGGAATTCAAGAGGGAATTGGATAAATACATGGAGCAGAGGTCCATCAGTGGCTATTAGCCACAAGGTATAGATGGGAACTCTCGGTCTGGGGCAAGTGATGCTCTGCATTCTTGGTGCTGCGGGGCAACAGTGGGAGGGCTTCTAGTGTCCTGGCCCCACTGGTGGACTTCCTGATGGCACTTGGTATTTTTGGCCGCTGTGTGACACAGAGTGTTGGACTAGATAGGCCACTGGCCTGATCTAACATTGGCTTCTCTTATGTTCTCATATTCTTATCTCAAAAGGCAAGCAGGGTCAGCCCTAGTTAGTATTTGGAGGGGAGACCACCAAAGAAGTTCAGGGCCACTATGCAGAGGCAGGCAAGGGCAAACCACCTCTGAATGCCTCTGGCCTCGAAAACCATCCGGACTAAACGTTTGGACCCCAAGAGCAATTTCCCCTCTGCAGTTGTCTTGACTCAACATCAGGCAGCTGCCAGGGATGTTAACTTCCAGGTGGCGGCTGGAGATTTCCTGGAACTGTAACCAGTCTCTGGAAGACAGAGATCAACTTCCCTGGAGAAAACGGCAGCTTTGGAGGGTGGGCTCTATGGCATTCTGACCTGCTGAGAAGAAGAGGAGGAGACTGGATTTATACCCTGCCCTTCACTACCCGAAGGAGCCTCAGAGCGGCTTGCGATCTCCTTCCCCTCCCCCTCCCCACAACAGACACCCTGGGAGGTAGGCGGAGCTGAGAGAGCTCTCCCAAGAACTGCCCTTGAGAGAATGGCTCCGAAAGAACTTGTGACTGACCCAAGGTCGCACCAGCAGCTGCATGTGGAGGAGAGGGGAATCAGACCTGGTTCTTCCAGATTAGAGTCCGTGCTCCTAACCAAATTGGCTCTCTCCCTCCCTCCCCAAACCCCACCCTCTCCAGGTTCCACCCCCTCAAATCTCCAGGTATTTCCCAACCCAGAGCTGGCAACCCTGGCAGCAGCAGACTCGAGTGGCAAATGAAGAGAAGGAGAAGAAGAAGAAGAAGAAGAAGAAGAAGAGGAAGAAGAGGAAGAAGAGGAAGAAGAGGAAGAAGAGGAAGAAGAGGAAGAGGAAGAGATTGGATTTATACTCTGCCCTTCACTCAGAGTCTCAGAGCAGCTTACAAACTCCGTTCCCTTCCCCTCCCCACAACAGACACCCAGTGAGGTAGGTGGGGCTGAGAGAAACTGCTGTTCTTCAAGAACAGCTCAGACAGAGTGATGGCTTGCCCAAGGTCATCCATCAGCTGCAAGTGAAGTAGTGGGGAATCAAGCCCGGTTCTCCCAGATTGGAGTCCGCGCACTTAACCACTACACCAAATGGTGACCTTGATTCATTTCCGAAGCAGAAAAGAGACCTTCGTTCTACACATCTCGTTCCCCCCCCCAGTTCCCTCCGCGGCGACCGGATGGAAACTTCTTCTCTGCCCTGATTAAACTTCTGCGCGGAGGTGAATGAAATATAAAAGAGGTCTTGAGCGCCATCTATTATTTACCGCCTTGTCCAATAAGTGTGATCGTGTGTTTTAAGGATCACAAGTATATTTTTAGACACCTTGTAAAGTGCTCCGGCTTCTGCTCGGAGGACGTAAAGTCTAGGGTTTAATAAGCCAGTTGATGGAGCATTAGAAGACATCAAAGCGGTGGGGGAAAGTCTGTTTGCTTGTGCTTTTCTCTTTCATCTGACTTTTAAATACATCGAAGTGAACAGGACTAGGACGGGGGGGGGAACATATGCATCCTATAAACATATGTAATTAATGAAGATGTGATGAGTGGCTTTGAGAAGAAAAAAACCCCAAAAATTTCAGAAAGCCTCAAGATTCATCTCCTGGCAAAGGAAGAAGAAGAAGGAGGAAGAAGAAGAAGAAGAAGAAGAAGAAGAAGAAGAAGAAGAAGAAGAAGAAGAAGAAGAAGAAGAAGAAGAAGAAGAGGAGGAGGAGGAGGAGGAGGAGGAGGAGGAGGAGGAGGAGGAGGAGGAGGAGGAGGAGGAGGAGGTTGGATTTATACCTCTGCCCTTCACTCGTCTCCGAGCAGCTTACAAACTCCTTTCCCTTCCCCTCCCCACGACAGACACCCTGTGAGGTGGGTGGGGCTGAGAGAGCTCTTTCCAGAACTGATCTTTCCAGAACTGATCTTTCCAGAACAGCTCTGAGGGAACTTTGGCTTGCCCAAGGTCATCCAGCAGCTGCAAGCGGAGGAGTGGGGGATCAAACCCGGTTCTCCCAGATTAGAGTCCACACACACTACACCAAATTGAAAAAAAGGAAGAAAATATGGAGAGGTTTGATCCAAAGCAGAGGCGGTGGAAGAAAGGTGTCAGAGGTGGACTTCCCTGTCACCCTCTCCGGCTGTAGCCCCTCAAGCCCCTTGGAATTCTGCTCCTGGGGGTGTCAAGGGCCCCTTGGGAAGAGAGTGGCAGACAATGGGGTGATGAGATCAACAGCAGGAGAAGGACCTGGTGAAAATCAGCTTCCTCTCCTCTTGGGAGTAAGGTAGCCAGGTCTAGGAGCCAGTTTGGTGTAGTGGTTAAGAGCACAGACTCTGATCTGGGAGAACCATGTTTGATTCCCCTCTCCTCCACATGCAGCTGCCGGTGTGGCCTTGGGTCAGTCACAAGTTCTTTCAGAGCTGTTCTCTCAAGGGCAGTTCTCTAGAGAGCTCTCTCAGCTCCACCTACCTCACAGGGTGTTTGTTTTGGGGACGGGAAGGGGATTGTAAGCCGCCCTGAGACTCCTTCGGTTAGTGAAGGGCGGGGTATAGATCCAATCTCATCTCTTCTCTTCTTCTTCTGGGTTGGAAAATACCTGGAGACTTTGGGGGTTGATCCAGGAGAGGGCGGGGTTTGGGGAGGGGAGGGGCCTCAGCATGGTATGATACCATTGAGTCCACCCTTTAAAGCCACCATTTTCTCCAGGGGAGCTGATCTTTGTCAGCTAGAGGATCGATCAGTTGTAAAAAGCGGGCTGGCAACCCAGCTTGGGAGAGGCCATGGCTCGGCGGTAGAGCATCTGCTTGGCCTGCAGAAGGTCCCGAGTTCAATCCCCGGCATCTCCAGTTAAGAGGATAAGAGTGTGGGTGATGTGAAAGACCTCCACCTGAGAGCCGCTGCCATTTTTGAGTCGTCGACGGTCCTTTCCGCATTTGCCGGCCACTCCGGATTTTCTCAGTGTTCGAGTTGAGGCAATTTAAGTCCATGGCAAAGCAGCATCCAAACAACCTGGGGCAACAGCAGGCTTGGAACCGGGCTGACCATCGAAGGGAGGGAATGTAATGTAGAAGGGGTGTGTGTGAAACCAGGATAAAAAGAAGGTTGAACTCAATTTCAGTGCAGAATGGGGGAAAAAAACTTGGATTAAAAAGAAGGTTGAATTCAATTTTAGTTCAGAATTGCTTGGAGGACATTGCGGTGGACACGGATTAGAAGTAGAGTGCAGAAAAGGCCAATACTGACTTTGATGGACCGGTGGTCTGGTTCAGTAGAAGACAGTTCCATGTATGTACCAATGGAAGTGCCACCATTCCATCAATATTGCACCTTTGGATCCAGCCCCCATGTTGTTTCAGACTTCATTTCACATCGGTCATTCCTAAGTGGTCGTCTCCAAAGACCGAAAGGGTTTAGACTGAATAGGGAACACAGGAAGCTGCATCAAACCATTGGTCTATCAAGGTCAGTAGGGTCTAGTTTGGTATAGTGGCTAGGAGTGGTGGACTCGAATCTGGAGAACTGGGTCTGACTCGCCCTCCGCCATATACAGCCAGCTGGGTGAACTTGGGTCAGTCACAGCTCTGTCAGCCCCACCTACCTCACAGGGTGTCTGTTGTGGGGAGAGGAAGGGAAGGAGATTGTAAGCCGCTCTGAGACTCCTTCTGGTAGTGAAGGGGGGTATAAAACCAACTCCTCCGCCTCCTTCTCCTCCTCCTCTTCCTCCTTTTATTGGCAGCACCTCTGCAGGGTCTCAGACAGAGGTCTTTCACATCACCCTCTATCTAATACTTCTAACTGGAGATGCCAGGGATTGAACCTGGGATCTTCTGCATGCCAAGCAGATACCCTGCCACCAAGATGAAGATACAAAGTTGATGGTCTGCCATTAAGGTTCTAAATGATGCCACATTCTACTGAGTCAGACTGTTGTCCTATCAAGGCCATCCTTGTCTATTCCAGGTGTCAGCAGCTCTCCAGGGTCTTTTAAGTGGAGGTGCTTGGAATTGAACCTGGGACCTTGGCTATGCAAATCAGGCACTCTTCTGTTGAGCCGCAGTGCTACCTGTACCAGTTTGGTGTAGTGGTTAAGTGTGTGGACTCTAATCTGGGAGAACCGGGTTTGATTCCCCACTCCTCCACTTGCACCTGCTGATGTGACCTTGGGTCAGTCACAAGCTCTGGCACGGCTGTTCTCTCAAGGACAGTTTCTGTCAGAAGTTCTCTCAGCCCCATCTACCTCACAGGGTGTCTGTTGTGGGGAGGGGAAGGGAAAGGAGTTTGGAAGCCGCTCTGAGATGCCTTTGGGCAGTGAAGGGCGGGGTATAGATCCAATCTCCTCCTCCTCCTCCTCTTCCTCCTCCTCCTCCTCCTCTTCCTCCTCCTCTCCTCCTCCTCCTCCTCCTCCTCCTCCTCCTCCTCCTCCTCTTCTTCTTCTTCTTCTTCTTCTTCTTCTTCTTCTTCTTCTTCTCCTCCTCCTCCTCCTCCTCCTCCTCCTCCTCCTCTTCTTCTTCTTCTTCTTCTTCTTCTTCTCCTCCTCCTCCTCCTCCTCCTCCTCCTCTTCTTCTTCTTCTTCTTCTTCTTCTTCTCCTCCTTCTCCTCTCCTCCTCCTCTTCTTCTTCTTCTTCTTCTTCTTCTTCTTCTTCTCCTCCTCCTCCTCCTCCTCCTCCTCCTCTTCTTCTTCTTCTTCTTCTTCTCCTCCTCCTCCTCCTCCTCCTCCTCCTCCTCCTCCTCTTCTTCTTCTTCTTCTTCTTCTTCTTCTTCTTCTTCTTCTCCTCCTTCTCCTTCTCCTCCTCCTCTTCTTCTTCTTCTTCTTCTTCTCCTCCTCCTCCTCTTCTTCTTCTTCTTCTTCTTCTTCTCCTCCTCCTCCTCCTCCTCCTCCTCCTCCTCTTCTTCTTCTTCTTCTTCTTCTTCTTCTTCTTCTTCTCCTCCTCCTCCTCCTCCTCCTCCTCCTCCTCCTCCTCTTCTTCTTCTCCTCCTCCTCCTCCTCCTCCTCCTCCTCCTCCTCCTCCTCCTCCTCCTCCTCCTCTTCTTCTTCTTCTTCTTCTTCTTCTTCTTCTTCTTCTTCTTCTTCTTCTTCTTCTTCTTCTTCTTCTTCTTCTTCTTCTTCTTCTTCTTCTTCTTCTATGACTGGGAACCACTAATTCATTCATTCATCGTGCTACCTAGCCGCTATCTCGATATGTTAAAAAAACAGAGGACCGTGATGATGTTACAATCACATAAATTTGGCATTGAGTCACTAGCTAATATCTCATTACATGCTTAGTTCTCGTGACCCTTAGCTCTCGTGCTGATCGCCACTTTGAGGTCAGGAAGCAATTTTTCTCTAGGCCGATTTGGCTGAAGGTCCTGGAGGTTTTCTTTTGTCGCCTTCTGGGCATAGAAGAGGGGTCACTGGGGGTGTGGGGGGGAGGTACCTGTGAATGTCCAGCATTGTGCAGGGGGGTTGGATTAGATGACCTTGGAGGTCCCTTCCAACTCTATGATTCTGTGATTCTATGTCTGTTGCTAGCAGATCTGATTCATTTTGAAATTAAGAGTGCAAAGGGTTAGAGCGTTGGACTAGGGAGACCCGAGTTCGGCTCTCCGCTCTGCCATGGTAACTTGCGGGGTGACTTTGGACCAGTCACTCACCCTCAGCCTAATTTACCTCACATGGCTGTTGTTAGGGCACAATGGAGGAGAGCCATGCAGGGCATAAGAGAAGTAAATAAATCAATACATTTCCTCCGTGAAGGCTCATGCTCAAACTGGGGCACTTGGTCTATAAACGGAGTACGGGAGTGATACAGGTTCAGTTCAGACCTTATGTGAAACTACAGTTTAATGAAACTAACTGTGATTAATGTGTGAAGGTGGCCCACTCCACTAACAATGGTGAGTTAGGTGGCCCTCACCTAGATAGCCCAGGCAAGCCTGATCTCGTCAGATCCCAGAAGCTAAACGGGGCTGACCCAGGCAAGTCCTTGGATGGGAGACCTCCAAGGAATACCAGGGCTGGGATGCAGAGGCAGGCAAATATCACGCCACTTCTGAAATGTCCTAGCCCCACTAGGGGTTGCCAGAGGTCAAACATGACTTCCAGGCACACACACACACAAAATACTCACCAAAAAATGGTTAGAACAAATGTAGAGTCCCATGGCAACTTTAAGACCAACAAAGGTTTATTCAAGGTATGAGCTTTCATGTGCAAGGCACACTTTTTCAAATACTTTGGGATGGCAGATGGGGTTCTAAACTTATAGACAGGGGGACTTAACAGCAAATTAACAGGTAACATGTTGATGTTTAAGTTATGCAAAGTGAAAAAATAAATAACAAGTTAAGGTTCTTAGGTCAACAGTTGTAAAGAAATAAATATGTCACAATAGCAGATAAATGCCTAAAGGTGTTTCTTCCCCTAACTAGTAGCAAAGCCCATTGTAAAAGGCATACAATGGACTCTAGAAAGATTGCGGCCTCACACTCCTCCTTGGCTGCCTTCTCCTGCATGGTGGCTGGCCCATGGCAGCTTGCAGCCTACCCGACCACCTGCACTCAGCTGCGACTGACAACGCCCGCTGCGGGGACACCATGGTTGGCCTTGGCCTCGGCCCCCTCACCCTCCGACTGCTGGAGCATCTGGCCTGTCCTTCACCTCCCCGCACACTGAGACACTGGGCAGTGCTTCTGTGGGCTCCCAGCCTGGCTGGCTACCTGCTCCCAGCCATGGTCGATGACGACTGCTGCGACGCCGCCATCATTGGCCTTGGCCTCCTCAGCCTCCACCTGCCGGAGCATCTGTTGCATCCTTCGGCTCCCAGCACACTGAGGCTGAGACGCTGGCTGCCGCTTCTGTGGGCGAGACTCTGGGAACGCAGCCAATCAATTGGGACACCTTTTGAGTGACAGCTCAGGGACCCAACTGATTTGAGAGCACATGGAACATTACCACTCAAAAACAGAATTATATATAAGGAGAGATTGTGGGAAGAATCTTAATGATCTCCTCTGAGGCACAGAGGGCGCATGCAGGGCACTTTAACAATATATTTTGAGTTGGATGTAATGTTGTCAGCAGACATCCATTCAGTATTCTAATATACTATTCTTAAAAAGAAATACACTAAGATATAGAGGATTTAATGGTTGGTTAGGTTTCATCACAGTAGGGTCTGAGATCATGGTCTGAAGTTGGTTTGCTAACTACAATTAGTCTTAATGATGGTTTGTGTCCAGAAATGGCACCCTCCGCACTTACCAACTGTGTCATAGGCTGCCCAGCCAAAGATCCAGGCCTTGCCTTAGCCTGCCAAAGCAGCCATTTTCTTCAGGGGAACTGATCTCTCTCCTCTGGAGAGCACTTGTAGTTCTAGGAGTGCTTTGAGACCCACCTGTAGATCCTTGCTATCTTATGAGAAGCCAGTGCCTTTGTATCCTTTGGTTCTCCTTTGACGTAATTGGCTAGATTCCTCTTCTTGTCACGTTACCCGCCGAAGCGGATGTTACACATCCTCACCCCCGTTTTACATAAAACACTTAACAAAGGCACGCAGTGACAAAACGGAGGTTGAAATTGTACTGCTTGTTCTCTGTTCGGCCTGGTTTTCAGGCAGGTTCCCCCCCCCCCCGCCCTCCCTCTCCCTTTGCCTATGAAGATGTCTCAGCATCAATTTTGATCATGCTCTCTTTCGCACCCTCCGTCGAAGGTACTAAAAAGGGAAATTCACGGGCATTTGTAAGGTGCCATCAGCAATGTTCTCAGAAGTGTAAAGGGAAATGAATATGATAATAGCTCTCCGAGGAAGTTTCTCCCTCCATGTGTTTAGTTCGCTGGGTGTTAAAAGACGTTCCGGCGGCCGTTTCTGGGAGTCGGCGGGGATGTCATCGGAATTCATCAGGTGAGGCCGTACCCCGGCTCGACGCGACGACCTTTCTTCCTCTGTGTTAGAAGACTTCTGTCCTCTCTCGACCTGCTTGGATGAGAGTGCTCTGTCTTCTTTAAAATACATTTTTCCCGGAGATGGGATTCTTCCCCCCCCCCCTCGTTGTTATTAGAGGAACCTAAAGGCAAGTGGAGAGTAATTGGGATCAGGCTCCCCTCTCTCTCTTTTTTCTTCCGAAGCAGACTTCTGCTACATGAGCCTGCCCTGGAGAAGAGAGTCTGGTTGTTTTCAAAGGTTCTAGCCTTAGGGAATTTGCGCATCCATGCAACGGATTCTGACAAGCGTGCCGGAGCGTGTACTCGGTTCATGTAAACTGCTAGCTGGTAGCTGTTATATTTGCTCAGAAGGAACTGAGAATGCAGGCCAGGCATTACTGGGGAAATTTGGGATATGTTTCAGGGGAAATTGTCTAGCAGGGCTCCAAGGAGGTAACCCGGGGCCTAGGGTGAAGCAGAGATTTAGGGCCCTTCTCTTGCAACCCCTGGAAATGTTGTCAAGAGAAAGAACAGTGTGTATGGACTACTGATGTACTACTTCTACCGCTACGAGTAGTATATCAATAGTAGTAGTCGTAGTTGATAAAATACTACTACTAAAATAATACCATTTTATTACTACATAGTAAGATATCAAGGAGCTGCAGTGGCTCAAGTGGTTAAGATGCTGAACTGCAGGCTGTGGAAGGTCAGTAGTTCAGCAGTTCAAGACCCGAGAGTGCTGCATGACGGAGTGAGCTCCCGTCTCTAGTTCTAGCTCCTGCCAACCTAGCAGTTCGAAAGCAAGAAATTGCAAGTAGATAAACAGGTACCACTTCGGTGGGAAGGTAACAGTGTTCCATGTGCCTTGGTGTTTAGTCATGCCGGCCACATGACCACGGAAACATCTTCGGACAGCGCTGGCTCTTCGGCTTTGAAACGGAGATGAGCACCGCAACCCTAGAGTCAGATTCGACTGGCTTTCGAGCAAGGGGACCTTTACCTTTACCTAAGATATCATTACATATCATTTTATCAAATACCACTGGTAGTAATGTTACTACTAGTAGTATTTAGTAGTGATGTTACCACTAGCAGTACTTTAGTAGTAATATTACTACTAGTAGTGATTGCCAGTAGTGCTATTACTATTAGTAGTGATCACCAGCACTACTATGACTACTAGTAGTATTACTACTAGTGGTAGTTGATAAAATAATATGTAATGATATTGCTATAATTATTAATAAAATTAATATACCATAATTTATATAATTCAATAAATGTATATTGGTGTAACAAACATCATATAGTTAAATATGTGGCATTTAATGATGATAAATCTATTCATGATCACAAATCACAGTTCAGTAGACAGCCAAACAGGCTTCCTACTGAGTCTGTGAACTACTGCCCTGAAAATCAAAATTGGAACGCCGTGATGTCACATCCGGGTGAGCATCCAAAAGTGATGTCACGGCATCCCTGGAATTTCCTCCCATCTGTATGTTAAAGGCCATAGTGATTGGGAGGATTCCTAGAATGTTGCTGATGTCGTGATGCCATTTCTGGGGGCTCACCTGGGCTGTGACCTTACAGTGTCCGTGACCCTTCCCCAGACTCTGCCCCTAAAAGTACTCCCAGGGATTGCCAGAGGAAGGCTGGTAACCATAACTATGAACCAATTCCCTGGGGGTCCTCAGTCTGGTGGGCCATGGGCCATTTGCCCTTTTGCCTTCCATGTAGCAGCATGTTGAAAGATCGAATGGCAAACATCTTGCTGACTCTAAAAGGGTAGTGTCAAGATTCCCTGACCTGGAGAGTCCAGGCCAGCCCGATCCTGTCAGATCTTGGAAACTAAGCAGGGTCGGCCCTGGTCAGTACTTGGATGGGAGACCAGCAAGGAAGTCCAGGGTCACTGTGCAGAATGTCAAACCATCTCTAGACGTCTCTTGTGTTGAAAAACCCTTCAGGGTTGTCATAAGTCAGCTGCGACTTGACAGCAGTTTCCGCTAATCCATATCAAGTTGGTGCTGAGCAGGGCTTTTTTTGTAGAACAAGCTCAGCAGGAACTCATTAGCATAATAGGCACACCCCTGACAGCACAACACATTAGCATATTAGGCCACACCCCATGCCTTTTCTTGGCTTGCCCAGGTGCACCTGCGGCTGTGGGGAGCCCGGGCAAACCAGCCTTTGGACAGGCCAGGGGAGGCATGGGGAGGCATTTAAATGCCTCCCTGATCCTTCCAGAGCCCCCCCGGCCCACCCGCCTTGGAGTCGCATGGGGGGGTCACTCTCCTGGCCTTCCCTCTGTAGCTATGCACACAGAGGTTTTGGCTGTAGCGGGCATGGCCAACTCTGAAGCCAGCCGGAACGCCGTTCCTGTGCGTTCCTGCCCCAAAATAGCCCTGGCGCTGAGACACCATTTGGAGGCCTGGATCGCTGACAAGAGCTCATGTATTGCACACAGAAGGTTCCAGGCTCAGTACCCAACTTCACCCCTGAAAGGTCATCTGGTAGCAAAGTGGGGAAAGATATGGAATTCTGGAGAATTGCTACCAGTCAGGAAAGGTAACCCCGAGGGACCGTTGACCCAGCTCATTAAGGCAGCCTCACCTGTGCACAGTGGTACTGAGATTTTGTAAGCCTGATGGAAAAGGCTCTTTTCAAATTTAGTCTTCCACAGTTCAGTCGCACAGTCGAGTCCGACTCTTCACGACCCCATGGGACCACATCACACCAGGCCCTCCTGTCATCCATCATCCTTCGGAGTTTGCTCACCTTCATGTCCATTGCATTGATAACACTGTCTGGCCATCTCATCCTTTGCCATCCCCTTCTTCTTTGACCTTCAGTCTTTCCCAGCCATCAGGGTCTTCTCCAGTGAGGGCTCCCTTCTCATTGGGTAGCCAAAGTACTTGAGCTTCAGCTTCAGTCTCTGGCCTTCCAGGGAACAGTCAGGGTGGATTTCTTTTAGGATTGACTGATTTGATCTCCTTGCAGTCCAAGGGACTCTCAAGAGTCTTCTCCAGCACCATAATTTGAAAGCATCTATCCTTCAGTGCATTCCATGCGCCTTGGTGTTTAGTCATGCCAGCCACATGACCACGGAAATGTCTTTGGACAGCGCTGGCTCTTCGGCTTTGAAACGGAGGTGAGCACCGCAACACTAGAGTCGGATTCGACTAGCTTTTGAGCAAGGGGATCCTTCAGTGCTCAGCCTTTGGACCATAAGTCTTCCATAGAGTCTCCAGCAAATTCCTAGATTGACTCATTGTCACTTACGGGTCATAACCAGAAGTGACATAGTGAAGTCAGGGATGTTACCTCCCCATGTCATCATGCCCCAACCTTCCTGCTGGCCGTGAGGTTCTACCCTAAAGCAACTGCACTTCAGAACGTATGACAAAGCCCTGGTCATCTTCCCTGAAATGCTGGTTTAAACACCTATTTTCTATCTCAGTATTACTTGAGGACCTGAATATACTGGATCAGACCTTTGGTACGTCAGGGTCAATATTGTCTACTCAGGCTGGCAGCGGCTCTCCAGAGTCTCAGGTCAAGGTCTTTCATGTGTCATCTACCACCAATGCTCCCTCTAAGCTGTGGACTCTTGCGAGCAAAAATTCTCCTTTGCGAGCTCCTGGCGTTAAAGTCGTGAGCGAGCGATTTGGCTGCTGCAGAAATCAGTTTGCTTTGTAGCCGTCCCTTCCTGAGCGAAGGCAAGAAATGCGCAAGCCGGAGGCTAAACAACTGGCAGCCAGCTCACACTCACTCAGCTTAGAGGGAACACTGCCTACCACCTGGTCCTTCTTACCTGGAGAAGCCAGGGATTGAACCTGGGACCCTCTGCCCACCAAGCAGAGGCTCTTCCACCCCCCTCACCCCCATCTAAAGCCTGCTGTGGGGCGGCATGTGGCTTGTAATGGCTATACTTGCCAGCCAAGTGCCATACGGTAGTAATGGCCAAATGTTTCGTTTTATTTATACATTTATTTGTACCCATCCTTCCTCCCCAAAGGGCACCCAGAGTGACTTACCTCATTCTCCTCTCCTTTATCCTCACAGCAACCCTGACTAGTGACTAGCCCGACTAGCCCGACTAGCCCGAGGTCACCTGGAGAGTTTCCGTGGCCCAAGTGGGGATTTGAACTCTGGTCTCCCAGACGCTAAGGAGCTGCGGTGGCTCAAGTGGTTAAGACGCTGAACTGCAGGCTGTGGAAAGGTCAGTAGTTCAGCAGTTCAAGACCTGTGAGTGCCTCATGACGGGGTGAGCTCCCGTCTCTAGTTCCAGCTCCTGCCAACCTAGCAGTTCGAAAGCAAGAAATTGCAAGTAGATAAATAGGTACCACTTCAGTGGGAAGGTAACAGTGTTCCGTGCGCCTTGGTGTTTAGTTATGCTGGCCACATGACCACGGAAATGTCTTTGGACAGTGCTGGCTCTTCGGCTTTGAAACGGAGATGAGCACCACAACCCTAGAGTCAGATTCGACTGGCTTTCAAGCAAGGGAACCTTTACCTTTACCTTTACCTCCCAGACGCTAGCCCTGGGATAGCCAGACTTTCTTGATGTCACAGCCACACGGAATATTCATCAAATGTCTGCAAGTCGCAAGACATGAGCGAATACTGCCCACCCATTTTTATTGAAAAATATACACATTCGCTTTTTGTTAACATTGAATTAGGCGGCATGGAAGAGCCACGTGCGGTTCCCGAGCTGGGCTTCGGCCACTCCTGTGTTAGCCCAACGCTCTTAACCGCTAATTTACCAAAAAGGACCCCCCAAAAAAATGAAAAGAAAGAACTTCCTGACAGAGAGCCAGTTTGGTGTAGTGCTTAAGAGTGTGTGGACTCTAATCTGGGAGAACCGAGTTCGATTCCCCGCTGCTCCCCATGCAGCTGCTGGTGTGACCTTGGGTCGGTGACAAGTTCTTTCAGAGCTCTCACTGAGCAGTTCTCAGTCAGAGCTCCCTCAGCCCCACCTCCCTCACAGGCAGTGTTCCACCTCCGCTGAGTGAGTATGAGCCTGCTCACAGTTTTTTAGCTTCAGGCTCCCACATTTTTGTCTTAGCTCAGGAAGGAGGGCTCCCGGGCAAACTAATTTATGCAGTAGCCAAATCGCTCGCTCACGATTGCAATGCCAGGAGCTCACCAAGTAGAATTTTTGCTCACAAAACTCCACAGCTTAGAGGGCGCTTTGTTCACAGGGCGTCTGTTGTGGGGAGGGGAAGGAAAGGAGTTTGTAAGCCGCTCTGAGACTCCCTTGGGTAGTGAAGGGCGGGGTATAAATCTAGTCTCCTCCTCCTCCTCCTCCTCCTCCTCCTCCTCCTCCTCCTCCTCCTCCTCCTCCATGGAACGGGCTTCCTTGGGAGGTGGTGGGCTCTCCTTCTTTGGAGATTTTTAAACAGAGGCTAGATGGCCATCGGACAGCAATGCGGATTCTGTGAACTTAGACAGATTACGAGAAGGGGAGGGCCGGAAGGGTTGCCTCAGTGCTTGGTTCTCATGGCCCTTTCTTACATGTCCAGGGAAATGCTGATCGCCACTTTGAGGTCAGGAAGCAATTTTTTTCCTCCAGGCCAGTTTGGCTGGAGATCCTTATGGTTTTTTGTCATCTTCTGGGCATGGAACAGCGGTCACTGGGGGTTGGAATTCACTGCCACAGGAGGTGGTGGCAGCTACAAGCATGGGCAGTTCCAAGAGGGAATTAGATAAACATATGGAGCAGAAGTCCATCAGTGGCTATTAGCCACAAGCTATAGATGGGAATTCTCAGTCTGGGGCAGGTGATGCACTCTATTCTTAGTGCTGGGGGGGCAGCAGTGGGAGGGCTTCTAGTGTCCTGGCCCCACTGCTGGACCTCCTGATGGCACCTGGTATATTTTGGCCGCTGTGTGACAGAGTGTTGGACTAGATGGGCCGTTGGCCTGATTCAACATTGCCTTCTCTTGTGTTCTTATGTTCTTATGTGGAGGTATTTGTGAATTTCCTGCCTTGTGCAGGGGTTGGACTAGATGACCCTGGAGGTCCCTTCCAACTCTATGATTCTAAATATACTTAAAGCAGGAGATAATCTGCAAAATGTCTTCTTCCTTTTGCTCTCGTTCTTCCTCAGCCGCGTGCTCGCTTATAAATAACACACATTTTGCCATAATGTGGCCAGCACCTGGCTCTCCGAAAGATCGTTACAGAACCAGACTGCTTTCAGTGTTTTTACGACGGCTGCTATCAACAAGCCATAAGCACCGAGACCGTTGTGAATATGGGAATTGATATCTAATTGCCTTTCCATGCCTGGGTTGAAAGGGGAAGGGAAAAAAACACATCCCAATCCTTCTGGAAGCAATTAAGGATGTTAATAAAATGGGGTTGTGGTGCATATTTATTGCTAATGATATCGTGCCGTGATCGACATAAAAAGCGCTTGGATTGCCGTTACTAAATTTCATAAAAATGATCTTTTACATTTGTTCTGAAGCTTAGCACTTACTATTTATGGTTATTGGCGAGAGTGATGGTGAACAGTCGGGGGAAATAATGACTCGGCTGGGATTGGATTAGACGGAGAGGGAGGCACTCCTTTCGAACGCGGAATTCGGCGGGGTCCTGTTTTTATCTCTGCTGAGGTAGACAGACACATCCTCAGTCAAGCGAAGAAGAAAAGAAGAAGGGTAGGTGTTTCTGAGGGGCCACGGCGGCTCAGGGGTTAAGGCGCTGAGCTGCGGACCGGAAGGTTGGCAGTTTGGCAGTTCAAGACCCGAATGCCGCATGGCCAAGCCTCACCTGGAGTACTGTATCCAGTTTTGGTCACCACATTTGAGGAAGGATGTTGACAAGCTTGAGTGTGTACAGAAGAGGGCAACCAGGATGGTGAGAGGGTTGGAATCCAAGTCTGACGAGGAAAGGCTGAAAGAGTTGGGCATGTTTGGCCTGGGAAAGATAAGGCTTAGAGGGGGCATGATTGCAGTCTTCAAGTATTTGAAGGGTTGTCATGTAGAAGATGGAGCAGATCTCTTCTCTCTCGCTCCGGACTGCAAGACTAGATCTAATGGGTGGAAATTACAAGGGAGTCATTACCGGCTAGATATCAGGAGAAACTTCTTAATTGCAAGAGTGGTTGAGCAGTGGAATATACTGCCTCGGGAGGTGATAGATGCTCCTTCGCTGGGCATTTTCAAGCGGAGGCTGGCTGACCATCTTTTGGGGATGTTGTAGGGCTATCTTTTGGCTATGCTCCTGCGGAGTGCAGGGGGTTGGACTAGATGACCTGCAAGGTCCCTTCCAACTCTAATGTTCTATGATTCTATGATCCTATGACGGAGTGAGCTCCCGTCTCTGGCCCCAGCTCGTGACAACCTAGCAGTTCAAAAGCAAGAAATTGCAAGTAGATAAATAGGTACTGCTTCGGTGGGAAGGTAACAGCGTTCCGTGCGCCTCGGCGTTTAGTCATGCTGGCCACATGACCACGGAACCGTCTTTGGACAGCGCTGGCTCTTCAGCTTGGAAAGGGAGATGAGCACCGCCCCCTAGAGCTGGATTCGACTAGCTTTCGAGCAAGCGAAACCTTTACCTTTTAGGTGCTTATACCCCATTTTTTTCTACCTGAAGGAGTCTCAAAGTGGCTTACCATCACCTTTCCCTTCCTCTCCCTAGAGTTGCCAGGTCTGGGTTGGAAAATACCGGGAGACTTTGGGGGGTGGATCCAGGAGAGGGTGGGGTTTGGGGAGGGGAGGGGCCTCAGCATGACATAATGCCATAGAGTCCACCCTTCAAAGTGGCTGTTTTCTCCAGGGGAGCTGATCTCTGGGGTCCAGTTGTAATTCCAGGAGATCTCCAGTCCCCACCTGGAGGCTGTAGCAACCCGAGCTGCCATGTTAGGAGAGTCGAGTAATGAATAAATATAGACTGTGTACAGTGCTGGTCACCACATCTCAAAAAGGATATTATAGCATTGGAAAAAGTGCAGAGAAGGGCAACTAAAATGATAAAAGGGTTGGAACACCTTCCCTATGAAGAAAGGTTAAAATGCTTGGGGCTCTTTAGCTTGGAGAAACGATGGCTGAGAGGTGACATGATTGAGATTTATAAGATTATGAATGGGATTGAGCAGGTTGAGAAAGAAGTCCTTTTCTCCCTTTCTCACAATACAAGAACTTGCGGGCGCTCAAAGAAATTGCTGAGCAGTCGGGTTAGAACAGATAAAAGGAAATACTTCTTCACCCAAAGAGTGATTAACAGTTGGAATTCACTGCCACAGGAGGTGGTGGCAGCTACAAGCATGGACAGTTTCAAGAGGGAATTGGATAAGCATATGGAGCAGAAGTCCATCAGTGGCTATTATCCACAGGGTATAGATGGGAACTCTTAGGCTGGGGCAGGTGATATGCTCTATTCTTGGTGCTGGAGGGGCAGCAGTGGGAGGGCTTCTGGTGCCCTGGCCCCACTGCTGGACCTCCTGATGGCACCTGGTATATTTTGGCCGCTGTATGACAGAATGTTGGACTAGATGGGCCATTGGCCTGATTCAGCATTGGCTTCTCTTATGTTCTTATGTTCACTGCAAGAAACTTTTGTAAATTAAAGTGTTCTGTTTAGAACTAACATTCTATAAAGTGCATTGTGTGCGCTATTATAACATCCTCGTCAGGTACATAGATTCAGTGCATTCAGTATAACAATAACATTCAGTCCATACAATTTCGCAACTACCAGTCAATTTTGCATCAGCATTTTGAAAGTCAAGCCCCAACGGGAGTTTCTGGAATTACAAGCCCGCTTCTACTTGCATGAAGCCTTCAAAAAGGGGGGGGAGCTTTCATTTATGGTTGTGTGGATGCTTGAGAATGACAGGAGCGCTCCGTCCATGAATCTTAGCTGCACAGTTTGTCTTTTGTAGGACTGACAATAAGCATCAACACAACCGTGAATGAAGACTTTCCCGGATGCTAAGTTCTTCGCTTAAACCAGATGCTGTAGATGCATGGGAAACCATGGGAAGACCACGAACCAGTCCAGGTGAGGGAGCATTTGGTACATCAACCAAAGTTCGCGAACGGAGCCAGAGGGGGCGTTCGTTTGTAGCGTGCCCCTGGGCTATGGGCGTGGCCCTCTAGGGCCCTGCGGCTCCACCTAGTTTAACCCCACCAGCGACCAAAAGTCATTCTACCTGTGTTCTCATTTCAACTACAAGAACGACTTACGCTCAGTTCTGGAAACAAGAGCAGATACCTGATAAGTGGGAATGGATTAAAAAATGATTTTTATGTCTGAAATGGATAAATTAACAAGAAAACTTCATGGAGCAGAAGACAAAGAATTTTTAACAGACTGGAAAGAATTTAAAGACTATTTAGAGCTTAACTGGGATGTGAAGAATAGATTACTTTGTTTTGATAGTTACTAATAACGGAAGAGTTGTAACAAGAGAGATTGTATTTGAAAAGTTACCTAATTGTTAAAGTCAAAGACCAAAATATTGAAATTTAAGATTTGAATATTAAGAACAAGTTGAATGTACGAGAATATTGGGTGGCAATGTTAACGGGGGCGGAGCATCGTGGGAAGCCAGGGGAGGGGGAGATAAAAATTTGAAAAGGATATGATAAGAATTGTAAACAAAATGTGGAACGTGCTATTATATATCCGACAATAAATTTTCTTAAAAAAAAAAAAGAAGAAGTCATTCTACCTGTGCAAATACAGAGAGCCTCATTCTGAAAGAAAACTTTACAGCTCTAGGACATCTCAACCAATTGGCGCCGTCAAAGCGGTGCTCTGTTGGTACTCGCTAGGGTACAACTGCAACCCCAGCGGCGCGAGGATTAATGACAAAGCCACAGAGTGTGAGAGGCAGCCACGGCGAGTCTGTGCAAGGCCACGTCTATCCGTATCTGCATTAAATGCCAGGAAATCTTCTCTCATAAAAGGTGGTTGCATATGTGTGTGTCGAGGGGGGGGGAGCGCCAGTCCTTTAAAGCACTTCCTCACTGCGAGCCTGTCATAGCGGCAAATAGATTAAAGGCTCGTTTAAAGGTATACCTTAAAATGACTACAAATAACTTTTATGCGCGTCGCCTGGGGTACATCAGTAGACCCCTAAATGATCAAAAACAATCGCTTCAGGCAAGGTCCGAAACCACCTGCTTCTACCAAAAAAGAGAGAGATTTATATGAAACGGCTGATACTCTGCGTTTGCATTGATCTTCTTTGAGGCAGTGTAATGGAACCAGGATCTAAATTACGATGAATATAATAGTTTTGTCCCCGTACGGCTGGAATTCGTCGACGGCAATCGTCGGATATACTGTTTTCTATGGCTTGCTCTCTGCGCAAGACTGTATCGAAACTTTGCCCTCAAGGGGTTCTGCTTCCCCTGACCCACAAGCTAACCCCGTCTGCCTGACCTCGGCCAGAGACAGGGACATTAGACACAAAATTATTAGATATTCAAACCGAATGGGTTTGTATTCAAAGAAGAAGAAGAAGAAGAAGAAGACGAAGAAGACAAAGAAGAAGAAGAAGAAGAAGAAGAAGAAGAAGAAGAAGAAGAAGAAGAAGAAGAAGAAGAAGAAGAAGAAGAAGAAGAAGAAGAGGAGGAGGAGGAGATTGGATTTATACCCCACCCTTCACTACCTGAAGGAGTCTCAGAGTGGCTTTACATACTCCTTTCCCTTCCCCTCCCCACAACAGACACCCCGTGAGGTAGGTGGGGCTGAGAGAGCTCTCTAGAGAACTGCCCTTGAGAGAACAGCTCTGGAAGAACTTGTGACTGACCCAAGGTCACACCAGAAACTGCATGTGGAGGCGGAGGGAGGAGGAGAGGAGATTGGATTTATACCCCACCCTTCACTCGGAGTCTCAGAGCGGCTTACAAACTCCTTTCCATTCCCCCTCCCCACAACAGACACCCTGTGAGGTAGGTGGGGCTGAGAGAGCTCTTGACAGAAACCGCTCTTTTTCAAGGACAGCTCTTATCAGAACTATGGTTTGCCCAAGGTCATCCAGCCAGGTGCAAGTGGAGGAGTGGGGAATCAAACCCAGTTCTCCCAGATTAGGTTCCGCGCACTTAACCAGGACACCAAATATAGCTAGTTGGTCTTGCTTACAACTCACATCACAGTGGAGATAGGGGAAAGCATCCCTCTCTGTAAGATTAACTGGTGATGTGGATGTTCTTCATGGTAAGAGAAGAAGCTGCAGGGACTCATGGGGGAGGGCAAATCCAGTAGCACCCCCCCCGGCTACACCCTTCTTCCCCTTTTGCTCTGCCTCTCTTTAACCCCCACATGCTGAGGCATCTGAGTGCTAGTTCTCCCCATCCTCCCCATCCTCACCAAACTTCTCACTTATTGGGCTTTTCCCCTCTCTAGCCTACCATCCCAAAGAAAAAGAAATGCAAGAAAGCAAAGTGGCTGTCTGATGAGGCTTTACACATAGCAGAGGAAAGAAGGAAAGCTAAAGGCAATGGTGAAAAGGAAAGATTTGCCCAACTAAATGCAGATTTCCAGAGAACAGCAAGGAGAGATAAGGAGGCTTTCCTGAATGAACAATGCAAAGTAATAGAGGAAAACAATAGATTGGGAAGGACTAGAGATCTGTTCAAGAAAATTGGAGAAATCAAGGGAACGTTCCATGCAAAGCTGGCCATGATAAAGGACAAAAACGGTAGGGACCTAACAGAAGCAGAAGAGATTAGGAAAAGATGGCAACAATACACAGAAGAACTATACAAGAAGGACCTCGATGTCCTTGACAACCACGATGGTATAATCACTGACCTCGAGCCAGACATCCTGGAAAGCGAAGTTAAATGGGCCTTAGAAAGCATTACTAACAACAAAGCTAGTGGAGGTGATGGTATCCCAGCTGAGTTATTCAAAGTCTTAAAAGAAGTTGCTGTTAAAGTGCTGCACTCAATTTGCCAACAAATTTGGAAAACACAACAGTGGCCACAGGATTGGAAAAGGTCAGTGTACAATCCCAAAGAAGGGCAATGTCAAGGAATGTTCAAACTATCGCACAATTGCACTTATTTCACACGCTAGCAAGGTCATGCTCAAAATCCTACAAGCTAGGCTCCAACAGTATGTGGATAGAGAATTGCCAGAAGTACAAGCTGGGTTTCGAAGAGGTAGAGGAACTAGAGATCAAATTGCCAACATTCGCTGGATTATGGAGAAAGCAAGAGAGTACCAGAAAAACATCTACTTCTGCTTCATTGACTATGCTAAAGCCTTTGATTGTGTGGATCACAATAAATTATGGCAGGTTCTTAAAGAGATGGGAGTACCGGACCACCTCATATGTCTCCTGAGAAACCTGTATAAGGGTCAAGAAGCAACAGTTAGAACCGGATATGGAACAACTGATTGGTTTAGCATAGGAAAAGGAGTACGACAAGGATGTATATTGTCACCTTGCTTATTTAATTTATATGCAGAGTACATCATGCGAAATGCTGGCCTGGATGAATCACAAGCCGGAGTTAAGATTGCTGGGGAAAAGATCAATAACCTCAGATATGCAGACGATACCATTCTGATGGCAGAAAGTGAAGAGGACCTAAAGAGCCTCTTGCTCAGGATGAAAGAGGAGAGCGCAAAAGTGGGCTTGAAGCTCAACATCAAAAAAACTAAGATCATGGCATCTGGCCCCATCACTCCTTGGCAAATAGAAGGGGAAGTCGTAGAAGTAGTGACAGACTTCATGTTCCTAGGATCCCAGATCACTGCAGATGGTGACTGCAGCCATGAAATTAAGACGCCTGCTCCTTGGGAGGAAAGCGATGGCAAACCTAAACAGCATGATAAAAAGCAGAGATATCACCTTGCCAACAAAAGTCCGCATGGTCAAAGCAATGGTATTCCCCGTAGTAATGTATGGCTGCGAGAGTTGGACTATAAGGAAGGCCGAGCGCCGAATAATAGATTCTTTTGAACTATGGTGCTGGAGAAGACTCTTGAGAGTCCCTTGGACTGCAAGGAGATCAAATCATTCAATCCTAAAAGAAATCAACCCTGATTGTTCCTTGGAAGGCCAGATCCTGAAGCTGAAGCTCAAATACTTTGGCCACCAAATGAGAAGGGAGCATTCACTGGAGAAGACCCTAATGCTGGGAAAGATTGAAGGTCAAAGAAGAAGGGGACGGCAAAGGATGAGATGGTTAGACAGCGTCATCGATGCAACGAACATGAGATTGAGCAAACTTCAGCGGACAGCGGAAGACAGGAGGGCCTGGCATGATGTGGTCCATGGGGTCGCGAAGAGTCGGACTCGACTGTGCGACTGAACAACAACAACAGCCTACCAAATCATCAGATTTCCATCCCTCAATCCTCCCACTGGGTCCCCTCCCTTGCCCTTCCCCTCCCTCCCTCTCTCTCTCTCCAGGGCTTTTTTTTGTAGAAAAAGCCCAGCAGGAACTCATTAGCAAAATAGGCCACACCCAACAGCAGAAACTCATTAGCATATTAGGCCACACCCCATGTCTTCCCTTGGCTTGCCCGGGTGCCCTGCAGCTGTGAGGAGCCCAGGCAAGCTGTTCCTTGGATAAGCTGGGGAAGGCATTTAAATGCCTCCCCAACCCTTCTAGCCCCCCCAGCCCCCCCACCTCGGAGTCACCGGGGGGTCGCTTGCCAGGCCTTCCCTCTGTAGCCATGCATGCAGAGGTTTTGGCTGTAGTGTTCCTGTGTGTTCCTGCCCCCAAATATCTATCTATCTATCTATCTATCTATCTATCTATCTATCTATCTATCTATCTATCTATCTATCTATCATCTATCTATCTATCTATCTGTCTGTCTATCTATCTATCATCTATCTATCTATCTATCTATCTATCTATCTATCTATCTATCTATCTATCTATCTATCTATCTATCTATCATCTGTCTGTCTGTCTGTCTGTCTGTCTGTCTGTCTACCTGTCTATCTACCTGTCTATCTATCTACCTGTCTACCTGTCTATCTATCATCTATCTACCTGTCTACCTGTCTATCTACCTGTCTGTCTGTCTATCTGTCTGTCTGTCTGTCATCTTCTATCATCTACCATCTATCTTATGAGTAAAGGCTGAAAGAGTTGGGTCTGTTTAGCCTGGGAAAGAGAAGGCTTAGAGGGGACATGATTGCAGTCTTCAAGTATTTGAAGGGCTGTCATGTAGAAGCTGGAGCAGATCTATTCTCTCTCGCTCCACATTGCAAGACTAGATCCAATGGGTGGAAATTACAAGGGAGTCGTTACCGGCTAGCTATCAGGAGAAACTTCCTAACTGTCAGAGTGGTTGAGCAGTGGAACAGACTGCCTCAGGAGGTGGTGGATGCTCCTTCCCTGGACGTTTTCAAGTGGAGGCTGGACGACCATCTTTCGGGTATGTTGTAGGGCTATCAGCTATGCTTCTGCAGAGTGCAGGGGGTTGGACTAGATGACCTGCAAGGTCCGTTCCAACTCTAACGTTCTATGATTCTATGATTCTATGATTCTATGATTCTATGATCTATCATCATCATCATCATCATCATCATCATCATCATCATCATCTTCTTCTTCTTCTTCTTCTTCTTCTTCTTCTTCTTCTTCTTCTTCTTCTTCTTCTTCTTCTTCTTCTTCTTCTCCTCCTCCTCCTCCTCCTCCTCCTCCTCCTCCTCCTCCTCCTCCTCCTCCTCCTCCTCCTCCTCCTCCTCCTCCTCCTCCTCCTTCTATCATCTAGCATTTTCTATCATCCATCCATCCATCCATCCATCCATCCATCCATCCATCCATCCATCCATCTCCCTTCCTCTCCCCAATTCATGCATAGCTGCCTAGGTTGTTTGGAGGGAGAGCGCACTTCTAATTTTTTCATATGTTTCCCTTTTCTCCCCCCTGAAAACCTGGAGATTACCCCTACTTGGCAGAAACATATATCCTATCCTGGGTGATTCTCCCCCCCACCTCGGGGCAGATATTTGATCCACTTGGGTGGGCCATCTATTGCTATTAGCTATATGATGTGAGACATCTGGGAGAACAGACATTTCTTCTGTTTCTGCTTTTCATTTTTTTGTGTGGCTTAAAATCGATTTGGGTGTGTTTCATTATCTGCATACTTTTGTCTTATATTCGCCTGTGGATGACTGGCAGACTTTCAGATGTGTTTGGGGGTGTGCAGGAAAGGAACATAGGTGAAAACGCATGACGCCGACTGATGCCTTGGTCTATCGAGGTCAATATTGTCTGCTCTGGCTGGCAGCTGCCCTTCAAGGTCTCGGGCAGAGGTCTTTCCCATCACCTACTGCCAGATACTGGGGACTGAACCTGGGACTTTCTGCACAACAAGCAGATTCTACCACTGAGACAGGGCTGGTTTGGCGGGGGGGGGGGTGTTGGGGAAGATGCTGTCCAATGGGCTGCCTCCGTGCATGCACATGTCTGAAAAATGCTGGCCAGCCTCTGTTTCAATAGTGTTTTAGACAAGCTGCTTACAGCCATGTTAGTCCAAAAGAAAAAAAGAGGTTGGATTTATATGAAGAAGGAGGAGGAGGAGGAGGAGGAGGAGGAGAGATTGCTTTATACCCCGCCCTTCATTCTGAGTCTTAGAGGGGCTTACAAACTCCTTTCCCTTCCCCTCCCCACAACAGACACCCTGTGAGGTAGGTGGGGCTGAGAGAGCCCTGAGAGAACTGCTCTTTCAAGAACAGCTCTGACGGAACTATGGCTTGCCCAAGGTCATCCAGCAGCTGCAAGTGGAGGAGTGGGTGATGTCACTGTGGTATGAGTGATGTGTGCGTTTTGTGTGTGGGCCTGAAGATCCTAGGAGGGACCTTGGAGCCCCTCGCCAGCAGCCTGGTAGGACCTGACAACCCTATAAGACAATAATCTAAAGAAGCCTACATTGAGCCCGCATTTATTTATGTCAGAGCAAACATTCATGGCTGAAAAGTTCGATGACTAAAGGGAACCTCCCATGTTCAGAGGCAGGCAACTCTGAGGGAAGGCCTCAACTTACATGTCCTGTTGTTGGACCTCCAGATTAACTGGTTGGCCACTGCATGAGACAGGATGCTGTCCTTAGAGGCAATGCTGGTCTGATCCAGCAGGGCGGTTCTTATATTCTTAGCACGGGAAGGCCTCAGCCTCTCTGCCCTGTTGTTGGCTGTCTAGAGGAACTGGTTGGCCACTGTGTGAGACAGGATGCTGGACTAGATGGACCACTGGCCTGATCCAGCAGGGCTCTTCTTATGTTCTTATTGGGGGAAGGCCTCGGCTTCTGTGCCCTGTTGTTGGCCCTCCAGATTAACTGGTTGGCCACTGTGTGAGACAGGATGCCGGACTAGATGGACCACTGGCCTGATCCAGCAGGGCTCTTCGTATGTTCTTTTTGGGGAAGACCTCGGCTTCTGTGCCCTGTTGTTGGCCCTCCAGAGGAACTGTTTGGCCACTGTGTGAGACAGGATGCTGGACTGGATGGATCACTGGCCTGATCCAGCGGGGCTCTTCTTATGTTCTTATTGGGGGAAGGCCTCGGCTTCTGTGCCCTGTTGTTGGCCCTCCAGATTAACTGGTTGGCCACTGTGTGAGACAGGATGCTGTCCTTAGAGGCACTGCTGGTCTGATCCGGCAGGGCTGTTCTTATATTCTTAGCAGCAGAAGGCCTCGGCCTCTCTGCCCTGTTGTTGGCCCTTCAGAGGAACTGGTTGGCCACTATGTGAGAGAGGATGCTGGACTAGATGGACCACTGGTCTGATCCAGCAGGGTTCTTCTGATGCTCTTATTGAGGGAAGGCCTCAGCCTCTCTGCCCTGTTGTTGGCCCTCCAGAGGAACTGGTTGGCCACTGCGTGAGACAGGAAGCTGGACTAGGTAGACCACTGGTCTGATCCAGTAGGGCTCTTGTTATGTTCTTATGTTCTCCTTTTAGAAGGTGGCTTTAGCAGATACAACTGGTGGGGAGGATGGGGTATAAATTCAAGTAAATAAAATATTTGCAAAGTTGGTCCTAATTTCTGGTGGTCTATAGCCCAGCCCCTCAGAAGGGCTGTATGTGTCACATCCATATGTGCTTGATCCAGCTGCAGAGTCGTCAGAAGTTTTCCCCCTCTGTCTTCCATTTGTTTCTGTCATCCTTCTAGATCATCTCCTGGGATGACAGCTGATCTTCAGGTGACAAAGGTCACTTCACCTGGACAAAATGGCTGCTTCAGAAGATGGACTCTACGGCATTATACCTCCCCAAACCCTGCCCTCCTCAGGCTCCACCCCCAAACCTCCAGGTATTTCCCAACTGGGAGCTGGCAACCCCACATGTAGTTATATGGAGAGGTACGTGGAGACCAAACATTGGAGGCCAGAACTGGGTTGAATACAGGAAGCTGCCTTGTTCTGAATAGGGTGACCAGGTTCCTCCTCGAGGAGAAAGAGAAAGGCTTAGGCCTTGTCGCCAGAGTACCACAGGAAGTGGTACCACAGGAAGTGACATCATCACACCAGCAACATCTGGGTGTCTGGTTTTTTTTGTCCAAATACTAGAGCTTCGTCCAGATGCTGCTGGAGTGATGATGTCAATTCCTGTGCAATGCCAGGGATGAGGCCTAGGCCTTCTCCTTTCTCCAGGTAACAACCCCCACCATCCAGCTGATCTGGGGGTAGGCCCTGGCTGCTGAGGACCCCACCTCCATCGGGGGCTCTGGCTGCCCTAATACAAATCAGACCATTGGTCCATCAAGGTCATTATTGCTGCCCTCACCCGGATAGCCCAGGAAAGCCCGATCTCATCAGATCTCAGAAGCTAAGCAGGGCCGACCCTGGCAAGTACTTGGAAGGGAAACCTTCAAGGAATACCAGGGCTGGGATGCAGAGGTAGGGTTGCCAGGTGCTATCATCTTGCTGGTGGGGTGATTGGGGTTGGTGGTCCAGGAGTGGGCAGTGATGTCCCTGATGCATGGAAATGATGTCATCACATTGGCAATGCTGCACAATGATGCTCTGCTTTTCGGGCAAACTCTATGGTTAAAATTGGCCTCAAACCATCCAATTGGGATGTGAAGAATAGGTTGCTTTGCTTTGACTATTATTAAGTATTGAAGTGTAGTAAGAAAATGAATTGTATTAGAAATGTTACCTAATAGTGAGAAATAGAAAAGGAAAATATTGAAAATGAAGATTTGAATATTGAATAAGAATTGAATGTAAGAAAATGTTGATAGAAATATTAATGGGGGTAGAGCATCGCTGGAAGCCAGGGGAAGGGGGGGCAGAAAATTGTGGAAAAGGATATGTCAAGAATTGGTTATTGGAACGTATTAATATATCCTGTTAATAAAAATTTCTTTAAAAAAAAAATTGGCCTCAAACCATAGAGTTTTGCCCCAAAAGCAGAGCGCTGCCATATGACGTCACTGACACGATGACATCACTTCTGCATGACATCATCACGTTGGGGACATTGCTGCGTGACATTGCTATTCGGGGGTGAAAATCAGGTGATCCCCCACTTGGACCGAGGGTCTGGGAACCCTATGAAGAGGCAGGCAATAGCAAGCCCCCTCTTTGAACATGCTCGGCAGGAACTCATTAGCATAATAGGCCACACCCCTGACAGCACAGCTCATTAGCATATTAGGCCACACCCCCATTTCACCAGAAGTGTGGTCATCCAGCCCCATTAGGGGTCACCCGAAGTCAACCAAGACTTCCAGGCACACACACACACACAAACACAAAAAATACTCACTGGAAAAAAGGTCATTATTGTCTATCGAGACTGCCAGTGGCTCTCCCGGGTCTAAGCAGAGATCTTTCACATCAACTACCACCAATGCTCCCTCTAAGCTGTGGAGTCTTGTGAGCAAAAAATTCTACTTTGTGAGTGACTCCATTAAAGCTCTGGGCGAGTGATTGGGCTTCGGCATCTTCCTGAGCCAAGACAAAAATGTGTGAACCGGGGCTAAAAAAACCTGTGAGCTGGCTCACAGTAACTCAGCTGAGAGGGAACACCGCCTACCACCAGGGAAGCTGCATTCATGTGTGCATTTCTTTATTTATACCTCGTTTTTCTCACCTGTTGGGGCGCAGAGCCGCTTAATTCAATTGAATTGTCCTTGGATGTTTTATGGATGTTTTTAGTTGTATTTATGCACATTTTATGGAAGCCGCCCTGAGCCCGCTTTGGCAGAAAGGGTAGGGTATAAATCAAACGAATAAAATGGAATTAAAATAAATACTGTTTTTGCAACCGGAGTCATAAACGGCAAACCCTCGTCCCGCAATAAACCTCATTCCACAGGAGATTGTGGAAGAACTGAAAGGTTGCCCACTGCAAAAGCTGTCATGGGATTCTCATGGCAGCTCAGAACATTTGCTCTTCCCTCCTCCATTTTCTCACAACGAGATCCTGCGAAGTAGGCCAGGGTGAAAGTCTGTGACGAGTTGAAGGTCACCCAGTGAGCTTCCAATATAGAAAGGGAAAGGGCTATTTCTGGGCAGGAACGCATAGGAACGGAGCTCTGGCTGGCTCCCACGCTGGCCATGCCCAGCAGGAACTCATTAGCATAACAGGCCACACCCAGCAGCAGACACTCTCTAGGATTGGCTACATTAGGGGTGTGCGGCCTAACATGCAAAGGAGTTCTTGCTCCAAAAGAAAGCCCTGGGTTCTGACAGCAAACAAGGTAAACAGAATAAGAAGCAAAAGGTGGGTGTGGCTGGATGAACTCACTTATGGTAGCATGGGGGTGTGGCCTAATTTGCTAATGAGCTGTGCTGTCAGGGGTGTGGCCTAATATGCTAATGTGTTTCTGCTGATGGGTGTGAGCTATTATGCTAATGAGTTCCTGCTGGGCTTTTTCTACCAAAAGCCATGGAAAGGGGGATTTGAACGCCTGTCTCCCAGGATCCTAATCCAGCACTCTCTCCACTACACCCCTCTAGCTCATCACTGCAACTGAGTGGTTAAGAGCAGTGGACTCTAATCTGGGAGAACCGGGTTTGATTCCCCACTTCTCCACGTGCAGCTGCTGGTGTGACCTTGGGTCAGTCGCAAGTTATCTCAAAGGGTTCTCTCAAGAGCAGTCCTCTCAAGAGCTCTCTGAGTCCCACCTACCTCACAGGGTGTCTGTTGTGGGGAGAGGAAGGGAAAGGAGATTCTAAGCCACTCTGAGACTCCGAGTGAAGGGCGGGGTATACATCCAGTCTCTTCCTTCTTCCTTCTCCATTTGACATGATTGAGAGTGACTATGGGTGATTCTGCGTTGGCTTTTCCCTCCATTGATTTAGCAAACCCACGATGGAGCAGGAATTCCCTCTGCTTTGCATGCTGCTTTCGCTTCCTCTGATCATCAGATTTTACGATACCCTCTGCATTGTGTGCTGCTTTCACTTCCATAGATCATTGGGTTTTATGGTACCGTCTGCATAGATTTATGGCTGTTCAGGGATGACTTTGCAATCAGTACAGCATTGCCCCAAGGTATTTGAATGTGGTTTTGAGCCGCACCTTTTCCTCAGTGTTGAGAAAATGTGAATGCCAGACGCAGAACCAGCCTACGAAGAGCTGGTGCCAGGATTCCTTCGATGACCCAGCAAACATCGCGAAGGCCTTGTGAACTGGTTAGCAGCCAGGCAACAGCTTTTTGTTGCTGTTGTTGCTCCCAACCATATTATCTGTTTCATCTCTGGACATAATTAACAGATGGGGCAGCCGCAAACTGAGTGAGTGAGAAAAGTGGAGGCCAAACTCTGGGAAGGAAAGAAAGGGGTGGTCTTTGTTCTCCATGGCTACTTTCCAATTTCATCGTAAGTCTAGGGTTGCCAAGTGACTTACTGGCTGCAGCGGGGGGCTATGGAAAAGTGGAGGCCAAACTCTGGGAAGGAAAGAAAGGGGTGGTCTTTGTTCTCCATGGCTACTTTCCAGTTTCATCGTAAGTCTAGGGTTTCCAAGTGACTTACTGGCTGCAGCAGGGGAGCAGTGGTCCTATCCTGGGTGGCTCTCTAGAGTTTTCAGGGTGATTGCTAGAGCGTCACCCAGCAATGTGCCTGGCGTGATGATGTCACTTCCGGGCGACGTCATCACTCTGGGCATATCGGCCCAATCTGGCCACTTCGGGGGGGGTCCCCCGCCAACCAGAACCAGACCAGCGGATTGGGGGCCCTTTGAGCGGGGGAACCTCCGCCCTTCCGGGGGACCTGGCAGCCCTATGTAAGTCACAAAGGTTGCTGGCAAACTGACTTAGAAGTGACCCCCTCCCCCAAGAACCTAGACAGCTATGCATGCATTGGAAGGGGGTGCTGGACGGCGACCGCCTCCTCTGATATGTCCCCGGAAGAATGCTGAGATCAGCTGAAAACAACTTGCTGGTGATCCCCGACCCTCAGGAAGTCTGGCTGTCCTCAACTACGGCCAGGGCCTTTTCGGTCCTGGCCCCGACCTGATGGAACTGTCTGCCGAATAACAATCCCACAGGGCCTGCAAGGCAGAGACGTTCCACCAGGCTCTTTGTTGAGGGCAGATTGGCTCCCTTTTCCTGTTCTTTCCCCCCTATGAGCCCCACCTGCCCTTCCCTGCCCTGCTGCACAGACAGCACTGTAGCTTGCTGATTTATTTATTTATTTATTTGATTTATACCCCACCCTCCCCGCCAAAGCAGGCTCAGGGCGGCTTACACAAGATAAACATGAGAACAATTATGACATAACTAAAACCATCTAAAAACAATTCAGAACTTAAAGCGCTAGCTGGTTGTAAACTAATACATCAGGGATGGCAGCAACGGTCACTTGATTAATCAGTTCTCGACCTTTATCCTATATATGCGACTGGCACAGGCTGTAATGGTGGAGTCGGACACCTCTTTAGTGATGATGTTGTCGGTGGTGATGGTTGTGGTGGAACAGCTCTGTCTTGCAGGCCCAGCGGAACTGTAAAAGGTCCTGCAAGCCCCTGATCCCTTCTAGGAACTCATTCTACCAGTACGGAGCCACCACCGAGAAGGCCCAGATCATGGTTGTTGCCAGTCTGATATCTTTGGGGCCCGGGAGGGTCAATCAGTTTTGTGACCCTGAATGCAGTGCTCGCTGGGATACGTATGGGGGAAGGAGGTCCCTCAGGTGTGTCGGTAGCTGGCAAAAGGGGTCTATATTGCCATCTGGACCGTTAATTTCTTGGATGATTATGATAATTTTTACCCTGATTGCCTTTTAATTGTTTTCAGGCTGTAAATCGCCCAGAGCCTGTTCGCAGGGTGGGGGCGGTTTATAAATTTAATAAAATAAATTTTGTTGAGTGGGGGGCTCAGGAAATCGGTCTGGCTGCATAACTGGTGCAAAAAAATACTCTTCCTATGGAAAACACTCTCTCTCTGTGTGTATAGACAGAGAGTGTGTGTGAATGTCTTCTCCATAGGAAGAGGATTCAGAGATACAACCCACTTTCGCTGTACAGGAAAGGTAAGGGAAAGCTGGATGTATAAAGTTGTCCCGAGGAAAACCCAAACTTAGGCTGTTGTCAGCCTCACGAGGGTTAAATTTATGGAAAGAAAACTGTACAGGGAAAGCTGTTTCAGCAGATGTTTTTGTGGGCATCTACAGACTGTGTCCCCTCATTAAAGCTTGGAACTGAGTTCGTGCACCCCTAATAAGTGTAATAAGCTGCAGTGGCTCAAGTGGTTAAGACACTGAACTGCAGGCTGTGGAAGGTCAGTAGTTCAGCAGTTTGAGACCTGAGCGGCCGCATGACGAAGTGAGCTCCCGTCTCTAGTTCCAGCTCCCGCCAACTGAGCAGCTTGAAAGCAAGAAATTGCAAGTAGATAAATAGGTACCGCTTCGGTGGGGAAGGTAACAGCGTTCCATGCACCTTGGTGTTTAGTCATGCCGGCCACATGACCACAGAAACGTCTTCGGGCAGCACTGGCTCTTCGGCTTGGAAACGGAGATGAGCACCACAACCCTAGAGTCGGATTCGACTGGCTTTTGAACCTTTACCTTTATCTAATAAGTGTAAATGTCACATCCAGGCAGAAGTAGGCAGCGTATAGATTGGGCATTTTGGTATGGTCTCTTTCCACATACACACACACACACATATCCTGACACACACACCCTGTTAAAAAAGCCTTTTGGCTCAGTCAGAGCATAAAAAAGAACTCTGGGAAGAATTCTAAAGGAGAAACCTGAAACAGAAATTGATCATTTTTCCCCCTCCCCTGTGACCAGATGCACAATAGAAACCTTTTAAAGTGACCTTATTGTCGAAGAAATTTACCCTTTAATAGGAAAAAAAAATTGACATTCTTGTGTTCCTCATTTATTCCTGCGTCGTAACTTCCATGGCAAAAGAAACAGAGAGAGACAGAGAGAGAGGGAGGAGAGAGAGGAGAGGGAGGGAGGGAGAGGAGAGAGAGAGAGAAACAGAGAGTGAAGTTCTTACATTTAAAATAGACAGAAGGCATCTCTTACGAAATGATAGGAAGCCCCCACAATTATGTGTATTGCTCCTGGACAGAAAAAAAAATGTTTACAATGTCTGGGGAGGGGGAAAAAAACCTCACAGTCAACCTCGGGGTTTGAAAGCCCTTTTATAGATGCCATCTTTCTCTCCAAGGTGCTGAGCCGAAAGTCGATAAAAGACCTCTCTTTGAGACTAAAATGCAAAAAGTCAAAACAGGGATTTTTTTCCCCTTCCCCGTTCCGTTTTAGAGACAGAGCGCCTCTTGCTGTGCCTGCTGAATGCCCCCTCTTTCAATGACTTCTCTTCCTCTGTAAGCTGTCAGCGTGGCGGCGGTTACGTTAATGAAAATTGCTGGGAGCATCATACCCCTGAGCTTTTCAAGAATAAAAAAAATTAAATGACAATATTCATAAAAATAGACACAGGATCTGTCTTTGGGACCGGGGCGGCCGAATTCTCCCCGTTAGAAACTTGGATCCCAGGAGATTTAAAGATGAGCTTGTTCCCTCTCTCCCTCCCCGTTGACCAAACAGAAGACGGGAATGTGAAAAGTTAATAATCTGGGATAGTCCTTAAGCAGGGCTCTTTTCGTAGCAGGAACTCCTTTGCATATTAGGCGACACACCCCCTAATGTAGCCAATCCTCCACGAGCTTACAGAGCTCTTCTTACAGGGGCGACTGTAAGCTCTTGGAGGATTGGCTACCTTAGGGGTGTGTCGCCTAATATGCAAAGGAGTTAGCTGTACAATACACTAAAGCTTCTTCCTACCTTGCTTTTGACCCTGAGATTTTGCTTTGGCCTAGGATCTCCCCCCACCACTTGAAACTGAAATGGTGAGGAGAGGGTGCCTGGACCCACTAGTTATTTCAGAGGGTCAGGCCAGTATATGAGAGCCAGTTTGGTGTAGTGGTTAAGTGCACAGACTCTAATCTGGGAGAACTGCGTTTGATTCCCCACTCCTCCACTCACAGCTGCTGGATGACCTTGGGTAAGCCATAGTCCTGTCAGAGGTGTTCTTGAAAAAGAGCCGTTTCTGTCAGAGCTCTCTCAGCCCCACCTCCCTCCCAGGGTGTCTGTTGTGGGGAGGGGAAGGGAAAGGTGTTTGTAAGCCACTCTGAGACTCCGAGGGAAGGGCGGGGTATAAATCCAATCTCTTCTCCTCCTTTGTCCCAGGTTTCAGTTACAGCAAAAAACATGGTGGGGTGTGTGTGAAAAGGGGCTGGTTTTATGGTTGAGTGGTTTCTGGAGAGAAATAATATGGTTTTAGTGGTTTTCTAGGGTTTTAGAGCTAAAATGAGTTTGGGAGGCTTTTAGAGAGAAGAAGAAGAAGAAGAAGAAGAAGAAGAAGAAGAAGAATAGGAGATTGGATTTCTACCCTGCCCTTCACTACCTGAAGAAATCTCAGAGTGGCTAACAGTCTCCGTTGCCTTCCCCTCCTCACAACAGACACCCTATGAGGTAGGTGGGGCTGAGAGAGCTCTCTTGAGAACTGCCCTTTCCAGAACAGCTCTGAAAAAACTTGTAACTGACCCAAGGTCACACCAGCAGCTGCATGTGGAGGAGTGGGGAATCAGACCCAGTTCTCCCAGATTATAGTCTGCACTCCTAACCACTACACCAAACTGGCTCTTGTTTGTTGTTCTTTGGTCCCGATCACACACACAATTAGCCATGCCATAGGCACGAATGCTGGGTAGATTTAACAGGCACAATCAAATGTGATCAGTCGGCAACCCATTCTCCACCACAAGAGCATAGTTAAAAGACACTGGGGAAAGTCCAGTGTCAAACGGGTTGCTACGGGCCACAGACAGACTTTCCCCTGAGTGATCGCAGACAGCTGCGCTGCCCAATTGGCAATGTGGCACTATTTTTTTTAAAAAAAAATTCTTTGCATATGTGCATACGTGAATATGTGCATATGTGCATGCGCACAATGGTGAAAGTCGCCAAAAAAACACACAACACACCGGAAGAAGGACATTCGGATGACCTCATCGCAATCATTGTGAGAGATGGCTGTCCAGAGAGGCAAAATCATGGATTCAGAGCACAAATACCGAGAAAGTACTTGATTTTCCCAGTGTCAGGAAAACTCGCTAGGGAACCGGGACTGTGTGATCACGCCAATGTGGGTCAAATTGCTGACGTGAGCAAATATTGTGCGATCGCTGTCCCTAGCACTCATTATCTCGCTCATGTGACCGCAGCCTTTATGTGTGTTTTTTTTTAAGTCCTAGAGTGCAAACCACATTTTTAAAGGGGGTTTAGAGTGGGTGAATATTGTCACCTTGCTTATTTAATTCATATGCCGAGTACATCATGCGAAATGCTGGCCTGGATGAATCACAAGCTGGAGTTAAGATTGCTGGGGAAAAGATCAATAACCTCAGATATGCAGACGATACCACTCTGATGGCAGAAAGTGAAGAGGACCTAAAGAGCCTCTTGCTCAGGATGAAAGAGGAGAGCGCAAAAGTGGGCTTGAAGCTCAACATCAAAAAACTAAGATCATGGCATCTGGCCCCATCACTCCTTGGCAAATAGAAGGGGAAGTCGTAGAAGTAGTGACAGACTTCACGTTCCTAGGATCCCAGATTCACTGCAGATGGTGACTGCAGCCATGAAATTAAAAGACGCCTGCTCCTTGGGAGGAAAGCGATGGCAAACCTAAACAGCATGATAAAAAGCAGAGGTATCACCTTGCCAACAAAAGTCCGCATGGTCAAAGCAATGGTATTCCCCGTAGTAATGTATGGCTGCGAGAGTTGGACTATAAGGAAGGCCGAGCGCCGAAGAATAGATTCTTTTGAACTATGGTGCTGGAGAAGACTCTTGAGAGTCCCTTGGACTGCAAGGAGATCAAATTAGTCAATCCTAAAAGAAACCAACCCTGACTGTTCCCTGGAAGGCCAGATCCTGAAGCTGAAGCTCAAATACTTTGGCCACCAAATGAGAAGGGAGCCTCACTGGAGAAGAACCTGATGCTGGGAAAGATTGAAGGTCAAAGAAGAAGGGGACGGCAAAGGGTGAGATGGTTAGACAGTGTCATCGATGCAACAAACATGAAATTGAGCAGACAGCGGAAGACAGGAGGGCCTGGCGTAATCTGGTCCATGGGGTCGCGAAGAGTTGGACTCGACTGTGCGACTGAACAACAACAAGAGTGGGAAAATATATATATATATATATGGTTTTTAAGTGTTTTAGTTAACCTGTGTCCAGTTCTCGGTATTTAACCTTTAACTTGCATTGTTAACAGAAAAGCACGTTTTAAAATTAAGCATTTTAAGGTTAGATCCAGCCATCCCCCACCCCAACTCGATCGTATTCAGTTCCCCTCCTTACTTCAACTCCCGTCCCACATGATTTTTGTCTGTGCAGGTCCCATAATCGCCAGCGTAGCCCCTTTTGGAGGTCGAAGCGGAGGGCCAGAAGTGCTGTGTGGATCCAACCCTTTGCTTTAGTCAAGAGAGTATCAACTCACCTATTAAATAGACGACAGCTCCGAGGAGACATTATTTTTTGGTATTTTTGCATTTGCCTGCGTGTGTGCCCATGCCTGGAAGTCATGGTGACCGCTGGCGACTGCTACTGGGGCACGGAGGACGTTCAGAGAAGTGGCCTGATAGCCTGCCTCTGCCTCCCGGCCCCGGTATTCCTTGGAGGTTTCCCATCCAAATACTTGCCAGGGTCGTCCCTGCTTAGCTTCCAATGAGATGAGCTCAGATTTGCCTGGGCTATCCAGGTCAACGCTGGGAAGACATTATCGAGGCCACTAGATCAAGGCTCTGATTACACGGCAGCTTCATCTAAATAAGGCCGCCGTGGCTCAAGTGGTTAAGACGCTGAACTGCAGATCGGAAGGTCGGTAGGTCAGCAGTTCGAGAACCGAGTGCCGCATGACGGAGTGAGCTCCCGTCTCTGGCCCCAGCTCCTGCCAACCTAGCAGTCCGAAAGCAAGAAACTGCAAGTAGCTCAATAGGTACCGCTTCAGTGGGAAGGTGACAGCGTTCCGTGCACCTCGGCGTCTAGTCATGCCGGTCACATGACCACAGAAATGTCTTTGGACAGCGCTGGCTCTTCGGCTCGGAAACGGAGATGAGCGCCACATCCCTAGAGTCGGATTCATCTGGCTTTCAAGCAAGGGAAATCTTTACCTTTATCTTTACCTCATCTAAATAAGATCTTATAGTGGCATGTTGAAATTAGCAATGTATGTGACAACAGGAAGTCTTCGTGGAATCTGTAAACTTCTCTATATGTCAAATGAGTCACGCAGGTTAAGTGTGTTCACCACACCTGCTGTGAGCCTACTGTTTTCATGAAAACAGTGGCAATAATTTTTGTTAAGTGTCAGCTGCTTGAGGTGTTTTAAGGAAAGAAACATTTCGAAAAAATAGTAAAGGTTTCCCTTGCTTAAAAGCCAGTCGAATCCAACTCTAGGGATGCGGTGTTCATCTCCGTTTCCAGGGCTTTTTTTTGTAGAAAAAGCCCAGCAGGAACTCATTAGCATAATAGGCCACACCCAACAGTAAAAACCTATTAGCATATTAGGCCACACCCCCTGATAGCACAGCTCAGTAGCATATTAGGCCACACACCCTGATGACACAGCTCATTAGCATATTAGGCCACGCCCCCATGTTACCAGAAGTGTGGTCATCCAGCCACACCCACCTTTTGCTTCTTATTCTGTTTACTTTGTTTGTTGTCAAAACCCAGGGCTTTTTTTGGTAGCAGGAACTCCTTTGCATGTTAGGCCACACACCCCTAATGTAGCCAATCCTAATGAGTTTCTGCTGTTGGGTGTGGCCTATTAAGCTAATGAGTTCCTGTTGGGCGTGGCCAACTCGGGAGCCAGCCGGAACTCCGTTCCTGTGCGCTCCTGCCCAAAAATAGCCCTGTCCGTTTCCAAGCTGAAGAGCCAGCGCTGTCCGAAGACATTTCCGTGGTCATGTGGCCGGCATGACTAGACGCCAAGGCACACGGAACGCTGTTCCCTTCCCACCGAAGGGGTACCTATTTATCTACTTGCAATTTCTTGCTTTCGAACCAGCCTTCTGCAAAAGGTGGATCATAGTTTAGAGGCCATCAACAATTCACTTTGTGTTTTTAAAGGGTGACAGAGAAGGGTCGAACAGTCTTAAGCAAGGGACCCCGTAGCTTCCTGAAAGAGACCACTCTATCTACCACCTGTCTTTTGTAGTCTGGAGTATGGGAGACCAAAGTAAATACCTGTTGTGAACACCTGGTACTAAAAAGGCCCCCTATGGAGTTTGATTGGCAGGACTTGCCTTCAACAAGACTTACCTCACAAGACGACAGGACTGAGAGAGGCAGGCAGAGTTCAGAAGGCAACTTAAAGAGCACTGTGTGCTCCCCGGGACGTTAAAAAACCCCTCCAAAAAACCTCTCCCTCAAAGCTACCGTGTCTAAAGCTTCTAATTCACAAGTTACCGATGCCTTGAAGAAGTGACGAGGCGGAAGGGGAGAGAAATGTAAAGATCTTATACCTTTCGGTGTCCTCAGCCGCAACCTGTTTTACATGAGCTTGTTGAAAATAAGCTGTCTCGGGAAAAGTATCGCCTTCTCACATTATCCAGCTCTGCTAATATCCGCAGACATTTTTCTAATACAGGAGGAGAAGAAAATGCCTGCTCCGAAATGGTGTGAAATTGCAGGTTTTGCACAACAGTGAGAGAAAGTCGGGAACGAGGGAACTCTGGAATACTAATTCCTCCAGGTCAAAATACGGCACCCCAGTGCATGGCTGAACCCCCGGTAAAATACAAAGAACCAGCTCAGCAGTGTGGGAAATGTTTTTCCTTGCTTTTTCACTGTGAACTGAAGGCCTGCAATGTGGCCGACCATGGCTTCTTTTGAAATATTTGATGCTCGCTAGTTGCGGCGCCTGAGCTGGGTGGCCCAAGCTAGCCAGATCTCATCAGATCTCAGAAGCTAAGCAGGGTCAGCCCTGGTTAGTAGAAGAAGAAGAGAAGAGATTGGATTTATAGCCCCGCCCTTCACTCGGAGTCTCAGAGTGGCTTACAGACTCCATTCTCTTCCCCTCCCCACAACAGACACCCTGTGAGTGAGGTGGGGCTGAGAGAGCTCTTTCAAGAAGAAGAAGAAGAAGAAGAAGAAGAAGAAGAAGAAGAAGAAGAAGAAGAAGAAGAAGAAGAAGAGGAGGAGGAGGAAGAGGAGGAGGAGGAGGAGGAGGAAGAGGAGGAAGAGGAGGAAGAGGAAGAGATTGGATTTATACCCCGCCCTTCACTTTGAGTCTCAGAGTGGCTTACAGTCTCCTTTCCCTCCCCCTCCCCACAACAGACACCCTGTGAGGGAGGTGGGGCTGAGAGAGCTCTTTCAAGAAGAAGAAGAAGAAGAGGAGGAGGAGGAGGAAGAAGAGGAAGAGGAAGAGATTGGATTTATACCCCACCCTTCACTTGGAGTCTCAGAGCGGCTTACAGACTCCTTTCCCTCCCCCTCCCCACAACAGACACCCTGTGAGGTAGGTGGGGCAGAGAGAGCTCGAAGAAGAAGAAGAAGAAGAAGAAGAAGAAGAAGAAGAAGAAGAAGAGATTAGATTTATCACCCCCGCCCTTCACTCGGAGTCTCAGAGCAGCTTACAGACTCCTTTCCCTTCCCCGCCCCACAACAGACACCCTGTGAGGCAGGTGGGGCTGAGAGAGCTCTGACAGAAAATGCCCTTGAGAGAACAGCTCTGAGAGAACTTGTGACTGACCCAAGGGCACACCAGCAGCTTCATGTGGAGGAGTGGGGAATCAAACCCAGTTCTCGCAGATTAGAGTCTGCGCACTTAACCACCACACCAAACTGGCACTCTTAGTACTTGGATGGGAGGCCACAAGGGAAGTCCCGGTGTGCTATGGAGAAGTAGGCAACGGCAAACTACCTCTGAATGTCTCTTGCCTTGGAAACCGGCAGGGTCACCATAAACTACCTGTGACATGGTGGTGCTTTCCACTACCAACTGTCGTAACACCCCCAACTGCCACCAGGTTCTGTTGCCACAGAGTGAGGATGGGCATGGAGCTGCTCACAAACTAAAGTCTGTGACAAATTTGGGGCGGTTCATGGTTTGCAAACGGAACTTTGTGGCAGGTCAGCCGAGCACCAACTTTCCACAAACTTTCGAGTGGTCCGTGGTGGTTCGTGGCAGTTGCTGAGCGGATGCATTTCCAGACGGACTGTCTCCGTTCGATCAAGATGTTTCCCAAGCTTCAAAGCGACGGGGTGGCGAGATTGGAGAGAACTGGGCGGCAGGGTGAGGTTCCCCCTGTGCGTTTGGTGTGTGTAGCTTGCCGGGGGTCCATTCTAGACTCTTTTAAACCGGCGCCTGACTTTTCAACCCAAAAGCACTTTCCTGGGGGCATCTACTTTGGGAGACCATAACTTGGACCCCTTGTTGTTGCCACGTCTCACTTGCCCACATCTCACCTCTAGATCTTATGCAATTCCATAGGCCTATAAGGCAGAGATGTCCCACCAGGCCTTCGGTTGAGGGCAGTGATGGTTTACATCCTGGCTGGTACCCTCCTCCCATTCCTTCTCCTCAAACTGTCTTGCTTCGTCCCACCCCCATACCTGTAAAGCAATCACAGGCCAGAATATTCGCCACTTGGTTTTTTGATTAATGTACTAATACCAATTATTAGTAATTGTTTTTTTCACTTGGGTTTTTTCATTAAGAAGAAGAAGAAGAGAAGAGATTGGATTTATACCCCGCCCTTCACTGCCCAAAGGCATCTCAGAGTGGCTTACAAACTCCTTTCCCTTCCCCTCCCCACAACAGACACCCTGTGAGGTAGGTGGGGCTGAGAGAACTTCTGACAGAAACTGTCCTTGAGAGAACAGCTGTGCCAGAGCTTGTGACTGACCCAAGGTCACATCAGCAGGTGCAAGTGGAGGAGTGGGGAATCAAACCCGGTTCTCCCAGATAAGAGTCCACACACTTAACCACTACACCAAACTGGCTCTCTTAATGTACTAATACCAATGGTGCTGGAGAAGACTCTTGAGAGTCCCTTGGACTGCAAGGAGATCAAATCAGCCAATCCTAAAAGAAATCAACCCTGACTGTTCCCTGGAAGGCCAGATCCTGAAGCTGAAGCTCAAATACTTTGGCCACCCAATGAGAAGGGAGCCCTCACTGGAGAAGACCCTGATGCTGGGAAAGACTGAAGGTCAAAGAAGAAGGGGACGGCAAAGGATGAGATGGTCAGACAGTGTCATCGATGCAACGAACATGAAATTGAGCAAACTCCGGAGGACGGCAGAAGACAGGAGAGCCTGGCGTGATCTGGAAACCCCACTAACCTCCCACTCCTTCCTCTCATTGTCCTCGGGACTCTCACTTTTCATCCCCACCCCCCAAGAAAGTTCACAGAGATCCATTGCCCTTAAAGGTTCTTGAACAAAGAGGAGGGAAGGAGAATTAGGTGTTCTGGCCCCCACGGTGGGGTTGGGTGGAGGCCAGCACCACAGAAAGATGGCGGACACCGCTGTCTCCCCAAATCTGCCTCCGGACACTATCTTGGCTCATTGTAGAGCCATCCGTGTTGACACCAACAAGATGTGTGCCATCTCGTGGATGCACTCGGAATGCAACAGTGAGGCTAAAATGCGGGAGAGGGGGATGATGTCAGCTGCTCCAGGTCCACATTGGCAAGAAAGGTAACGGTAAAGGTTCCCCTTGCTCGAAAGCCAGTCGAATCCGACTCTAGGGTTGCGGTGCTCATCTCCGTTTCAAAGCCGAAGAGCCAGCGCTGTCCGAAGACGTTTCCGTGGTCAAGTGGCCGGCATGACTAAACACCGAGGCGCACGGAACGCTGTTACCTTCCCACCGAAGTGGTCCCTATTGATCTACTTGCAATTTCTTGCTTTTGTACTGCTAGGTTGGCAGGAGCTGGAACCAGAGACGGGAGCTCACTCCGTCATGCGGCACTCTCGGGTCTTGAACTGCTGAACTACTGACCTTCCACAGCCTGCAGTTCAGCGTCTTAACCACTTGAGCCACCGCAGCTCCTTGGCAAGAAAGGTGACGTATAAATGAAGTCAATCGATCAAGAAACTCCCTGTCTTCTAGAAAAGGCTCCAGAGATGGATAGGGAAGGTAAACATACAGGGTCGGATCCAGCCGGTTTTTCCACTGGGGAGGAAAGGAGGAAGGGGTCTCCTTTGACCACCAGAAAGACCAGGCAGAGGATCATGGGACCTGCATGGCCAAAGTCATGAGCAATGCTCCATCTAAGCCGTGGAGTCTCATGAGCAAAAATTCTGCTTTGTGAACTACTGGCATTGAAGTGGTGAGTGAGCGGTTTGGCTACTGCATCAGTTAGTTTGCTCTGGAGCCATCCTGCCTGAGCTAAGACAAAAATCTGTGAGCTGAAGGCTAAAAAAACCTGCACGTTAGCTCATACTAACTCAGCTTAGAGGGAACACGGGTCATGACGAACGGAGGCTGGAATAAGGAGGGGAATTGGCTGAGGACATTTTCAAGCGGAGGCTGGACGACCATCTTTCGGTATGTTGTAGGGCTATCTTTTGGCTATGTTCCTGCAGACTGCAGGGGGTTGGACTAGATGACCTTCAAGGTCCCTTCTAGCTCTAACATTCTATGACTCTATGAATGAGCAAAAAAGCGGTCTGGAATCTGACCTGTCATCTTGAATCCTAAGAAGAAGAGGAAAGGAGAGATTTGATTTATACCCTTTCCCTCACTTGGAGTCTCAGAGTGGCTTACAAACTCCTTTCCCTTCCCCTCCCCTCCCCACAACAGACACCCTGTGAGGTGGGTGGGGCTGAGAGAGCTCTCTCCAGAACTCTCCTTGAGAGAACAGCTCTGACAGGACTGTGGCTTGCCCAAGGTCATCCAGCAGGTGCAAGTGGAGGCATGGAGAATCAAACCCAGTTCTCCCAGATTAGAGTCTGCGCACTTAACCACTATACCAAGCTGGCTCTCTAAGCAGGCACAAAGCCAGGATTTTGAGACTTGGAGGGGGGGCAAACATTTTTCTGGTAGGACTGGTGGGGTTTCCATTATCTGCCATAATGAAGAGGGGTGTGCACCTCTCTCCCTCCCTCCTGCAAGATTTAAAGGGCCCTCCAGCTGATCAGCAGGCCACGTGCTCCCCACCGATCGGCTGAAGGGTCCTTTAAACCTTGCAGGAGGGAGGGAGAGGGGTGCGTGCCATCCCCCGCTTCTTCTCAAAAGCATTGAAAGGACCCCTTTAAATGCTTTGGGGGAGAAGGGGGGCTTTAAGAAGCAGGGGGGGACCTTTAAGGAAGGGGGCAGAGCCCCCAGTAGCCCCACTGTAGCAACAGGCCAGATCCTAAACTTTGCTTCCATTTACAACCGTCTTAATTTCTGTCAGACGTCATTTTCCTCCGTGCAGCACTTTGTAGTCAGAACCCTACTCAAGTCTATTCAGTAGAATTTAGGTAAAGGTAAAAGGTTCCCTTGCTCGAAAGCCAGTCGAATCCGATTCTAGGGTCGCGGTGCTCATCTCCGTTTCCAAGCCGAAGAGCCAGCGCTGTCCGAAGACGTTTCCGTGGTCATGTGGCCGTCGTGTCTAAACACCAAGGCGCACGGAACGCTGTTCCCTTCCCACCGAAGCGGTACCTATTTATCTACTTGCAATTTCTTGCTTTCGAACTGCTAGGTTGGCAGGAGCTGGAACTAGAGACGGGAGCTCACTCCGTCATGCGGCACACTCGGGTCTCGAACTGCTGAACTACTGACCTTCCACAGCCTGCAGTTCAGCGTCTTAACCACGTGAGCCACCACAGCTCCTTCAGTAGAATTTACGGGCGTGCAAAAAGAAAGGCTTAAGCGCTAACAGAACGCACTCCTGGTTACTATTTGTGTGTTTTGTTTGTTTTTCTATGTTGATGTTGACGTTGATATTCTGTGTTGGAAAATAAAATTATTTTAAAAGGGTGGGGGGGAGAATTTACTCCCCGGAAAGCGTCATTAGGTTGGCACAGTTAGTCTGTTGCGGTGAAAAGAACGAGCCGTCACGTGGTGCCCGGGAAACTACTAAGGCATGTCTCCTTGTGATGACCTTCAGAGTCATATCCATTGCAGATATTCAGCTCCACGTGCACCCCTTATTTATTTATTTACTTACTTGGTGTCGTGGTTAGGAGCGTGGGCACTAATCTGGGAGAACTGCGTTTGATTCCCCACTCCTCCACATGCAGCTGCTGGTGTGACCTTGGGTTAGTTACAAGTTCTTTCAGAGCTGTTCTCACACGAGCAGTTCTCCAAAGAGTTCTCTCAGCCCCACTTATCTCACAGGGTGTCTGTTGTGGGGAGGGAAAGGCGACTGTAAGCCACTCTGAGACTCTTTTAGGTAGTGAAGAGCGGGGTATAAATCCAATCTCCTCCTCCTCCTCCTCCTCCTCCTCCTTCTCCTCCTCCTCCTCCTCCTCCTCCTCCTCCTCCTCCTCCTCCTCCTCCTCTCTCTCTTCTTCTTCTTCTTCTTCTTCTTCTTCTTCTTCTTCTTCTTCTTCTTCTTCTTCTTCTTCTTCTTCTTGCTGAAGAGCAGCAGACTCTAATCTGGAGCACTGGGTTTGATTCCCGAGTCCTCCACATGCAGCTGCTCGGTGACCTTGGGTCAGTCCCAGTTCCCTCAGAGCTGTTCTCTCAAGTGCAGTTCTTTCAGAGCTCTCTCAGCCCCACCTACCTCAGGGTGTCTGTTGAGGGGAGGAGAAGGAAAAGGAGATTGTAAGCCACTCTGAGACTCCAAGTGAAGGTTGGGATATAAATCCAATCTTTCCCTCTTCTTCTTAAATTTATATGCCACTTCTTGCCGCCAGGTGGTCTTGAGGCGGCTAACAACAATGAAAACCTTAACAAATCGCAGTTTAAAAACATAATCCAAATAAAACTAGAAGGCAGTTCACATGAAGCAAACCCAACTAACTAAAAGCCAAATGGAAGGTTCTGCGGAAACTAGATAAGGCCCACAGGGCCTGTGTGTTGTCTGATAACTGGTTCCATACATAGAAGTCTGTCATCCTGGTGGATGCCAAGTGAATGTCCCGGGGGTCAGGTGCCACAATCGTGTTGCGAGTTGAAGAATGCACGGTTTTTTTTTTTGAGGGGGGGACATAATGGAAAACATCCTAGACTCAAATTTTTATTTTGTACATTTACAATGCTTCTTACCATTTAAAAACTAGCTGGCCCACCAGGTATCTTCCGAATAATTTCCTGATTCTGAAACAATGAAATGCCCTTAGTGCTTTTTTTAGGTTTACCCTCTGCTTCCGGCTTTTAAAACATTCTAACGTGTTTCGTAGAAAAATATGACGTGTAGAAAATATCCGAAATTTTTCGCAATCTAATGGAGGGGTTTCCACTAAACAGAGATTACTTTGAGGTATCCGGATCTCACACGGAAACTGTCTTAATTCCTAGAAGATTTTAAAAAACAAAAAACTACGAAAGAGAAAAGATACCCGTATTTATCTTTTCCAAATCGTCATCCAAGAGCTTAAAAAAAAAAAAAAACCCTCGCTGTCCCACCAAAATTACCATGTCTTCTTCTTTTTTTTCTTTTTTAAAAAATGGCTTTTTAATGTTTTCCCTCGAACGGTAAGATGTTGTTTATGAACAGCACTGGAAAAAAAGCATTCCCCGAAAATCAACCCGGAGACGCATTTACAGCTAATTAACCTATTCTCCGAGAAGACTGCTGAGGAACGCCTGATGAATGTTTAAGGCTGGAGAGATGCGCACACGTACGCAGGCTCACAGAATGCAGGCAGAACCTCTTCCCAGAACCCGAGAGACCCGCGTGTGACACCGGCCTACAGCCTGAGCGCGGCTCGCTCTCCACAGGAACTAATTTTGAAGCACCAGAATGCTGCCGATTGTCTGTGAAAAAAAACCCACAAAAACCCCCGCAAGAAGAAGCCCAGCGCAGAACAGACGGTGCACTTTCCTTCGGAAGAATGCTGATAAAATTTTAATGAAGTAACATGTTGCCATGGGGACTTGTTGCTGTTCATTAATTCATTGTGCGGCAGCCTCTGTAGTTTTCCTGAAGTTGAGTGACAAATTGTCAAGGAGCTGTGTTGTGGAGGCTGGAAAGTTTTCTCATTGATAGTCTTAACTTTCCTGCAAATTGTATAGAGGAGGGCCTGTTTGGAGGTAAACAATGGGGGACATTAATGTGGGTTCTGAATCCCATGGCTGGCACAGTGAGAAACGCACATCGTCTGTGCATAGATAGGAAACGCTGGGCAATTTGGCCATTTATTCTCCCATGGCTGACCATCCTAATGATACAACCAGAGGAATCACAGTGTAGACGACACAACAGGAGAAACGGCCACCGCGAAATACAGTGCTGTTACAAGAAGGGAAAAGCAAAATGTGATTACGTACACTCAAAGTGTTATTGTAATGCATTAATTATTCCCAGTATTCCATAGAAGACATGCAAGACAAAAAAATATAGTTATTCCCATCCAGTGAGCCACGGAGGCTCAGAGGTTAAGACGCTCAGCTGCAGACCGGAAGGTCTGTAGTTTGGCAGTTCGAGACCCGAGTGCCGCATGACGGAGTGAGCTCCCGTCTCTGGCCCCAGCTCCTGCCAACCTAGCAGTTTGAAAGCAAGAAATTGCAAGTAGATAAATGGGTACCGCTTCGGTGGGAAGGGAACAGTGTTCCCTGTGCCTCGGCATCTAGTCATGCCGGCCACATGACCATGGAAAACATCTTCGGACAGCGCTGGCTCTTCGGCTTGGAAACGGAGATGAGCACCGCCCCCTAGAGTCGGATTCGACTGGCTTTCGAGCAAGGGAAACCTTTACCTTTTATCCAATGTCAAAGTGGCATACAGAAAACCCTCACAAGGGAAAAGTCCAAGGAAAACGTATCAAAAGAATTCATCAAAATCTGCACAGTGTCCAAAGCCCAAACGAGACAGGGCTTCCAGTTAACTCCCATGTTTCGGCGATCCAAGTGTGGACAGGACCAAGAACAGCAGTCTCTGCCATTCACGCTTCACAGTTCCTTGCCAGTGTGACGGCTGAGAGGCCTACGAAGTGACATTCCCTTGGCCAAAGTCTGTCCATGGTTCAGCCACTTCCTGTCAGCCTAACCTACCTCACAGGAAGAAGAAAAAGAGTAGCCTTTTATACCCCGCTTTTCTCTACCTAAAGGAGTCTCAAAGCAGCTTACAATCTCCTTCCCTTCCTCTCCCCACAACAGGCACCTTGTGAGGCAGGTGGGGCTGAGGGAGTTCTGAGAGGCGCAAGGTCACCCAGCAGGCCTCGTGTCTCAGAGAGGCTTACCATTGCCTTCCCTTCCTGTTCCCACAGCAGGCACTTGTGAGGCAGGTGGGTCTGAGAGTGTTCAGAGAGAACCGTGACTGGCCCACGGTCACCCAGCAGGCCTCGTGTCTCAGAGAAGCTTATAGTCGCCTTCCTCCTCCTCTCCCCACAGCAGGCACCTTGTGAGGCAGGTGGGGCTGAGAGTGTCCTGAGAGAACCGTGACTGGCCGTGGAGGAGGAGTGGGGAATCAAGCTCAGCTCTCCAGATTAGAGTCCGCCACTCTTAAACACTACACCGTGCTGCTGATAACACAAAACAGAGGAGGAGAGAATGATGTTGAAAGGTGCTTTAGGTCCCTGCTGGGAAGAAAAAGTGGGGACAAAATGTCCTCCAGATGGGCCACACTAGCCCGATCTCGTCAGATCTCAGAAGCTCAGAGAGCCAGTTTGGTACAGTGGTTAGGAGCACAGATTCTAATCTGGGAGAGCCGGATTTGATTCCCCCACTCCTCCACATGCGGCTGCTGGTGTGACCTTGGGTCAGTCGCAAGTTCTCTCGGAGCTGTTCTCTCAAGAGCAATTCTCGAAAGGGTTCTCTCAGGCCCACCTACCTCACGGGGGGGGGGATCTTTTGTGGGGAGGGGAAGGGAAAGGGGATTGTAAGCCGCTCTGAGACTCCAAGTGAAGGAGTATAAAACCAACTCTCCTCCTCCTCTTCTTCCTCTTCCTCCTCCTCTCCTTCCTCCTCCTGTTCTTCTTTCTCTGCCTCCTCCTCCCTAGGCTAACCAAGACAATACACCGCCTCCTATTTCACCACAGGTCAGCAGATAAAGTCAGAAAAACCACCTGCCCTACACGACAGGCAAAAGCAACAGTCTTATCGTGGTCTTATTAACTACTTCTGCCTGGGCCAGCACTTTTAAATGAAGCTTTTCACTGTGTAGGTGTGTGCCTGGTGCGGGGGAGAGGACGCGCTTGCAAATCAGAGCCACGGTAAAACAATCCATGCTCCTGGAACCCATCCATCTCTGGACCCATCAAGCGGCTTCCCCCCCCTTCCCACAAGCTGCTGACATTATTCCCCCCTCCCGTTATTGGCTGACACTTTTGTGCCTGGAGTGTTCCTCTCGCTGTAGGGTTAGTAGGATAATTGACAAACCACAGGGACCGACTCCCTGGATTAGGTTGACCGGACTGTCAAAACAGCCGTGACAAAGTCTCACATCAACTTCGACTGTGAGTCAAGTCTGCGAGGGGGGAAAAATGCACCTTGGCAGGTCCGGGAGGGAAGTCTTTAGCTGAAATCTTTCCCCCCACCGCACGGAGAGCGCTTCGACAGGGAAGAAGGAAGGGGGGGGAAACCGGTGGCAGGCATGCTTGCTGTTTAATTCATCGAAAACCCTGCTTCCAGAAGCCGCCGTTAATTAGAGCGTTTATTTGGGTCCTATTTCTGCCAACCGAAAATACGTGACACATGTCGCTTCTGTTTCACATTAGAGGAGTGACATTTTACTGTAGATCCGGTGTGCATGCCTGTGTCAATGTATACGCGTGTGCCACTCGCTGATCAAACCGCCTATGCTCCCTTCCCCGAGCATGGCTTGCCCTCTATCTCTCCTTCAGAGAGTCAGGTGGAAGAATCCAAAGCACGTAAATGTTGTCTGCACAACGCTACAGAGACTGTGGCAGTGACATGGGTCCTGTTATGCTGTTTTGTTAGGAATCTTTCAGAGGAAATTTTGATGTCCTGGAGCAAACGCGTGGTGGTGGTGGTGGTGGGGGAGGAAGAAACAGTTCTGCAAGTTCCCAACACGTTGGGCAAAAAAGTTGGCTCTGGTGGGTGCCTATTGGCTAGTGCTGAAGTCGTCACCAACAGGCGTGATCCCAGAAACACTAGGACGGCTTTGTAACTTGCTAAAATGTGGAACATAGGAACATATGAAGCTGCCTTAACACATCCTGGGTCCATCAAAGTCAATCTTTAGTTGCTGTAGATTTTCCGGGTCGTGTGGCCGTGGTCTTGGTATCGCAGGACCTGACGTTTCGCCAGTCGTTGTGACTGGCACCCTCAGAGGTATAACACAGAAAGATGGAGTACTCTCTGTGTCCAGGTGAGAAGAAAAATGGTAGGCAGGTAATTTATATCTACTCCGGAAGCTGGGGTAGGGTGAGAGGTAGTATCCGGAGGTAAATAATAGATAGCAAATCTATAGTAAATAATAAATATAGTAAATAATAGATATAGATATATAGAAAAATATAGTAAATAATAGATAGCAAATAAATTACAAGGATGATCCCAAAGAAGACAAATTATAATACAAAAGACACAATACTGCGATATAACATATATTTTAAAGATGATGCTGACAAAAGACACAATTCTGTAATATAATATTTAGTAAAAAGATGATACTAGGGACGAAGACTCGGATTTCACTCTTCGTTTCAATTTTTCTTCCTCAGAAAGCTGCACCAAGAGTTAAGTGTATAGAGAAGCCTCCAAAATAATGAGTACAAGTTGCATATCCAACCTATATACCTAAGTAGTCAAAACTGGGGCAACCGGCAATGTAAGAATACGCTCTGCCACGGATCGGTTGCCCAGTTTTGTCTTTCGTATTATAATCTGTCTTCTTTGGGATCATCCTTGTAATTTATTTGCTATCTATTATTTACCTTGATACTTGTTGTATAAATGTGATACGTATATCTCCAAAACATTTGGTCGCTACTCTGCGTTTTCATACAGAAAGCTGTATGCGCCACTGATGATAGCCTACCTGAAGCACAAGGGGAGAGGCAAAGTCAGAAGTGACTGTAGACGCATAGGCACATTTGGGAAGGAAGGCCCAATCTTGTCAGATCTCAGAAGCTAAGCAGGACTTGGAAGGGAGACCACCAAGGAAGACTCTGCAGAGGCAGGCACTGGTAAAACCACCTCTGCTTCTCACTTGCCTTGAAAGCCTCTTGCTGGAGTCACCTTTCAATCTGTACTTGGATGGGAGACCACCGAGGTAGGCCATGGCCAGCCACCTCTGCTTCTCACTTGCCTTGAAAGCCTCTTCCTGGGGTCAGTCGGTACTTGGACGAGAGACCACCAAGGAAGGCTCTGCAGAGGCAGGCACTGGTAAAACCACCTCTGCTTCTCACTTGCCTTGAAAGCCTCTTCCTGGAGTCACCTTTCAATCAGTACTTGGATGGGAGACCACCGAGGAAGGCCATGGCCAGCCACCTCTGCTTCTCACTTGCCTTGAAAGCCTCTTCCTGGGGTCAGTCGGTACTTGGACGAGAGACCACCAAGGAAGGCTCTGCAGAGGCAGGCACTGGTAAAACCACCTCTGCTTCTCACTTGCCTTGAAAGCCTCTTGCTGGAGTCACCTTTCAATCTGTACTTGGATGGGAGACCACCGAGGTAGGCCATGGCCAGCCACCTCTGCTTCTCACTTGCCTTGGAAAGCCTCTTCCTGGGGTCAGTCGGTACTTGGACGAGAGACCACCAAGGAAGGCTCTGCAGAGGCAGGCACTGGTAAAACCACCTCTGCTTCTCACTTGCCTTGAAAGCCTCTTCCTGGAGTCACCTTTCAATCAGTACTTGGATGGGAGACCACCGAGGAAGGCCATGGCCAGCCACCTCTGCTTCTCACTTGCCTTGAAAGCCTCTTCCTGGGGTCAGTCGGTACTTGGACGAGAGACCACCAAGGAAGGCTCTGCAGAGGCAGGCACTGGTAAAACCACCTCTGCTTCTCACTTGCCTTGAAAGCCTCTTCCTGGAGTCACCTTTCAATCAGTACTTGGATGGGAGACCACCGAGGAAGGCCATGGCCAGCCACCTCTGCTTCTCACTTGCCTTGAAAGCCTCTTCCTGGGGTCAATCGGTACTTGGACGAGAGACCACCAAGGAAGGCTCTGCAGAGGCAGGCACTGGTAAAACCACCTCTGCCTCTCACTTGCCTTGAAAGCCCCTTGCTGAGGTCACCTTTCAGTCGGTACTTGGACAGGAGACCACCAAGGAAGACTCTGCAGGGGAAGGCCATGGCCAACCACCTCTGCTTCTCACTGGCCTTGAAAACCCCTCGCTGAGGTCACCAAGTTTGCGACTTCACAGTAAACAGCAGAGGGGAGGATCTGAGTGGGGCAAAAGCAAGCAGGGAAAAGGTTAGGAGAACCAGGTCGGTGCAGTGGTTAGGAGCGCGGACTTTAATCTAGGAGAACTGGGTTTGATTCCCCATTCCTCCACGTGGAGCTGCTGGGTGACCGTGAGTCAGTCACAAGTTCTCTCAGAGCTGTTCTCTCACGAGCAATTCTCTCGGAGCTCCCTCAGCCCCACCTATCTCACAGGGTGCCTGTTGTGGAGAGGGGAAGGGAAAGGCCATTGTAAGCCACTCTGAGACTCTGAGTGAATGGCGGGGTACAAAACCAATCTCCTCCTCCTCCTTCTGGGCTGACTTTCCACTCTCCTTCTCCCTCAAGCCTTTTCCCAAGTTTTTGGCGGTGGCTCAGTGGTAGAGCATCTGCTTGGCATGCAGAAGGTCCGAGGTTGAGTCCCCGCTATATCCACTTGAAAGGACTAGGTAGAAGGTGAAATGAAAGACCTCTTCCTGAAACCCCGGAGAGGCACTGCCAATCTGAGTAGACAATACTAACCTTGATGGACCAATGGTCTAGTATTAGGCAAACTTATGTGTTTTTATATATGTTCAACTATAATCTGCCAAAGTGGCTGTGTGTTATCCCCAAACCTCTAAGATAAGTTGTGAAGTCTGCGACGCAACACAAGCCAGTTTGGTGTAGTGGTTAAGTGCACAGACTCTAATCTGGGAGAACCGGATTTGATTCCCCACTCCTCCGCTTGCAGCTGGCTGGATGACCTTCGGCAAGCCAAAGTTCTGTCAAAGCTGTTCTTGAAAGAGCAGTTCTGGAAAGAGGTCTCTCAGTCCCACCTACCTCACAGGGTGGGGAGGGGAAGGGAAGGTAAAAGGTAAAGGTAAAGGTTCCCTTGCTCGAAAGCCAGTCGAATCCGACTCTAGGGTTGCGGTGCTCATCTCCCTTTCAAAGCCGAAGAGCCAGCACCGTCTAAAGACATTTCCATGGTCATGTGGCCGGCATGACTAAACACCAAGGTGCACGGAACGCTGTTACCTTCCCACCAACGTGGTACCTATTTATCTACTTGCAATTTCTTGCTTTCGAGCTACTAGGTTGGCAGGAGCTGGAACTAGAGATGGGAGCTCATTCCGCCATGCGGCACTCTCAGGTCTTGAACTGCTGAACTACTGACCTTCCACAGCCTGCAGTTCAGCATCTTAACCACTTGATCCACCGCAGCTCCTCAGGGAAGGGAAAGGAGGGTATAAAAAAATTATATTTTTATCAAGTTTTCATTGAAATAACATTACAAGAAACAGCCAATTCCGAAGCGTGTTACTTATCAGTACACGCATAACAAGAATAAGTTGGCTAATAAATTCATATATTAATAAGGGGAGAAGCAAAATGTCTGTTGGATTTATAGTATACATAAGGTGAGTAAAATTGTTAGTCTTCATGGGGAGGGAAAGGAGTTTGTAAGCCACTCTGAGACTCCGAGTGAAGGGCGGGGTGAAAATCCAGTTTCCTCCTCCTCCTCCTCCTCCTCTTCCTCCTCCTCCTCCTCCTCTTCCTCCTCCTCCTCCTCCTCCTCCTCCTCCTCCTCCTCCTCCTCCTCCTCCTTCTTCTTCTTCTTCTTCTTCTTCTTCTTCTTCTTCTTCTTCTTCTTCTTCTTCTTCTTCTTCTTCTTCTTCTTCTTCTTCTCCTCCTCCTCCTCCTCCTCCTCCTCCTCCTCCTCCTCCTCCTCCTCCTCCTCCTCCTCCTCCTCCTTCTCCTTCTCAATTGCTACAGCTGTTAAGGGTGATCAGCCTACGTTTTCCTCGATGCATAATTGTGTATATCCAGCGTCTTTAGCAAATCTAATTATTGTCTTCCGTGTGCTTTGAGACACAACAATCTCTCCATTTAGTGCTAATGAACGCTCCCACCCATTCAAATGAAAACATTTCAAACAATCGCCTTCTTCGCTCTGCGACGCTTCAAACCCTCTCCCTAGGTTTTCCGAAGCGCGCTCATCACAGATCTTTGAAATGACAGCTTGAGTGACATCTATTTATACAAATATAAGACAGAAGAAGTGTTGGGTCCCCTGTACGAATGCCTATATTAAAGTTAAATTAAAATGCAGATGCCGAGGAGAGTTATTTACTTAGTTCTCCCAGGTAGCACATGGGAGAGACTCGCCCAGGACTCGAATGATCTAATTATATTTTTTTAAAAGAATTTTTTTTGGGGAAAAAAAAAACAAACCTAAAGATTTTTTTCTTCACACCTCACTTGGGTTTTGGAATACGATCAAAAAGGTTTCAGAATAATCAGTGTTTCCATTGCAGGCTGTCTTTTGAATGAGAAGTTGGAAGAAAACAGATCCGTGAGCCTTTGGCTTCATGTTAACATCTGTACGGCGATGTTGAAATGGTGCCTAACTAGGAAGGCAGCACAGGAATCAATTAAGTGCCGGCTGAGAAATCTCAGATTTCGAGCTGTTTGCACTTGTGAACCAACACTGACGTGAACTTCAGCATTTGGCACATGTTGGAAATGATTCTGTGTCTGAGAATGTCATGGTCCATCTTAAGAAACAACCCCCCACCCCGACGTTTAAGGGAACCGATCCAATAAAGAGGTCTACAGTAGCCAGTTTGGTGTAGTGGTTAAGTGCGCGGACTCTTATCTGGGAGAACCGGGTTTGATTCCCCACTCCTCCGCTTGCACCTGCTGATGTGACCTTGGGTCAGTCACAAGCTCTGGCACAGCTGTTCTCTCAAGGACAATTTCTGTCAGAAGTTCTCTCAGCCCCACCTACCTCACAGGGTGTCTGTTGTGGGGAGGGGAAGGGAAAGGATTTTGTAAGCCGCTCTGAGACACCTTTGGGCAGTGAAGGACGGGTATAAATCCAGTCTCTTCTTCTTCTTCTACCTCACAGGGTGTCTGTTGTGAGGAGGGGAAGGGAAAGGAGTTTGTAAACCGCTCTGGGACGCCTTTGGGCAGTGAAGGGCGGGGTATAAACCCAATCTCTTCTTCTTCTTCTACCTCACAGGGTATCTGTTGTGGGGAGGGGAAGGGAAAGGAGTTTGTAAGTCGCTCTGAGACGCCTTTGGGCAGTGAAGGGCGGGGTATAAATCCAATCTCTTCTTCTTCTTCTACCTCACAGGGTGTCTGTTGTGGGGAGGGGAAGGGAAAGGAGTTTGTAAGCCGCTCTGGGACTCCTTTGGGCAGTGAAGGGCGGGGTATAAATCCAATCTCTTCTTCTTCTTCTACCTCACAGGGTGTCTGTTGTGGGGAGGGGAAGGGAAAGGAGTTTGTAAACCGCTCTGGGACGCCTTTGGGCAGTGAAGGGCGGGGTATAAATCCAATCTCTTCTTCTTCTTCTACCTCACAGGGTGTCTGTTGTGAGGAGGGGAAGGGAAAGGAGTTTGTAAGCCACTCTGAGACGCCTTTGGGCAGTGAAGGGCGGGGTATAAATCCAAACTCTTCTTCTTCTTCTTCTTCTTCTTCTTCTTCTTCTTCTTCTTCTTCTTCTTCTTCTTCTTCTTCTTCTTCTTCTTCTTCTTCTTCTTCTTCTTCTTCTTCTTCTTCTTCTTCTTCTTCTCCTCCTTCTCCTTCTCCTTCTCCTTCTCCTTCTCCTTCTCCTTCTCCTTCTCCTTCTCCTTCTCCTTCTCCTTCTTCTTCTTCTTCTGTTGGTTATATGGTCCTTTCCGCATTTTCTCAGTTTTTGAGGGGCGATTCTGCCTTGGCTTTTCCCTCCGTTGTTTTACAAAACCACCTTGCAACAGAAATTTCCCCCTCTGCACTGCATGCTGCTTTCACTTCCTTTGATCGTCGGATTTTATGGTAGTCTCCACACTCCATGCCGCTTTCGCTTTCTTTGATCATTGGATTTTCTGGTACCTTCTTGCATGGATTTATGGTCATTTGATGGCTGTCCAGGGGTGACTTTGCAGTCAGTACGGCATTGCCCCAGGGTGTTTGAATGTGGTTTTGAGCTGCACCTTTTTCCTCCCAGTTGAGAAAATGTGGAGCGAATGCTAGATGCAGAATTGCCCCAAGTCAAGGCGAATTTAAGTCTTGGGCAAAACAGCATCCAAATAAGCCAGTGGCAACAGCAGGCTGAACCTGGGCTGACCACTGAAGGGAGGGGATGTAATGCAGAATTGGGGGGGAGAACTGGATTTTAAAAAAAAGTTGAATTCAATTTTAGTGCAGAATTGCTTGAAGGATACCGTGGTGAACATGGATTAAAAGGAGAGTGCAGCTATGTGTGTGTTCTATAGCTGAGTTCAGACTGGCAATTTGCCCTGCTATAGCAACCTTTCAGCCACGTTTGAGAAGCGGATTAAAAGGGGGCGTTCGCACAGGCACATCTGCCTGGCGTTCCGCACCCGTCAGCAACCCGCGCTGTTCCGCTTCGCTCCCGGGATGAAAACATACCTCTTTAAAGTGGTAGCAAATCCCCGAGAGCGCGTTTATCCTGCAGCATTTCACTTCCCAGCCGTGTGAACGCTCGGCAGATAAGCCGGGAGCAAGCTGCATTGGGGCAGATGGCAGCTGCGGTTTGATTGGCCGTGCTCTGCTCGGCCCAGTGTGGTGCTGGTGCAACGGGATCTGCCCCTAATCAGCTGGATGCGCTTGTGCGCATGGGTGCCCATCACCGATTTACTGGGGGAAAGCCGCTGACAACGGTGCCTCCGTGCCAGCTGTCTAAATGCTCCCGCGTGCCTCCTCCCAGTATTCAGCTGCACCAGTCGGCCCCATGTGACCAGACTTTTTTGCTGTGACTGGCTCCTGCAGCAAATTGCCAGTCTGAACTCAGTCTATCTATCTATCTATCTATCTATCTATCTATCTATCTATCTATCTATCTATCTATCTACCTACCTACCTACCTACCTACCTACCTACCTATCTATCTATCTATCTATCATCTACCTACCTACCTACCTACATCTATCTATCTATCTATCTATCTATCTATCTATCTATCTATCTATCTATCTATCTATCTATCATCTATCATCTATCTATCTAAAAGGGAGCAGTGGCGCAGGCAGCAAATTACACCTCCTATAACATCAATGAACAGCCACTATGGCTGTTCAAGACCCACCATGGCCGGGATGAGCTCCCGGTCCTCGTCCCAGCTCCCGCCCACCCAGTGGTTCGAAAGCATTGTAAGTAGATAAATGGGTACCTGCCTGTAGGTGACGGGGGGCACCCTCCCTTCCAGGGTGTGTAGCAGCAGCGATTTTGGCAGCGTCGTCGTTGTCATAGTTGGCGGCAGCGGAGGCAGGTGGCAGCAATACTTGATGGCTGAACCTGGCGGAAGGCGGAGCTACAAGGTGCAGGCAGCGTGATGGCGTGGCGCGGCGGAGCCGAATGGGATGTTGGCTGGAGCCGAAGCCAACATGGGGCCGTGTACCGAAGATGGGCCTGCCGCGGGAAGCCTCCTGGCCCAGGAAAAAGATCTACGCCAGGGGCTTCGAGGACACCAAGGCTGAAACACAGACGCCTGAAGCCCCGCCGGAACAAAGACAAGAAGCCCTGCTTGGGTGCTGGTAGGATGTCCCTTCCCTATAGATTGTGGCCCTAGTTAGGTAATGATCTAAAATTGTGTAAACCACTTAGAGACCCTTCGGGGCTAGAGCGGTATAGAAATCAAAATCATAAATAAATAAATAATCTCTCTCTGTCTCTCCCCCTACCTGCCTACCTACCTATTATCTATCATCTATCTAATCTGAACTGAGATCCTGCTGAAGAGCTGCTAGGTGAGCAGGTAGGGGTTAGGAGGACTGAATCCAGGCCAGCCTCCGGGCCAATCTGCAGGATTTCACCTTTTGAAAACAGGCACTTCACTGGCTGTTAGCCCTACAGCTGCCAAGCCCCACACGAGGCCTGGAGATCTCCAAGAATTACAGCTGAGCTCCGGACTACAGAGTTCCATTGCCCTGGAGAAAAGGGCTCCTTTGGAATGCAGACTTTATGGCATTGCGATGTAAAAATACCATCCTGATTGTCACCTAAGTAATACGGTTTAATCTCGAAACCTCTTCTCTCACGCTTTACTTGAATAGTGCTCCAGCACTTCAGTGTGACTGATACTTTAATTGTTATGGTGTTTTAGGAATGGTTTTAATTATATTTATAGATGCACTTTTATGTAAGCCATCCTGAGAAGGAGAAGAAGAAGAAGAAGAAGAGGAGGAGGAGGAGGAGGAGTTGGAGTTTGGATTTATTCCCCGCTCTTCACTCAGAGTCTCAGAGTGGCTTACATTCTCCTTTCCCTTCCTCTCCCCACAACAGACACCCTGTGAGGTAGGTGGGGCTGAGAGACCTCTGAAAGAACTGCTCTTTCAAGGACAGCTCTTGTCAGAACTATGGCTTGCCCAAGGTCATCCAGCACCTGCAAGTGGAGGAGTGGGGGAATCAAACGCAGTTCTCCCAGATTAGAGTCCGCACACTTAACCACTACACCAAAAGAATAGTGGCCCAATATTGCACCATTAACAGGGCATGTCTACCAGCAGGGAATGTAAGAAGCGGGCTGCCCACATCCCGTCCTACAATCAGGGCCATATGAGGGTGAAATGTGGTGCAAACATAATGGAATGAAATGCCAGCTATGAACAATTTTTCGGAACTGGATTCTTATATTCATAGCCCTCGTTAGAGAGACTGTAGAGGACCAAATTGTATTTTTATTTATGTTGTTAACCGCCCCAAGCCCCGATTGCTGGGGGAACAGTCGGATAAAAATAACAACAAGCAAACAAGTAAATGGTTAATGACTTTTGCAGATATTAAGCCTTTCACTGGGTGGAAACGAAAAGGTTTTTTTAAAAAATTTATTTAAAACATTTGTTAGACACCTTTCCGCCCTGCAGAGCTCAAGGCGGCTTACCATTTAAATAAAACAGCAATGATTAAAAAATACATAAAAGACCTCAATTTAAAATCTCCAATTAGTAGATCTTTAAAGTAAAAGGGAATTCTCATCCCATTTCAAGTTCGAGAATGTATTTCAGCTCAATCTCACCCCCCAAACAATTAAGATGTTCAAGCTTCTTATTTCTGGTGGACATTCCTTTTCCTTCACAGCCCTGGCTGTTTTGCGAGTAAACTGTGCACTGAATGGGAAAGCATTTCCTTTGGAGGTCCAGAACAGTATTTTCAACAAGAGATTCCTGTCATATATATAGTAGTAGTGTCCCATTATAGGGAGTGGGCCTGAGCCTTTTCATGAACTGCGAAATTGGTCCTAGGTAAAGGTTTCCCTTGCTTGAAAGCCAGTCGAATCCGACTCTAGGGGTGCGTTGCTCATCTCCGTTTCCAAGCCGAAGAGCCAGCGCTGTCCGAAGACTTCTCCATGGTCATGTGGCCAGCATGACTAGACGCTGAGGCGCAGGGAACGCTGTTACTTTTCCACCAAAGCAGTACCTATTGATCTACTTGCAATTTCTTGCTTTCGACCTGCTAGGTTGGTGGGAGCTGGGACCAGAGATGGGAGCTCACTCCATCACGTGGCACTCGGGTCTCGAACTGCTGAACTACCGACCTTCTGGTCTCAGTTCAGCGTCTTAACCACTGAGCCACCGCTGCTGCTTACAAAAATTGGTCTTAGCTGTTTCCAAAGATGCCCATGTGCTTTGGCAGCCTGACTGAAAATTCGGCTTCGGCATAAGTAGGGAAAGGGTAGTCCTTGACTAGCCTATTGCATCTGGTGTGGGAGAATTTGAGGCTAATAAAACGATCAGGACCCTGACCCGGAGGGCCCATGCTAGTCCAATATTGTCACATCTTGGAAGCTAAGCCAGTTTGGTATAGTGGTTAAGTGTGCGGACTCTAATCTGGGAGAACCGGATTTGATTCGCCCACTCCTCCACTTGCACCTGCTGATGTGACCTTGGGTCAGTCACAAGCTCTGGCACAGCTGTTCCTGAAAGAGCAGTTTCAGTCAGAGCTCTCTCAACCCCACCTACCTCACAGGGTGTCTGTTGTGGGGAGGGGAAGGGAAAGGCGTTTGTAAGCCGCTCTGAGACTCCAAGTGAAGGGCGGGATATAAATTCAATCTCCTCCTCTTCCTCCTCCTCCTCTTCTTCTTCTTCTTCTTCTTCTTCGCAAGGTCAGCCTTGGCCACAATTTGGAGATCACCAAGGAAGTCCAGTTTCTATCCGCCCATTATGGAATTTAGTTCGATTTAGAGTTATTTTTCTTGTGAGTGTTGGGGGGAGGGAAGTAAGAAGGGAGGTTTGGGTGGGCGGGAGGTTGGAGTGGGGCAGTTTATTTCTATTGAATTGTCTAATTAGGTATTTTTTGACTGGCCCATTGTTGCTAGTCTCTTGATTCGGTGATCTCAAAAGCTAAGGAAGGTCGACCCCAGTTAGTATTTGGATGGGAGGCCACCAAGGAAGTCTAGGGTTGCTGTGCAGAGGCAGGCAATGGCCAACCAGCTCTGGCCTGACCCAGGTGGCCCAGGCTAGCCTGACCTTATCAGATCTCAGAAACTGAGTAGGGTCTGCCTTGGCCCGTATTTGGATGGGAGATCTGCTAGGAAGGCCAGGGTTGCTACAAAAAGGCAGGCGATGCCAAACCAACTCTGTTCATCTCTTGCCTTAAAAAAACCTAGTGGGGGTCATAACAACATAAGAGAAGCCACGTTGGATAGACCAGTGGCCCATCCAGTCCAACACTCTGTGTCACACGGTTGGCCACAACCCAGGCACCCTCAGGAGGTCCACCAGCGGGGCCAGAACTCCAGAAGTCCTCCCACTGTTGCCTCCCCCCCAAGCACCTAGAATACAGAGTATCACTTGGCCCAGACAGAGTGTTCCACCTATACTTTGTGGCTAATACCCACTGATGGACCTCTGTTCCATAGGTTTATCCAATCCCCTCTTGAAAGCTGTCTATGCTTGTAGTCACATGTGAATGACTCTTTGGGTGAAGGACTTCCTTTTCTATCTGTTCTAACCTGACTGCTCATCAATTTCATTGAGTGCCCATGAGTTCTTGTATTGTAAGAAAGGGGGAAAGCACTTCTTTCTCTACCTTCCCTATCCCATGCATAATTTTGCAGACCTCTATCATGTCGCCCCTCAGTCGTCATTTCTCCAACCTAAAGAGCCCTAACCTCTTCACAGGGAAGGTGCTCCACCCCCTTAATCATTTCAATTGCCCTTTTCTGCATAAGTCAACTGTGATTTGACAGCACCATACATGCACGGGCATCATTCTCAAGTGGTAACATACGTTCAATGAGATTGCATGTCCCAGATCCCCAGTGCATTTCATGCAATTAGCACTGCATTTAAAAGACTACCTGGTAACTGTCAAAGTCTATCAAATTAGGGGAGTGGTGGGGATCCTGATTTCAGAAGCCGACGAGCCTCCGGATAATATCTGCTTCTGATGACAGATCCTTCCGTCGCTGGGTCATTCTCCAGTGCCGTCTTGGCGAGATCCTTGTAAGCTGTCAAAACGATACTAAACTTTATACCCCTTCGAGGGGGAGTTTTGCACATCTGCCCTTGTTCTAAGGCCATGTTCTAATACCAGGAGAAAAGGGAGGGTTTGGTGTGATATTTGTTAGACTCCCTCGTAATAAAACATGACTGATGCCGTGCTGTGTGAATAATAAGGCTGGAGGAGAACCGAGTGAAGGGGGTTTATGAGCAAAATCGGAACAGAAGTGACCATGACAATGTTTTAGATCGAGTTTCCCTTTTGAGAGACAGAAAACTCAATGAGCAGTCCAGTTCAGGCTTAACTATGGAAGTGCACCATCGGTGAACACCCTTTACCACCCGACCGTAGCTATAGTGGGGCCATTGGGAGCTCCACCCCTTCCTTAAAGGGCTAGCCCCCTTCCTTAAAATGATCGCCCCTTCCTTAAAGGGCCCCTGCTTCTTAAAGGCCCCCACTTCTTTCCATCCTTTAAATGCTTTAGAGAAGAAGTGTGTGTGTGCGGGGGTGGCATGCGCCCCACTCCATACCCTCCTGCAAGATTTAAAGAGCCTTTCAGCTGATTGGTGGGGAACAGTGGCCCGCCGATCAGCTGGAGGGCCCTTTACATACTTCAGGATGGATGGGGGGAGAGAGGCTCATGCCACTCCCCCTTCATTATGACAAATAATGGCAGCCCTACCAGAAAAATTTTTGCACCTCAAGCCACAAAGTCCTGGCGACGGGCCTGTTTACCACATGAATCAAGGGCCCCTAGATCCCTCCCCTGAGTCTTCTTTGGTGTGCACAGGGCTGTCAACTCCAGGTTGGGAAACTCCTTGAGGTTCGGGTGGTGACGCCTTGGTAAGGCAGGGTTTGGGGAGGGAATGGACCTCAGCAGATACGTTGTCCTAGAGTCCACCCTCCAGAGCCGCCATTTTCTCCTGGGGAAATTGACTGCTGTAGTCGGGAGGTCAGTTGTAATTCTTGGAGAACTCCAGCTGCACCTGGAGGCTGGTAACCCTAGATGTGCAGGAGTTTGGAGGGAAGAAGAAGAAGAAGAAGAAGAAGAAGAAGAAGAAGAAGAAGAAGAAGAAGAAGAAGAAGAAGAAGAAGAGGAGGAGGAGATTGGATTTATACCCTGCCCTTCACTACCCGAAGGAGTCTCAGAGGGGCTTACAAACTCCTTTCCCTTCCCCTCCCTACAACAGACACCCTATGAGGTAGGCTGGGCTGAGAGAGCTCTTTTGAGAACTGCTCATGAGAGAACAGCCCTGAGAGAACTTGTGACTGACCCAAAGTCACACCAGCAGCTGCATGTAGAGGAGTGGGGAATCAAACCCGGTTCTCCCAGATCAGAGTCCGCTGCTCTTAATCACTACACCAAACTGGCACATTGAGTTTCAGAAATGGAAAGATCATGGACGACTGTTTCTTTTCAGTTCTTCCTTGCCTTATATAGTGTTTGCATGGTTATCAGTTGACTGCTTAAGTCGCTGGAGCACCACGGAGCTTTCTTTTGTAGTGTGGCTCAAAAAAAAGGGGGACACACACATAAGGTTCCTTAGGAGGTGGTGCCAGTGACCGTACCGATTGGCTAGCACCAATAAGAAAGAGTTTGTGGGTCAAGGCGGGGTTTCAAAGTAAAGTGTAGGGATGAGCATACAGAGAAAAATACTAGAATCACCACACAGCTGTTTGTTTTCCACTTGATGTGGGAAATCCATCAAGCTCTAACCTGATCTGAATGCTAGTTTTGCAATAGCAGCAAAAAAGAGGCCACAATATGGTGGGTGGGGGCAGGCATGATGGGTGGTATGTGTTGGAAACATGCCAGTGCAAGGACACAGACATGCAACAGGGATGCTATACCTATATATTGATGTGCTATAGATATAGATGCCCTGACCTGGATGGCTCAGACTACCCGATCTCATCAGAGCTCAGAAGCAAAGTAAGGTCAGTCCTGGCTAGTGTTTGGATGGGCAGGAAGGCAGAAGGAGAAGATCGGGCAGTGTTTGGATGGGCAGGAAGGCAGAAGGAGAAGATCGGGCAGAGAACCCGGGCATGTTTCAAATGCCTTTCTCAAATGCCATTCTCAAATGCCATATGGGGAAGGGAAAGAAAGACATTTAAATCCCCCCTACTCCCCCAAGCTTCTCCACAAAAGCGGAGAGGCTCAGGGGAAGGGTGGGGAGGCAGACATGCCTGGGTACCCTGCCAAATGTTCTCCAGGTGCCCTGTGACTGCAGGGCACCTAGAGAAGATCAGGCAGGGAACCTAGGCATGTTTAGAATGCCTTTCTAAAGAAAGAAAGGCCTTTCTAAAGAAAGAAAGGCATTTAGGTCTCCCCAGGCAATGGGGGGCTCTGCAGGCCTTCCCTGGCTTGTCTGCCTCTGCAGGCGGGCCAGGAATGGTGGTGGGGGTGGGAGGCCACCCCGGGCTCCTTCCTGCTGGAGCGCCATTCTGCTGCGCTCCGGCAGGAAATGACCCCTGCTCAGGACAGTTTCCTGAAGGGCAATTAATAGCATCTCCATTTGGACTGATGCCTCTCACATTTAAAAACCTGCACTCTGTGATGTAAAAAGTGAGTAATTGTTCCCTATCATTTTTACAGCATCCATTTAAATGTTTAAAAACCATTCTCAACATGTCACTCCTCCTACCTGGCTGTGCCTTCATCTCAGCTCAGCATCTCCATACAGGTTCCATAAGCAATAAGTTACAATAAAACACAAATGCAGAAATCTGTTTTCTGAAAGAAGCGGGGGGGTGGGGAGAGACATTTGGTTTATAGAAAATCCATTCAGATATGTTATTTAATTTCTCGCAGAAGTATTTATTGGTTTGGTTTGGGATAATAGACTGTATGCAGTGAAATCAGGTATATGTCCGTGCTCGGAAATGCCTGAAGTTCTACGGGGGACGTGGGGGAGAGAAACGGAACTAGCAGATTCTATATAAAAATTCAAATAGGCTTCTACTTTTATAGCCGCGACAAGCAATGGGGAGATGGAAAGGTATCACGCCCAAGGGAGCAAGCAGTTGCTTAATGAAGATACACTGAATGGAATTAAAATACAGACTAATAAAGATAAATTCAAAATACGGTGTTGGCAAGAGTCATATCCCTTTCCGTAGTGTGGCTACCCATAAAAGCGTGTCTCTTTGAGAAGGGAAGAGAAGTTAATCTCCACCGATTTTTTCTTGTGGTGCACCAACCTAATTCGCCAGTAAGGTAAAAGTAAAGGTTTCTCTTGCTCGAAAGCGAGTTGAATCTGACCTTAGGGGTGTGGTGCTCATCTCCGTTTCCAAGCCGAAGAGCCAGCGCTGTCCGAAGACGTTTCTGTGGTCATGTGGCCGGCATGACTAGACGCCGAGGCACCTGCAAAACGAAGCTGTGGATGCCCCAGGTATGCCTCTGCCAGAGCCGTACGGCAGCTAACGCAACACTGAAAGCACCGCAGCATTAAAGAGATGGGATTCTTGGGAGCGGCTTCCTCCTCCAGACTTTGCAAATACGCTGTTTTCTATCTGGACTCGCTTGCCGGCAAGGGACGTGACAGTAAGTTGTGATCAACAGCCCCCTTGATGTTTGTAAGCTGATATTTCAAGAACATCTGAGGTCATCTACAAAGCACAGCGGAGAGTGTAGATCATGTTGCATGGGTCGAGGAAGAAAGTGCTTCGCGTGATCCCGAAAGAACGGCTGAAACGTGGGATGGGTGGATGGACAGGAAATGCAACAGACGGGTGTGTGGATCAGTGTTTCTGCACTGACTTGGAGAACCCAGGCTAGCTTGATCTCATTAGTAGGGATGGGCATGAACTGAACCATAAAGCAAAACTCACTGTGAGTTTTGCCGTGTTCGTGGTTCGGGAAGGGAAAAAAATCGTCATGGGTCTACCAAGATGAACATCCACGAACTTTCAGAGCAGTTCATACGGTTTGTGGTGGTTTGTGGATGGAGCAGGAAGCAGGGGCTTAAAGGGCCTCGGAGTCCTTTTCAACCCCTGCTTTCTGCTCCCTGCCAAAGCTGCAAATACAGGTGAGCAGTGAGGAGGCACTCCCTGCCATGCAGCTGTTTTTTTCACTGTCTCGTGCAGTCCCTTTCAATTTTAAAAGGACTGCCGAAGACAGCCTGAAAAAACAACAACTGCAGGGTGGGGAAGCACTCGCTGCTGCTCAGCTGCTTTGGATCCCACCAAAAGATCAGCAAAGCCCAGATTATCTCAAGAACCATCTCCTACTATGCATATGTATCTTTTACTGTATGTATTGGGGAAAGGCAGCGTCTTTCCACTTTGGTGTAGTGGTTAGGAGTGCAGACCCTAATCTGGAGAACTGGGTTTGATTCCCCACTCCTCCTCCTCCACATGAAGCCAGCTGGGTGACCTTGGTCCAGTCACAGTTCTCTCGGAGCTCTCTTCGCCCCACCTCCCTCACAGGGTGTCTGTTGTGAGGAGGGGAAGGGAAAGGAGATTGTAAGCCGCTCTGAGACTCCTTTGGGCAGTGAAGGGCGGGGTATAAATCCAATCTCCTCCTCCTCTTCTTCTTCTTGGGATAGGCCACTCCCACCCTAAGTCACCATGTTCTGAATAGGCTTCCCAGGCAAGTTCTTCCATCAGCAGAAATCTTACTAGGAGAGAGCAGAAACTCCTCGGTCCTTCCCGCACTAGCCCTTAAATCCTGGTTCAGCCCTGGCCCTGAATTTATATTCTACACTAAACGTGAGTTCACCCCGGTAATTATCTCGGGGTCTATGCTCCCTCTTAGCTGTGGAGTCTTGTGAGCAAAAATTCTGCTTTGTGAGCTACTGGCATTAAAGTCGTGAGCGAGCGATTTGGCTGCTGCATACATTAGTTTGCTCTGGAGCCTTCCTTCCTGAGCAAAGATCAAAACACGTGAGCCGGAGGCTAAAAAACTGTGAGCTAGCTCACACTCACTCAGCTGAGAGGGAACACTGCTCGGGGTATTTTTACATTCTACACTACACTCGAGTTCACCCCTGTAATTATCTCAGGGTATTTTTTGTTTCCACATTACATTGAGGTCACCCCGGTTTCACCCCACACTTGTCCTGGGATAAACGGATGCCGTTATTTTGTTGTTGTTCTGCCATTGCTTTCCTCCCAAGGAGCAGGCATCTTTTAATTTCATGGCTGCAGTCACCGTCTGCAGTGATCTGGGATCCCAGGAACATGAAGTCTGTCACTGCTTCCACGACTTCCCCTTCTATTTGCCAAGGAGTGATGGGGCTGGATGCCATGACCTTAGTTTTTTTGATGTTGAGCTTCAAGCCCACTTTTGCGCTCTCCTCTTTCACCCTGAGCAAGAAGCTCTTTAGGTCCTCTTCACTTTCTGCCATCAACAGAGTGGTATCATCTGCATATCTGAGGTTATTGATCTTTCCCCCAGCAATCTTAACTCCAGCTTGTGATTCACCCAGGCCAGCATTTCGCATGATGTACTCTGCATATAAATTAAATAAGCAAGGTGACACTATACATCCTTGTCGTACTCCTTTTTCTATGCTAAACCAATCAGTTGTTCCATATCCGGTTCTAACTGTTGCTTCTTGACCCTTATACAGGTTTCTCAGGAGACATTTCCTTCTCCAGTGGACCACACTTGGTCTGAGTTCTCTGCTGTGGCCTGTCCGTCCTGGGTGGCCCTCCACGGCATAGCCCACAGCCTCATCGAACCACGCGAGCCCCCTCGCCACGATAAGGCAGTGACCCTTGAGGGAGGGAAGCTGTTATAACCGGGGATAAATGCAAGGTATTGTGTCCCGAGTTGAACTCTGATAAAACCAGGGATGAGCTCCAAGTGCGGAAAGGACCCTGTGCATTTCTGTGACTTCTGGTCTTCATTTCACATTAGCAGCTACATTTCTTATACAGGAGCGATGGTTATAAGAATGGCCAGGGATGTAATTTCTGGAAACAACTCACTCTTGGGTGAAATGGTCCTCTCCCGTCCCGTGAACCGCCGTTAGTGTAGCGACAGTAGAAATGTTCAGCTCCGAGGCTGATTAGAATTCCAGTGAACAAGCTTCCACAATTACAATTTGATTTTAATTAGTTTAGATATTAGCGGAATAGGCCCCGGCAGCCTTTAAAATGTCACAGAGTTTCCCAGAACGCCGAGGGTGTCTCCGCTATCTTTACTTGCTGAGTCCAAAGGGCCTGAGGGAAACCAAGGAAAAGCCAAGGAAAATCAAAAAGATTCCCTATATACTGCGGTCACCCACACTAATCAGTACTGGGCCCGTCCCGCGTCTCTTTGACTTACAAAATCAAACCCTTTAAAAGAAGCACATTTCAATAATTTCCCGAAATTGCCCACTAAGGACCCACATAACATTCTGCATGTTGCTCTTTCTGCCGCGGTGCGGTTCGCCCGTCAATCAAAACGGAGCGAAGACATTGTGCAAAAAAATCCATCCGGGAGATCTCTACGATATTTTTTTAAAAAGTTCTACAAAATATGGCAGCCCGAGACGCATGGGCGATAACGAGCCGCGCATTAAAGGAACGTCTGGCCGGCGTTGGTCGGGCAACCAGCGCGTTCTCCTGACGGAAAGCGGCTTTCAATTAGGTGAATTAAGCCTAAGCCCCAAAGCTTCAAACTGTGTTCAAATGACGTGGGTGTTTTTTAAAGGCTTGCAGTGCTTAGTAGATTAATTAATTAGAGCCCTTCCGATTGACGAAAACTTGTGTCCCAATTAGGCAAGCAACAAAAACTTACAAAAAAGACAGACGGCAGCATGGGAATAGGGGGGAGCTCTGAAACCGGGGGTGCACCGGTTTGTGGTATTTGTTGGGATACTTGGTTAATTTAGCAGAGTTTGGTCCGGTCATATGGGCATGATACAGAGTTAGAAAATAAATCTCCCATTAAGTACACTGGGGGGGGAAGTAAACTTGACATTTATTCAAGGAGATCCAGTTCACATTCAGGTCACTGTCAAAGGAACAGAAAGAACCCTGATCTAAAGAGTACGTTCCCTATCACAAATGGCCAACTAGTCTGGCATCATGTGTATGAGAATATGAGGGCATTATATTTACAGGAGAGACATAAGAACATAAGAACATAAGAGAAGCCAATGTTGAATCAGGCCAATGGCCCATCTAGTCCAACACTCTGCCACACAGCGGCCAAAATATACCAGGGGCCATCAGGAGGTCCAGCAGTGGGGCCAGGACACCAGAAGCCCTCCCACTTCTGCCCCCTCCAGCACCAAGAATAGAGTGCATCACCTGCCCCAGACTGAGAGTTCCCATCTATACCCTGTGGCTAATAGCCACTGATGGACTTCTGCTCCATATGTTTATCTAATTCCCTCTTGAAGCCGTCCATGCTTGTAGCTGCCACCACCTCCTGTGGCAGTGAATTCCATGTGTTAATCACTCTTTGGGTGAAGAAGTATTTCCTTTTATCTGTTCTAACCCGACTGCTCAGCAATTTCATGGAGTGCTGGTGTCTTGGCCCCACTGGCCCCACTGCTGGACCTCCTGATGGCACCTGGTGTTTTTGGCCACTGCGTGACAGAGTGTCGGACTAGACGGTCCATTGGCTTGATCCAACATTGGCTTCTCTTATGTTCTTACCTGCAGAGACATGTGTCTCCATGGAAGACCATGTGAAGAGAGGGAGAGGACAAAGTTTGAGAGAGGAGGGGTCAGGGGGCAGCCCCCAGGTTAAGACAAAGAGAAGCATCCCATTCAAAAAGATAACGTCCGAGTTCAGACTGGCAGTTTGCCCTGAGAGAGGCACGTTTCAGCAACGTTTTCGCAAGCTGGATTAAAGAACTTAAATCATGTTGGTGGCACCTTCAAAGGGTGGTTCTCTTGTTACTCAGCCAGCGTGGCTTAGCGGTTAACGTGTCAGACTAGAATCTGGGAAATTCAGGTTTGAATCCCCACTCATGTCACGGAAACTTACTGACTGATCCTGGGCCAGCCACACAATCTCAGCTTAACCTACCTCAGAGGGTTGTTGTGAAGATAAAAGGGAAGAGAGGAGAATAATGTAAGCCGCTTCCAGAAAAAATTCATCTTGGACAGTTTCTAAGAAATGATTGTTGCACTGTAATGTCAGGAGCCGTTCTTTTACGATTATTCGTTTGACCACTGAGGAAGGCCAATGGGCCAGAGTGCATGTGGTTAGAGTCAATAATGGTCATTTTTTTATTGTCGCTGTACAATTTGATTCTTAATTGAGGCTATCACCTCAATATCTGTTTTATTTAATCTTCTTCTAATCTTTTTTGTTGTTCAGTCGCACGAGCAAGTCCGACTCTTCACGACCCCATGGACCACATCATGCCAGGCCCTCCTGTCTTCCATCATGCTCCGGAGTTTGCCTAATTTCGTGTTCATTGCATCGATAACACTGTCTAACCATCTCATCCTTTGCTGTCCCCTTCTTCGTTGACCTTCCATCTTTCCCAGCCTCAGGGTCTTCTCCAGTGAGCACTCCCTTCTCATTGGGTGGCCAAAGTATTTGAGCTTCAGCTTCAGGATCTGGCCTTCCAGGAAACAGTCAGGGTTGATTTCTTTTAGGAATGACTGATTCGATCTCCTTGCAGTCTAAGGGACTCTCAAGAGTCTTCTCCAGCATCATAAATCAAAAGAATCTATTCTTTGGCGCTCGGCCTTCCTTATAGTCCAACTCTCACAGCCATACATTACTACTGGGAATACCATAGCTTTGACCACACGGACTTTTGTTGGCAGAGTGATGTCTCTACTTTTTATTATGCAGTCTAGGTTTGCCATCGCTTTCCTCCCAAGGAGTAGGCGTCTTTTAATTTCATGTCTGCAGTCTCCATCTGCAGTGTTCTTGGATCCTAGGAATGTGAAGACTGTCACTGCTTCCACGACTTCCCCTTCTATTTGCCAAGGAGTGATGGGGCCGGATGCCATGATCTTAGTTTTTTCAAATCTACTTTGTAATTAAAAAAATGCATATTTTTGTATATCTTTCAATATTTAATATTTTTAATTCGACTAACAGAATTATTGGGCCTATACATTCAGATTTTCTTAATCTTTAGGTTCTTAATTCAAGCCAAATTTTATCCCCACTACGCAGAAAGGCAGGATATAACACGTAAAATGAATGATGTTTGGTTTTCCGCTGGCTTTTCCTCCAAATAGACACCGCTTTCCCCTCCTGCTCACGCTCTCTACCCCGTTCCTCCCCTTCTTGAGTGGAATGCATCGCACAATATTGGAATCTCTGCTTCTTTTTCAAACAAAAGGGTTTTTTTTTATTTCATACACATAAAACAAACATCGACATACCAACATAAAAATGGAAAAATGGGGAAGTTTCATTATATCTTTTTTTCCATGTTATCATTGACCTCATACTGTAATTGAAAAATTCGTTTCTCTTATACACCTTAGATTTTAAATAGATGCCTTTTGTTCACAGGGATACATATAGTTCTTGTTTCTTTTTGTTTCAGTTGACAGACTAGGAATTAAATGTGTTATGTTCCTCAATCCAGTTATAGAACCTTAACCATATGTTCTCAAAAACTTCTTTATTATTTCCTCTCAACATTAAGAAATCTCTGCTTCGTAATATGGCAATTTTATTATCGGGTGCTCGTCTACATGCCTGATAATATTTTGACAGTGTGAGTGCTAGGGTTCCTAACACTGTTCTTGGTAAACGGAGGCCCTGGGCACATGGGAGGATTTGTCCTGCGAAACGGACGGGTTGAGGGTGTGTCAAACGGGTGCGATCATACGGCAACATCTGGGAAGCGTTGTGCACCCGTCACCAACCTGTACCGTTGGCCCGAAGAAGCGGATTTAAAAAGTACCAGCAAAAGGGTAGTAGCAACCGTAAAACATGGATCGCAGGCGAGTGTCGGATCGTGGAAGCAGAGTTAGTCTGGCGCATCTGGTACGCACATGCGTCCCATCGCACCGGATGTGTTTTTTCCAAGCCTCCGTATGTGAAGAAACCTAAGATTGTGCGTGCTCAAGAATGCAAAAGTGAAACCCTTTGATGCGCTTCAACATCACTGTGTGATCGCTGGCTATCGGTGTCTGCATGGCATCTCAGGGACCTGTCTGATCACGCTACCATTCATCTTTTTGCTCCAGCTCCAATTTGCCTCCCTTCAGCAGCACAGTATCCCATTCATGTGACCGGGGCTGGAGAGCGATTTCAGAGGTGGTGCCTGGGGGAGGGCAAAGTTTGGGGAGGATGTGATGTCATTTCCTGGTGATGCTGTATGCTGCCTCCCCTAGTTTTTACCATAGAGGCCAGGGAAAATTCCTAGAGCATCTCTGTGTGGAGGACATCTTTTCTCCTGCTCCTCAATTCCTTATGGGTGGGAAATCGGGGTTGAGGTGGGTAAATCTCCCTCTTGGCTGGGTAAATAGGAGGCCTGTTGAGTACATATCCCCCTTAATAAACTCTCTGTCCCTCTGGGATCTGCTCCAGCTTGGTTAGGACCTTTGTCACTTGGTCGTAGATCCCCAGATTGTAGTGTGGTGGTCCTTAGGTCTAGCTAGCGTTGCCAACTTCCATGTGGTGGCTGGAGATCTCCTGGAATTGCAAGACTGAAGAGATCAGTTCCCTTGGAGGAAATGGCTCTTTGGAAGGTGGACTGAGTGGCATTATGCCCCACTGAGGCTCCTCCCTCCCAAAACTCCACCCTCTCCAGGGTCCACCCCAAATCTCCAGGAATTTTCCAACCTGGACCTGGCAAACCAAGTCTGGTCTTTCTCTAGCTGAGTGTTGAAACCTAAGCTGTGGAAGGATAGTTTGTTCCCTATATGGCTGTTTGACAGAGCATAGAGGCTGATGCCCTCCCCTGATGTTGCCTCCTGGTTTCTGATGATTCCTAGTTCTAGGTTTTACCATAGAGTTTCCAGTGATTTCTAAAGCTACTTATGGTTTGGTTTCACCATAGAATTTCTGGTGATTCCTAGAGTCACTTATGGTTTGGTTTGACCATAGAGTTTCCAGTGATCCCTAGAACTACTTATGTCACTTCGGGTTGTTTTTTACTGGAAGTGAAGTGGCATCAGAGCCCCCTCATATCCCCGCCCACAACCCTCCCACTTGGCAACCCTCACAAAAGCAAATGTTAATTTTCAGGATTGGATTGTCATTAAATTCTCTCATAGGCAGCCTCCCTATTCCGTCTTGTAAACTTACCAGAACTGGTGGAATTCTGCAGTTTTACCATAGAGTAATGTGATTCCTAGAGCTACTTATGGTTTGTTTTTACCATAGAGTTTCCAGTAATTCCTAGAGCTACCCTATGTCACTTCCATTTTTTACCATAAAGTTTTTGAGTCCTAGAGTTACTCTGTGTCGCTTACTTTTTTAAAAAAAACACCTGGCAGTGACTTATTGCCACACACAACACTTTGGGTTCTTTAAACTTTTCTCCCAATGAATCTTGGTGTGGCAGCAGGGAATGGAGCAGGGGGTGGAGGATCTCCTGCCCCACTGAGGGAATGACACCTCTAGCTTTTGTGTACCAATTGCACTCTGATTCACGTTACCGTACTTTGGCAGCTGAAGCTCCGTGATCCGGGTTGACATCCTCGAGTAACGTACAAAAGCCTTCAAGTGCCTCTCTTCTTTCTCGCAGCTCTTTCCCACTTTTCGCGTTTTGTCTGTGCAAAGCATGTTTGATACAGAGAGAATGGGAAGCCAAGTTATGTTACATTAAAGGCTTTCTCATTGTCAGTGCTTTATATTTAATTACAGCTTTGATTCTTGTTTGAAAATAGCTATAAGGCATCTTATTGTTTACAGTCACCTCTGTCTCATTAACAGCAGGAAAACTTTCGCTATGATTTCCCCACCCCTCCTCCCTTCTAGAAACTGGTAAACACTGCGGCTTCTGATGGTTCCTTTCAGATTCTATGACATCTGATAGCATTGTGGTGACTGACAGAGGAAAGGCTCCGTTTGTTCCGATCACATATAGCGGGGAAAGTCAAGCATACGAAGTCAGATGTGCGGGGAAGTTCTGTTCTTTACCGACCTGTCAGTTCTGTCAGGAATTTGACTGATATTCTGTTCTGCTTGTCAGGGGACAAGAGCGTTACCATGCTGCTTGCTTTTTGAGGAGACTGCAGGGTCTGTGTGGGACAAAGAAAGAGCGAGACGTTACCACAGGGCAAGGATTGTGATGGGAGGGTTGCGGTTGAGGATATGGGGGCTGTGGTGCTACATCACTTCCAGTAACAAAGAAAAGAAAATAGAAGTGACATAGAGTAGCTCTAGGAATCATTGGATACTCTTTGGCTTTACCGAAGAGTTTCTGGTGATTCCTAGAGCTACCGTATGCCACTTCTGCATTTTATCAGATGTCATATAGCACTGCAAACAACACTGCCTGTTTTTTGTTTTTAAATTCTCCTGCTGCTCTGAGTGGAAGTGGACAACTAGCGTGAGAGGCAGGGGATTCCCAGGGCCAATTCAGACTGGGAAGCAGTCAATTCACAATGGTTTCATTCATGGGGTGCTCCAGTTTTGTGCATGGGGAGAGCCAGTTTGGTGTAGTGGTTAAGTGCGCGGACTCTAATCTGGGAGAGCCGGGTTTGATTCCCCACTCCTCCACTCGCAGCGGCTGGATGACCTTGGGCAAGCCATAGTTCTGTCAGAGCTGTTCTCTCAAGGGCAGTCCTGGAAAGAGCTCTCTCAGCCTCACCTCCCTCACAGGGTGTCTGTTGTGGGGAGGGGAAGGGAAAGGCGTTTGTGAGCCACTCTGAGACTCCAAGTGAAAGGAGGGGTATAAATCCAATCTCCTCCTCCTCCTCCTTCCTGAGTGAACATGCCCCTCATTGTGAATAAGAAGCCAAGGGGAATTCAAAGTAACACACACAGAACTGAGTATGAGATTTGTTAATCTGGTACATTTGGGGGGGCCTGGATTGGTCCAGTTACAGCCTCCACATCCAAACAAAATTGATTTCAGAGCCTGACTCTGGACCATTTGCAAACAGAAGTTGTGACTTTTGCCGAGTCTGCAATGATATGGCACCGGATGATTGTTCTGCGTTCCACGAGGAACATCTAACCACAAGTCGCTGTACACACAGTGGGTGGGGGAGAACTACCTCTTAATACTGAGAGAAAACTTTTGTCCAGGGGAATAGCTTATCCAAGTGGATTGCTACGACAATAGACCCCTCCCGCCAGATGACCCCCAACTATATGTCACCTTACATGATATTATGGGGTGAGCAGAAGTACGGCTTGATGGGGTTTTTGATCATATTCTGTGTGACTGTTCCAATGACATGGGGAGAACCTGTGGATTTAGGGGAATGAGCCCATAAATAGGCGCCACGACTAGAATGTGGTGAATTAACCTTGCCAAAATAAATGGTATCTGAGATGCCAGGAGAAGGTTGTCAGTTCCTACAGGCAACCAGATAGCAAAGGACTGGGTTCCACACTTAAAGGGGACTCGCCTCTCCACTGTTTACACACACATCCATACTCTACAAGAGTAAATTTCCCTTGTACCCCCACCTTTACGCCTCACTGGAAGTCTCCAGAATACATTACTGGTTGCCGAGAAAGCCAAAAAAATCCCCAGGGCACACCTGCAGCTCTGACAAACAAAAAGGCCAGTCTCATGAAGGGGTTGGACCAGGCCCGTAGCCACAACGGGGCATCTCAGGGCCTGCCCCCCGACGTACTGCCAAGCCTTCCCGTCTTCCCATTCAGCCCAGTCCCCCATTTTTTATTTCATTTGTGGTGCTCCCTTGGGGGTGTGTGGGGGTGTCTGTGTGGGGTGCCCCCAACATTTAAAGCCCCTCCCCCAAATTAAGAAAAATCCTAGCTATGGCCCTGGGTTGGACTAGATGGCCTGTACGGCACCTTCCAACTCTATGATTCTGTGACTCCACAACTAAGAAGAAGAGCTCAGACCAGCATATTGTTTTGGTTCACCAGCAGGTGTTATGACTATGGGGATTTCCTGTGCCAAAGTAAATTATGACTGAGGGGGAAATGAAGTCCACACCTCTGTCTCCTCATCTGGGGATTAGGGTCCCACCATGGTCATTTCTTTTGGGCAGTAGCACCTTCTTCTGTTTAGGGTCCACCTGCTTTGAGGATGTCTTGAGGATGTCTTGAGGATGTCTTGAGGATGTCTTGAGGCCTCCAAAGGCCTATCCTTACCCTCCCCTCCCCTCCATCCTAAATCTTAGGAGTCTGAGGGTTACGGCTCTGGGTAGGGAAATTCCAGGAGATTTAGGGGTGGAGCCTGGGGAGGGCGGGGTTATTGAGATACGCGGTTAACATAGCAGAGTTTTGCCCAGTCATAGAAGTGTGATACTGAGTGCAGTAAACAAAATCTCCCAACAAGTATACTGCCCAAAAAAAGGCAAATGCACATTTATTCAAGTAGATTGTATACTGGTTATTCAAGTAAATTGTATAATGGTTTTAACTGTTTGTAAGCCACCCTGAGCCGCCTTGGCAGGAGGGCGGAATAAAAGTCCAATCAATCAATCAATCAATCAGTCAATCAATCAATCAATCAATAGATCCAGTTCACATTCAGGCAACAGTCCAAAGGACAGGGAGAAGCCTAACCTAAAGAGTGTTTTCCCTATCACAAATGGCCAGTTCATCTGGCAAATGGCCCAATCTGCATCTAGCATTTGCTCTGCTGTTTTACCAAACCCACACTGGAACAGAAAAAGATGTGGCTCAAAACCACATTCAAATGCCCCGGGGGCCAATGCCGTACCGACTGCAGAGTCAGCTCTGAACAGTGTTCCCTCTAAGCTGAGTTAGTGTGAGCTAGCTCACAGTTTTCTAGCCTCTGGTTCATGCATTTTTGTCTTAGCTCAGGAAGGAGGGCTCCAGAGCAAAGGAACTGATGCAGTAGCCAAATGGCTCACTCACAACTTTAATGCCAGGAGCTCACAAGGAAGAATTCAGGAGCATTTCCCCTGAACGGCCATAACACGGCCATAAATCTATGCAGAGAGCTACCATAAAACCGAGAGATCGAACGAAGTGAAAGTGGCATGCAATCTGGACACTGCCATAAAATCCAACAAATCAGTCAAAGTGAAATCGGCATGCGATGTAGAGGGGAATTTCTATTCCAGCATGGGTGTGGTAAACCAGCAGAGCAAGTGCTAGATGCAGACTGGGCCAGTGTTGGGTTCACTCAATGCTGAATTTCCCTAGTCCCTTTTTAGGATTGCCAGGTCTGGGTTGGAAAATATCTGTAGACTTTGGGGGTGGAGCCAGGAGAGGGCAGGGTTGGGGGATGGGAGGGGCCTCCGCACGGTCCAATGCCACAGAGTCCACCCTCCGAAGCGGCCATTTTCTCCAGGGGAGCTGATCTCTGTCAGCTGGAGATCAGTTGTCAAAGCGAGGAGATCCCCGGGCCCCACCTGGAGGCTGGCCATGGCAACCCTATTCCTTTTGCATGCATTTTGTGTGCACCTACTGGTTATTCCAGCCTCCAAGACAGCTAAGTACACTGCAACCAGGGCCAGGGCTTTTTCGGTGGCGGCCCCTACCTGGTGGAATGAGCTCCCAGAGGAGATCAGGGCCCTGCAGGACCTTATGCAGTTCCGCAACGCCTGCAAGATGGAGCTCTTCCGCCAGGCTTTCGAGTAGGGGCTGCCACCGCTATTGTATCACCATCATCTAGGCCGTATGAGGTGCCCTGGCCCTGGCATGGGCCTACAGCTCTGTCAGGACATTACTGGAGCAGCAACAAAGGTGCTACGAAAGTGTGGAACTGTAGGGTTTCATCTCGTAGACTTCCTTCTGTTGACCGCTGTTTTAACTGTTTTAGTGATAATGGATTATTTATTGCTTTACAGTCTTACTATTTATCTATGGCTTTGCCTCTATGTTTTAGTGTTGATTAGGGCCTCGTGCCTCTTGTTCGCCGCCCTGAGCCCGTGTGGAAGGGCGGGATATAAATCGAATCAATCAATCAATCAATCAACCAATCAATTTTGTTCCTTGCACTGAAAAGACGGCGCCTGTCATTTCACCGAGGGCTGGTCAGCTGCCCAGTCCTTCCTCCAAAGAAGCATTGGAAAAGTGCACTTTCGTTCGTAAGAGGCGAGAAGGGTCCTCGAAACCGACAAAGCTCCAGTGCCACGTCCAATTTGTCTGCCATTTAGCCACTGCTAAACTCACGGCTGATTAAGATAATTCCGGCATTTTAGAGATCAAAGACACGCGGGCCAGTTGATCCGTTTCATAAAGTTCTGTCTTTACCCTGCTAAACTCTCCCGTAATGCGTGTGTCTGTGTGTGTGTGTAGGGGGAGGAGGGCATCAGCACTCGACTCAGATATGTTGATCATGCTAACAACGTAGAATACCAATTATCCTATGGCTTCGTCAGTGTGTCGGTTAATCCAGCCCTGCTAGGGAGAGGGAGGGGCAAGGAAGTCCTTGAAATGTGCCTCCCCCGGAAATAGGCAGACGCGGCAGGGTTGGTGCTGCTCAGCCTCTTGACAAGCGTTGCCATCCTCCAGGTGGCAACTGGAGATCTCCTGCTATTACAATTCCTCTCCAGAAGGTGACGATCGGTTCCCCTAGAGATAAGGGCTGCTTTGGAAGGTGGATTCTATGACGTTTTGCCCCACTGGGGTCCCTCTCCTACTGAAACCCCGCCCTCCTCCGGCTCCACCCTCGAAATCTCCAGGTATCTCCCAACCCAGAGCTAGCAACTCTATTCTTGGCCTTTGGTAGAAGAAGAGGAGGAGGAGGAGATTGGATTTATACCCCACCCTTCACTACCCGAAGGAATCTCAGAACGGCTTGCAATCTCCTTTCCCCTCCCCTCCCCACAGCAGACAACTTCTAGGGTAGGTGTGGCTGAGAGAGCTCTTTGGAGAACTGCTCCTGAGAGAACAGCTCGGAGAGAACTTGTGACTGACCCAAGGTCGCACCTGCAGCTGCATGTGGCAGAGTGGGGAATCAAACCTGGCTCTCCCAGGTTACAGTCCATGCTCCTGGCACTCTGGGAAGAGGGTCTTTGTCTTAAAAAAAGGGATCTCTGCCCTGGAGGAAAGCCCCAGATTATACTTGGGCAGGGCAGGAGGACACAGCCCAGTGAGCTTTGTGCTATAATGAAACAGAAATTAGCTTTCTGACTGTGTATCCTTCCTGATCTTGCCTGGCCAATAGATCATTCTAGAAAATCTGGCCATTTTTGGCACAGGAATGGGATTGCCAGCTTCCGGGCGGGTCCAGGAGATCTCCTGGAACCACAACTACACTCCAGACCAGTGTTCCCTCTAAGCTGAGTTGGTGTGAGCCAGCTCACAGTTTTTTTAGCCTCTAGCTCACACATTTTTTTCTCTTAGCTCAGGAAGGGATGGCTCCAGAGCAAACTGATTTATGCAGCAGCCAAGTCGCTCGCTCACAACTTTAATACCAGGAGCTCACAAAGTAGGATTTTTGCTCACAGTACTCCGCAGCTTAGAGGGGCCATTGCTCCAGACTACAAAGATCAGTTCCCCTGGAGGCCATGGCAGCTTTGGAGGGCGGACTCTATGGTGTACCATAGTGTCACGGAGAAACGGAAGCCCTAGAGTGACATCGCAACCCTGCTGAGCTCCCTTCCCAAGCTTTATCCTCACCCAGGATCCAACAGTTCATTGGTTCCCAAATTGGGTAATGCTGCCCCCTGAGGATGCTGGAACAATCCAGGTGGGCGGTCGGAGCCTTGGGTGCAATTGGGGGGCGCTGAATACAGATAAAGGGGTGGTGGAAGCATAAAGATAGAAGAGTCCAGAAGCTATCTAAAGCAGCCTTTTGGCGGCAGGCCAGATAAGTTTGGGAACCTTATGGTTTCCAACCCCAAATCTCCAGGAATTTCCAACTGTACACAAGTGGTCATGTGGAGAGGAAAGCCCGTCCTGAAACTGTCACCCCCGAGAATGCGCCCGCGCTGTCCCATTCATTGCGCAAACCTTTCCCCACCCCCCACCCCCAGTGCCGTTTTCATTATCCGGCCGTACAATGTGAATCGGTTCCCCTCTCCCCCTCCCCTCCCCCTTCTTTTTCTTTATAGTGAAAGTTTTAGGAAGTTTATATAAATTAATAAAATCCCGGGCTCTATGAAGCCAATCTAGCTTTGAACATGCTTGTATTGATCTTTCAGGTAAATCTACTGTGAACGTTATGAGCCAAGCCCAGCTCACGGACTTCAAACAGAATTGGAGGTACCTGTAGAGAGTTGCCCTGGCAGACAAGCTTTCTCTAAAGCCAGCAGAGCAGAGGTGAGAATAAGGGGGGGGGAGAAAGTGGCTTAATTAACATTTCACATGTACCGCAGGTTGAGCGATTTAAGGCAGCTTAAATTATCCCTATTGTACGCAGAAGGATGCCTCTCTCTTTTTTTCCCAACCTATGGTACGGATACCAAACTTTCACTAATAACTGGACGTCGTTTCTATACACCAGGGGCAGCCAGACTTGCTTAACGTTAGAGCCACGGCAGAGATGGACATAAGAAACAGCAGAGAGAAATCAACCTTAGTCCTGAGAGGACATAACAAAGCAGATTTTTGAAGACACACGGTCAGGATTTTATAAATGGATAGAAGAGTAGTTTCGGAGCTACGGTGGCTCAAGTGGTTAAGACGCTGAACTGCAGGCTGTGGAAGGTCAGTAGTTCAGCAGTTCGAGACCCGAGACTGCCGCATGGCGGAGTGAGCTCCCGTCTCTAGTTCCAGCTCCTGGCATCCTAGCAGTTCGAAAGCAAGAAATTGCAAGTAGATAAATAGGTACCACTTCGGTGGGAAGGTAACAGCGTTCCGTGCGCCTTGGTGTTTAGTCATGCCGGCCACATGACCACGGAAACGTCTTCGGACAGCGCTGGCTCTTTGGCTTTGAAGCGGAGATGAGCACCACAACCCTAGAGTCGGATTTGACTGGCTTTTGAGCAAGGGAACCCTTTACCTTTACTTTATAGAAGAGTAGAACACACAAGTTGGACAGCTCGTAGAACTAACACCAAAAAATGATGTCCTCATCATCATAGGGGACTGGAATGCTAAAGTAGGAAATCAAAAGGTAACCGGAATAACAGACAAGTTTGGCCTTGGAGAACAAAATGAAGCAGGGCAAAGGCTAACAGAGTTTTGTCAAGAGAACATGCTGGTCATAGCAAACACCCTTTTCCAACAACCTAAGAGGCGTCTCTACACATGGACATCACCAGATGGGCAACACCGAAATCAGATTGACTATATAATTTGCAGTCAAAGATGGAGAAGCTCTATCCAGTCAGTAAAAACAAGACCTGGAGCTGACTGTGGCTCAGATCATGAGCTACTCATTGCAAAATTCAGACTTAAATTGAAGAAAGTTGGGAAAACCACAAGGCCATCCAGATTTGACCTAGATCGCATCCCCGATGAATATACAGTAGAGGTGAAGAATAGGTTTAAGGGACTAGATTTGATAGACAGAGTGCCTGAAGAACTATGGACAGAGGTCCGTGACATTGTAAAGGAGGCAGCACTCACCGCCATCCCAAAGAAAAAGAAATGCAAAAAAGCAAAGTGGCTGTCTGATGAGGCTTTACACATAGCAGAGGAAAGAAGGAAAGCTAAAGGCAATGGGGAAAAGGAAAGATTTGCCCAACTGAATGCAGATTTCCAGAGAACAGCAAGGAGAGATAAGGAGGTTTTCCTGAATGAACAATGCAGAGTAATAGAGGAAAACAATAGATTGGGAAGGACTAGAGATCTCTTCAAGAAAATTGGAGAAATCAAGGGAACGTTCCATGCAAAGCTGGCCATGATAAAGGACAAAAACGGTAGGGACCTAACAGAAGCAGAAGAGATTAGGAAAAGATGGCAAGAATACACAGAAGAACTATACAAGAAGGACCTCGATGTCCTTGACAACCACGAAGGTATAATCACTGACCTTGAGCCAGACATCCTGGAAAGCAAAGTTAAATGGGCCTTAGAAAGCATTACTAACAACAAAGCTAGTGGAGGTGATGGTATCCCAGCTGAGTTATTCAAAATCTTAAAAGAAGATGCTGTTAAAGTGCTGCACTCAATTTGCCAACAAATTTGGAAAACACAACAGTGGCCACAGGATTGGAAAAGGTCAGTTTACATTCCAATCCCAAAGAAGGGCAACGTCAAGGAATGTTCAAACTATCGCACAATTGCACTCATTTCACACGCTAGCAAGGTCATGCTCAAAATCCTACAAGCTAGGCTCCAACAGTACGTGGATAGAGAACTGCCAGAAGTACAAGCTGGGTTTCGAAGAGGTAGAGGAACTAGAGATCAAATTGCCAACATTCGCTGGATTATGGAGAAAGCAAGAGAGTACCAGAAAAACATCTACTTCTGCTTCATTGACTATGCTAAAGCCTTTGATTGTGTGGATCACAATAAATTATGGCAGGTTCTTAAAGAGATGGGAGTACCAGACCACCTCACCTGTCTCCTGAGAAACCTGTATAAGGGTCAAGAAGCAACAGTTAGAACCGGATATGGAACAACTGATTGGTTTAGCATAGGAAAAGGAGTACGACAAGGATGTATATTGTCACCTTGCTTATTTAATTTATATGCCGAGTACATCATGCGAAATGCTGGCCTGGATGAATCACAAGCTGGAGTTAAGATTGCTGGGGGAAAGATCAATAACCTCAGATATGCAGACGATACCACTCTGATGGCAGAAAGTAAAGAGGACCTCAAGAGCCTCTTGCTCAGGGTGAAAGAGGAGAGTGCAAAAGTGGGCTTGAAGCTCAACATCAAAAAAACTAAGATCATGGCATCTGGCCCCATCACTCCTTGGCAAATAGAAGGGGAAGTCGTAGAAGTAGTGACAGACTTCATGTTCCTAGGATCTCAGATCACTGCAGATGGTGACTGCAGCCATGAAATTAAAAGACGCCTGCTCCTTGGGAGGAAAGCGATGGCAAACCTAAACAGCATGATAAAAAGCAGAGACATCACCTTGCCAACAAAAGTCCGCATGGTCAAAGCAATGGTATTCCCCGTAGTAATGTATGGCTGCGAGAGTTGGACTATAAGGAAGGCCGAGCGCCGAAGAATAGATTCTTTTGAACTATGGTGCTGGAGAAGACTCTTGAGAGTCCCTTGGACTGCAAGGAGATCAAATCAGTCAATCCTAAAAGAAATCAACCCTGACTGTTCCCTGGAAGGCCAGATCCTGAAGCTGAAGCTCAAATACTTTGGCCACCAAATGAGAAGGGAGCATTCACTGGAGAAGACCCTGATGCTGGGAAAGATTGAAGGTCAAAGAAGAAGGGGACGGCAAAGGATGAGATGGTTAGACAGTGTCATCGATGCAGCAAACATGAAATTGAGCAAACTTCAGCGGACAGCGGAAGACAGGAGGGCCTGGCGTAATCTGGTCCATGGGGTCGCGAAGAGTCGGACTCGACTGTGCGACTGAATAACAACAACAAGAACACACAAAACTCTTGGACACCTGACCGAGAATGAAAAGAAGTAAAAGTGGAATTTTTGATTATTTGCAAAAGGTATATGAGTAATCCACAAGGTGAAAATAGTAATGAATATATTTAGATACTGAATGAGGGCATCAAATTGATCAAACGATGGAAACAAAGTTCCCCCCATGTGGGTATTCATGTATGCTTGTCTTTGTATGTCTGTTATAAAAAATTAAAAATGTAAAATATAGAAATAAAAAATATTAAAAAATATAAAAAAGAATAAACCTCCGATGTTTGAGAGCCACAGGAAACGAACAAATATGACACGTGTGTTTTGATTGAAAAAAATATGCAAATTTGCTTTTTAGTTAACATTAAAGGAGGCTGCCAAAAGTAAAAACAAAAGGGGTAAAAACAGATATTGATAATGATATTCATTCATCTAATGATATTTGTAGGCTTGGGGGGGGGGGTTGAGAACACATTTAGAGTTGAAGTTGCTTACTTTCTCTGTTCCCCCCACCCCCAAGCCTACCCAGGGAGGGGAACACTGGCTGGGGAAGGGAAGACCAATCGGAGAGGCGTGCCTCCCCTTCGTTCCTCCAGCCGCCATGACGGGAGCCACGTAATATACGTGAAAGAGCCGCGTGAGGCTCCCAAGCCGCAGTTTAGCCACCCCTGCTATACACTGAACAAGCAACGGAAAACAAACATGGTGCCCGTGGGCGCCATGGCAACCATAGACATGTTTCCTGCCACCCACCAAGTATTTTTAGAAAGTGGCCCGGTGAGGTGTTTACCCTATGGGGCTTCTGATTGGCCCCTGGAGATATGGCTGACCATGCAGATTTTTGAAAACGGCAAGGATCTTCACTGTGTGTCTGAAGGTAAGCTACAGCAGCCATTTTGGGGCTCGCTTCCCCTCCTGTGGCAGCCATTTTGTGTCGGCCATTTGGTGGCTGTGCCCACCAACTCTGTATCGAAATTCCAAAAGGGCCTGCAGGCTCAAAAAGTTTTAATTTTATTTTTTTTAACTTTTTATAGGAATGCAGAATAAAGATAGGGGGTTAGGGAAGAGAGATAAAGATAAGATTATAAAACACAATACAGAGAGTAATTTTTACAGATATAAAAAAGTAAAGGTAAAGGCTCCCTTGCTCGAAAGCCAGTCGAATCCAACTCTAGGGTTGCGGTGCTCGTCTCTGTTTCAAAGCCGAAGAGCCAGCGCTGTCCGAAGATGTTTCTGTGGTCATGTGGCCAGCATGACTAAACACCAAGGTGCATGGAATGCTGTTACCTTCCCACCGAAGTGGTACCTATTTATCTACTTGCAATAAAGGACAATAACTGATTTAAAAGGATATATAAAAAAGATGCATAACACGGTAGCTTAGTAAAACATGACAACAACCTACTCAAAATATTCCACTATTTTCTCATAATGTGTTTTCATTGTTGTCCTGTCATATCAATTATAAAATAAAACATAGGTAAATTCTCATTAACTTTGTATATAACTCTAACATAACAGTTTGTTGTAATAAAAACCATGGAAATGGTAATGTTCTTAATATTTCATACAAGAGTTGTCATTTGTTCATTAAACCATTCAAACATAGAACTACAAAGATTAATTATAGTGAGCATAAAACGCTCGCCAATTGTTCTCAAACTCATCTTTCGGTCTCCAGTAAATGTAATTGGACAGTCTCGCCATAACTGCATATTCTTGCATTTTGTGTATCTAGTTCTCAAGACTCGGACTCAGGCTCAAAAAGTCTGGGCCCCCCGAAATGATCATCGAACTAAACCAAGCTAAAGAACCCCACGCAAACCGAGATGGGGGGGATCACTCAGGAAGTGTTAAATGGTTGGCAACCATTTAACCTGTCCGTTTTGCTCCCCCTCACTTCGAGGATGGGTGAGCGGGCGTCGACGTGGCAAATGGGGTTCAGTGTGGCCAAGTGCAAAGTGATGCACATTGGAGCCAAAAATCCTAAATATAAACGTACATTGATGGGGTCTGAACTGGCAGAGACTGACCAAGAGAGAGTCATAGTAGATAGCTAAATGAAAATGTCTAGACAGTGTGTAACTGCAATAAAGAAGGCCAACACGATGCTGGGGATTATTAGGAAGGGAATTGAAAACAAATCAGCCAGTATCATCATGCCCATGCATAAATCATTGGTGCAACCTCATTTGGAATACTGTGTACAGCTCTGGTCGCCACACCTCAAAAATGATATTATAGCACTGGAAAAAGTGCAGAGAAGGGCAACTAGAATGATAAAAGGGTTGGAACACTTTCCCTATGAAGAAAGGTTAAAATGCTTGGGGCTCTTTAGCTTGGAGAAACGACGACTGAGGGGTGACATGATCGAGGTTTATAAGATTATGCATGGGATAGAGCAGGTTGAGAAAGAAGTCCTTTTCTCCCTTTCTCACAATACAAGAACTTGTGGGCATTCAATGAAATTGCTGAGCAGTCAGGTTAGAACAGATAAAAGGAAGTCCTTCTTCACTCAAAGAGTGATTAACACATGGAATTCACTGCCACAGGAGTTGGTGGCAGCTGCAAGCATGGACAGTTTCAAGAGGGAATTAGATAAACGTAAGGAGCAGAAGTCCATCAGTGGTTATTAGCCACAAGGTATAGATAGGAACTCTCAGTCTGGGGCAGGTACTGCACTCTATTCTTGGTGCTGGGGGGGCAGAGCAACAGTGGGAGGGCTTCTAGTGTCCTGGCCCCACTGCTGGACCTCCTGATGGCACCTGGTATTTTTGGCCACTGTGTGACAGTGTGTTGGACTAGATGGGCCATTGGCCTGATTCAACATTGGCTTCTCTTATGTTCTTATGTTCCTATGAGGAGAGAGAGAGAGATCAGGGAGGAAGGAATAGAAAATATACTCCAGGATGGGGGTGGGTCGGGTGTCCCACTTCAGCAAGAGAACCCCCCCAACCCCTTGCCAGTTGTGCTCACTGTTGTTCAACCGGGTGGCAGAGGGGGAATGCTGGGAGAAATGGGGTCTGAAAGACACCATACTGGTTCTATGATGTCACTTCCAGTGCGACTCAGAAATGACATCATTGCATCAGGTAGCACTCTAGCATTCACCCAGAAATCATGGTTAAACCACAGAGTTTGGGGGGTGAATGCTGTAGTGTTGTCTCTACGTGATGATGTCACTTCTGGGTCGCACTGGAAGTGACATCACAAAGTTGTTGGCGAGGGCCCCAACAATGGTAAGTCTCCCACCGGTTGCCAACCTCAGGTTGACCCTATTCTAGGATGATCGGTCATGCTGTTTGCCCCACCCCGCCCCATCAAAGTGATTTTAGCACCCGTCCCAGTATGAGATAGGCACGGGGCTCAATTTTGTAAAGCGATCAGACTTGGAACAACATGGTACTGTTGTGCAGCGATTCCAAAGCAAAGCCTGTGCTTGACCCTGCCACGCTAACTACTAACTGAAAAAAGTCCCTTGAATCCAACCGAGGCCCTTCCAAGGATGAGATCCAGATGGTGTCAGCCTTTGACGTCCCTCCTGTGTTTGAATACAGCATTAGCTGCCTCCCCCTCGATTTATACTTGATTAATTTTTAACAGTTTTCAATACAAACATTGCACTGAAATGTCATACCGTAAAAATACAAATTGTCAGCTAAATCAAGGAAGCATGTCAATATATTTAAACATAACTGAACCGAAGAATTTTATGCATCAGTTTGCGTAACTTATCTAATCAAAACTCTACATCTTTACCCTGGTCTGAGTCAAAAGCCGAGGTCAACAACCATTTGTGGAATTTCAATCCGTGATTTAAGGTATTCGAGTTGCAGGTAGCCAGATTGTGGAGAAATTGGATTTGTGTAGAAGGTTGAGAGAGATGTGCCATACTGTCCGTTATTTTCACCATGACATACAGATTCCATATTTTTTGGTGCCTTTTTGCGAGGGCAGGAGATTTGGGAGATTTCCAATTCGATGCTATGGTATTTCGGAGCTGCCTTGAGTCCAAGGAGATAATGTGACCGATGTTCCCTCTAAACTGAGGAGTCTTGTGAGTAAAAATTCTACTTCGTGAGCTACTGGCAATTCAAGTTGTGTGAGCGAGCGATTTGGCTGCTGCGTCAATTAGTTTGCTCTGGCGCCATCCCTTCCTCGAGCTCAGACAAAAATGCGTGCGCCAGAGGCTAAGAAAACCGTGAGCTAGCTCACACTAACTCAGCTGAGAGGGAACACTGAATGTGACACACTACTGTTTGAAATAAATAAATAGATAACTTAATCTTGAGCAGGGCTGCTTCCAGATTTTGAGGAGCCCAGGACAGAGAGTTCCCAGGCCCCCCTCTCCTGTTTTAACTACTGCTAGCCCCCCACATACCCTCCCTTCCCTTCCCCCACCTACATGCCCCTCGCCTGTCTGTGTTCCCCTTCTCTGACCACTCATGAGCTCTCCCATTGCCCATGCTCACCACCACCGGTAGAGTATTCCCAGTGGTACTGGGAACACAGTGGAGAAGAAGGAGGAGGAGGAGGAGGAGGAGCAGTCGGGTTAGAACAGATAAAAGGAAATATTTCTTCACCCAAAGAGTGATTAACATATGGAATTCACTGCCACAGGAGGAGGTGGCAGCTACAAGCATGGACAGTTTCAAGAGGGAATTAGATAAACAGATGGAGCAGAAGTCCATCAGTGGCTATTAGCCACAGGGTATGGATGGGAACTCTCAGTCTGGGGCAGGTGATGCACTCTATTCTTGGTGCTGGAGGGGGCAGCAGTGGGAGGGCTTCTGGTGTCCTGGCCCCACTGCTGGACCTCCTGATGGCACCTGGTATACTTTGGCCGCTGTGTGACAGAGTGTTGGACTAGATGGGCCATTGGCCTGATTCAACATTGGCTTCTCTTATGTTCTTATGTTCTTATGAGGAGGAGGAGGAGAATTGGTTTTCATATTCCACTCTTCACTACCTGAAGGAGTTTCAGAGCAGCTTACAGTCTCCTTCCTTTCCTCTCCCCACAACAGACACCATGTGAGCAATGCTCCCTCTAAGCTGTGGGGTCTCGTGAGCAAGAATTCTACTTCGTGAGCGACTGGCATTACAGTTGTGAGTGAGCGATTTGGCTGCTGCATAAATTAGTTTGCTCTGGAGCCATCCCTTCCTGAGCCGAGACAAAGATGTGTGAGCTGGAGGCTCAAGAACTGTGAGCTAGCTCACACTAACTCAGTTTGGAGGGAACACTGCCTGTGAGGTCGGTGGGGCTGAGAGAACTGTGACTGGCTCAAGGTCACCCAGCTGGCTTCAAGCGGAGGAGTGGGGAATCAAACCTGGTCCTCCGGAATAAAGTCCTTCCGCTCTTCACCACCACACTAAGCAGGCAATCCTCGCTACGAGCCGTAAAACTGGCTTCGATTGTGTCAAAATCCTCCCGGGGTTGTGCTTTGCTCGGAATTTCTGGGCCTGGATCTCTCCTCCAGTGAAGTAGGAAGCCAAACTCAGTCCGTGCCCCACAGCTTGGCCAAGACCCGGACGCTGCCCCTGCTGTAAGAAATGTGTGGAATCTATCTCCCATGTTCTCCTGCATTGTAATTTCTATGCGGATGTAAGGAATATCTACCTACACTCTATCCTATCCAGTATGGTGGACGGTGTTGTACAAGTAAATTTCCAGCCAGAGAGAAATGGAGTCAAAAATGAGGAGGAAGATCTTAGTGTTTTAATTGCAATCAAAACATCCGAAAACAGTTAGGCCAAATAGCCCAGAATTCACTGCTTTCTGAGCACAGCCAGGAAATACATGACATTTTATAGTTCAAATGCCCTCATTACAGCATCATCTTGAAAATAATATTCAAAAAACATAATTGGTTACAAAGAATTAAACATCGTCTGAATAAAAATTCCCTTATTGGTCAAGTGTAAAAGCAGGTGTGTCTATGCAACAGCGTCAATTGCTTAGTAAGCTTAACCTAAACACTATCAAGGAGATTTCTATATACCCAAACAAAGGTGTTTTTTTTCTGATAGAGAGCTAAAAATCCTCTTTGGCCCAGACACTGCAGAATTGTAACCTAAACAATTAAAAACCATGAACTTTATATCTAACTTTCCCCTCTGCTAGCATCAGCTAGAGAAATTAGTACAACAAAGAAGGGGAAAGGCCTACTGCTTAATAGACCCATATTACATTATGAGAAAATCTTACTTACAAGGAAAACCTTATAAAACCAGAAGAATATGAATAATCAAAAGGAAATAAATGTTATAATCAAATCTGTACTACAACGGTTCTGATGCACTCAAGATACATAGACTCTTAAATGATCTTGATCCTGGCATCACTGAGAAGGTGGCCCAGTTTCTCTGTTTGGCTTTAAAGCTGCGCCAAAGCTGCACCCAGAAATATAATACCCCTATCAGCTCCCAATTGAACAATATCGAGTCACGGAATTTTTACAGGTGTATTTTAACCGTTTTTAACTGTTCTTTAAATTGTGTAACTTGCACTGGTAATTTATGCCAATAAAGGCGAACTTGACTTGACTTGACTTGACTTGACTTGACTTGAAGGAGTGGCGAATTAGGCTAGGCCAGGGGTGGGCAAACTGCGGCTCGGGAGCCACATGCGGCTCTTTCACACATATTCTGTGGCTCCCAGCAGGGCCGCTGGGGAAGCGAAGGGGAGGCATGCCTTTGATCCCTTCCTCCCTCCCTCCCCCATCCCTCCTATCTATTTGCTTTCTTTGTTTCTCTCTCTCTCTCTCTCTTTCTTTCCACCTCTTTCATTCTTTCTTTCCACCTCCCCACTTTCTCTCTCTCTTAGACAAATAAATATCATTGGACAAATAAATATCATTATCAATATCTGTTTTTACCCCTTTTGTTTTTATTTTTGGGCAGGCTCATTTAATGGTAATAAAAAGCAAATCTGCATATTTTCTAAATAAAAATGTGCGCGTAATATTTGTTCATGTCTTGCGGCTCTTCACCATCTGAAATTTATTCTATGTGGCTCTTACATTGAGCAAGTTTGCCCACCCCTGGGCTAGGCGGATCAGGCCAGATAGAGGTGGTTTGCCGTTGCCCTCCTCTGCAGAGTCTTCCTTGGTGGTCTCCTTTCCAATTCCCAGTGCGCCGTTTGGCCTAGCAGGTAAGGGAGGGGTGGGAGAGTCAACAGCAGTGCCCACCAAAGCCCTGGGTCCCAGCGGCTGCCTCACCTCAGGGTATGCTGACGCCGGCCCAGTCTTGGGGCATCTGCTTCCATTGTCGGGGCTGTACCTGCTTTCTCAGCCGACCCCCAAATATTCCATTGAGCTGGTGTGTCCCCCGTGCAGAGGACTGAATGAAACAGATGCATTCTACCACTGCTGCCGCCGGTTAACATTTTCACACACGTCTCCTTCTCGGGCCGGAAATCCTTTCCAGGCCACTTGCTCAACCCGTCGATGCCTGCCACACGTCGGGCTTTTCCAGACGGCGGGAAGCAGCCCGAGGAAAAGCTCCAGGCTAATCCAACTGTTCTCTGTCAAGGATCACGTTTCCTTGAAAGGGGGGGGCTTCATTGACCGACGACATTTGTTGGCCAGTCGATAGCAAATCGTGCTCTTTGTTCGTAGCCAAGCCTCGCCATAAGCTGTAAAACTGGCTTTGATTGTGTCGAAATCCTCCCGAGGTGGTGCTTTGCTCGGGATTTCTTGGCTTGGATCTCTCCTACAGTGAACTGGGAAGCCAAACTCTGTCCGTGCCCCACCGCTCTGCCAAAGAAGAGAGCCAAGATCCGGACAGAAGAGAGAGTAGAGAATTGGGTTAGGTGGATTAGACCAGATAGAGGCGGTTTGCCATGGCCTTCCTCTGCAGAGTCATAAGAACATTAGAACATAAGAGAAGCCAATGTTGAATCAGGCCAATGGCCCATCTAGTCCAACACTCTGTCACACAGTGGCCAAAATATACCAGGTGCCATCAGGAGGTCCAGCAGTGGGGCCAGGACACCAGAAGCCCTCCCACTGCTGCCCCCTCCAGCATCAAGAATAGATGCATCACCTGCCACAGACTGAGAGTTCCCATCTATACCCTGTGGCTAATAGCCACTGATGGACTTCTGTTCCAGATGTTTATCTAATTCCCTCTTGAAACTGTCCATGCTTGTAGCTGCCACCACCTCCTGTGGCAGTGAATTCCATGTGTTAATCACTCTTTGGGTGAAGAAGGACTTCCTTTTATCTGTTCTAACCCGACTGCTCAGCAATTTCATGGAGTGCCCATGAGTTCTTGTATTGTGAGAAAGGGAGAAATGGACTTCTTTCTCAACCTGCTCAATCCCATGCATAATTTTATAAACCTCGATCATGTCACCCCTCAGCCGTCGTTTCTCCAAGCTGAAGAGCCCCAAGTGTTTTAACCTTTCTTCATAGGGAAGGTGTTCCAACCCTTTTATCATCCTACTTGCCCTTCTCTGCACTTTTTCCAATGCTATAATATCCTTTTTGAGATGTGGTGACCAGAACGGTACACAGTATTCCTCAGTGGTCTCCCTTCCGGTTGCCAGCCCTGCTCAGCTTCTGAGATCTGATTGGATCAGATTATGCCTTGCTGGCTTCCTTCTGTTTTTAAATCTACAGTGATCTTAATATTTACGATGGGCAGCCATGTTTGTCTGTCACAAGAGAAACAAGCAGGAGTCCCGGAGCACCTTCAAGACTAACAAAATATGTGGCAGGGGAGGTGCTTTCATGAGTCACGGCTTGCCTCTGAGTCACGGCTGTATCTGAAGAAGTGATATAACACAGAGAGACTTCCCGGCTAGGAACAAAATGGAATAGAAAGCAAGCTGAGAAAAAAAGACGCTGAAAAACAATGTATTAAAAGTGACAATGTTTCAGATATAAATCCGTAACAAAAATATAGGGAAATTACAAGACAATACAGACACAATGCAAGGCAAGATAAACACCGACGAAGATTCCGGATTAAATACGTCGTTTCGTTCAAACTTCTTCATCAGGAAGATATTACTGAGAGAGATACAAAAACAATATGACAGGCAAGGTATATGCAAGAATGACAAAGGCAGTTATTAGCGAATCATGTGCCGAACGGGATGAAAATAAATTACAAATAACATCTTGGTGTTATGTCTCTTCTTCTTGTGGTGATGCATCAATGTCATCATATTCTACAAAAAAGGAAGCCCCCCCATTTTTTTAATAATAATAATATTATAAATTATGCAATATCAGATCTGTATATCTAAAACCAAAAGGGACTGCGGTGGCTCAAGTGGTCAAGACGCTGAACTGCAGGCTGTGGAAGGTCAGTAGTTCAGCAGTTCGAGACCCGAGTGCCGCATGACGGAGTGAGTTCCCATCTCTGGTCCCAGCTCCTGCCAACCTAGCAATTCAAAAGCAAGAAACTGCACGTAGGTAAATAGGTACTGCTTCGGTGGGAAGGTAACAGCGTTCCGTGCACCTCGGTGTCTAGTCATGCTGGCCACATGACCACAGAGCAGTCTTCGGACAGTGCTGGCTCTTTGGCTTGGAAACGGAGATGAGAACCACAACCCTAGAGTCGGAGTCGACTGGCTTTCGAGCAAGGGAAACCATTGCCTATATCTAAAACTCACCAATGCAAGTTCAAAATAATCAACAGAATGGTAATCTTCTAAGTAGGGCACCAGTCAAAAATTTAGGACATGACATGTGTATTCTTACAATCGCTGGAATGCCTCCGTGAGTCAATTTCTTCCCAGTTAATGAGATGCTAAATGCCCAACAAAGTCATTAATTGTCCTGTAGGTCCACCGTAGCAAGTACAGGAACAGGGACAAAACGTTTTACAAAAAGCATGTTTCACAAAAAGCATCCCAGCGTAATATTTATGTGACTCTCGAAAGCTCATCCCCTGCCACAAGTTATATTAGTCTTTAAGGTGCTACGGGACTTCTACTCTTCTCTACTTAATATTTACACTCCGCCGTATGGTGTTGGTGTTAGCAGGAACAGTCAGGGACTGGCTTGGCGGAAGGGCCAGTTGGCCTGGGCCTCGAGCTCAAACAGGGCCTCATTTTTGGAGATCTGTTAGAACATAAGAGCAAACTTCAGCGGACAGCGGAAGACAGGAGGGCCTGGCGTAATCTGGTCCATGGGGTCGCGAAGAGTCGGACTCGACTGTGCGACTGAACAACTAGAACAGAAGAACATAAGAACATAAGAGAAGCCAATGTTGAATCAGGCCAATGGCCCATCCAGTCCAACACTCTGTCACACAGCGGCCAAAATATACCAGGTGCCATCAGGAGGTCCAGCAGTGGGGCCAGAACACCAGAAGCCCTCCCACTGCTGCCCCCTCCAGCACCAGGAATAGAGTGCATCACCTGCCCCAGACTGAGAGTTCCCATCTATACCCTGTGGCTAATAGCCCCTGATGGACTTCTGCTCCATATGCTTATCCAATTCCCTCTTGAAACTGTCCATGCTTGCAGCTGCCACCACCTCCACCTCCACCACCTGTTAATATCTTAAAATTGAATACGTTTTGCAACTTGTGTTCACGCACGTCTTTCTTAGGTTTTTACTATCTCAAGGAGCCTCGGCCCTGCCCTGGATCTCATCGGATCTCAGAAGCTAAGTAGGGCCAGTCCTAGCTAGTACTTGGATGGGAGACCACCAAGGGCGTTCAGGCTTGCTGTGCAGAGGAAGGAAATGGGGAAACATGCCTGAGCGTTTCTCGGGCTGAGTTCAGACTGGCAGTTTGAAGCGGGAGCCGGTCGTGGCAAAAAAAGCCCCGGAACAAACTGTTCCGGGTTTTCCCTGTCACACTGCGCCGATTGATGCGGGAGCATATCGAGAGTAGGCATGAGGGAGCGGTTAGATTGCTGGCCCGGCGGCACGGCTGTAAACGGCTTTTCCCTGGCAAATTGGCTATGTGTGCATGTGCGTCTATGCACTCATACACACATGCGCACATAGCCAATTTGGATCCTATTGCGCTGGCACCGCATTGGGTGATAGAGTGGAGCACAATCATATCGCTGCTGCCTTATGCGCAACACGGGTTGCTCCCGGCTTTTCGGGTTGGCATTCACACTTCCCAGAAGTGGAATGAAGCGGGATAAATTTGCTACCACTTTTACCAGGTATCTTTTAAACATGGGAGCGAAGCGGAACAGCACGGGTTGACTATGGGTGGGGAACGGCAAGCAGATGTGCCTGTGTGAATGCCAACCTGAAAAGCCACTTGTAAAATGTGGCTGGAACATGGCTATAGTGGGGCAAACTGCCAGTCTGAACTCAGCCTTGGTTTGAGAACTCTGTGGTCCTGGGGTCGCCATCAGTTGGCTGTGACTTGACTGTGAGAGAGCTCAGTCCTCTATGGACCTTGGAGGTGGAGGAGGAGGAGGAAGAGGAGGAGAAGGAGATGATGATGATGAGGAGGAGGAGTTGGTTTTATACCCTGCTCTTCACTACCCGAAGAAGTCTCAGAGCGGTTTACAATCACTTCCCCTTCCTCTCCCCACAACAGACACCCTGTGAGGTAGGTGGGGCTGAGAGAGCTCTGAGAGAACGTCTCTTGAGAGAACAGCTCTGAGAGAACTTGTGACTGACCCAAGGTCACATCGGCAGCTGCATGTGGAGAAGTGGGGACTTAAACCTGGTTCTCCCAGATTAGAGTCTGCTTTGGTGTAGTGGTTAAGTGTGCGGACTCTAATCTGGGAGAACCGGGTTTGATTCCCCGCTCCTCCACTTGTACCTGCTGATGTGACCTTGGGTCAGTCACAAGCTCTGGCACAGCTGTTCCTGAAAGAGCAGTTTGCGTTAGAGTTCTCTCAGCCCCACCTACCTCACAGGGTATCTGTTGTGGGGAAGGGAAAGGAGTTTGTAAACCGCTCTGAGACTCCAAGTGAAGGGCAGGGTATACATCCAATCTCTTCTTCTTCTTAACCACTACAACAAACTGGCTCTTCTTCATGGCAGCTTCATGGATTTAATCCAGACGAGACTCAGGTACTATTGGTCAGGAATATATTCAGCATTAACAAGGGATTGTTTCAAGGTGGTATTTGATCCAAGGCTTCAGACAGAGGCACAGATTTCAGCTGCAGGTTGGTTGATTCACCAGCTGCACCCTTTCTTGGAACAGCAAGATCTGCCTGTGGGCCTCTTAATCTTAATGAAATCCTTCACTACAGTTAATACTACAGTGGCTCAAGTGGTTAAGACACTGAACTGCAGGCTGTGGAAGGTCAGTAGTTCAGCAGTTCGAGACCCGAGTGTGCCGCATGACGGGGTGAGCTCCCGTCTCTAGTTCCAGCTCCTGCCAACCTAGCAGTTCGAAAGCAAGAAATTGCAAGTAGATAAATAGGTACCACTTCAGTGGGAAGGTAACAGCGTTCCGTGCACCTTGGTGTTTAGTCATGCCGGCCACATGACCATGGAAATGTCTTCGGACAGCGCTGGCTCTTTGGCTTTGAAACGGAGATGAGCACCGCAACCCTAGAGTCGGATTCGACTGGCTTTCGAGCAAGGGAACCTTTACCTTTATTACAACCTCGGAAAGATAAAAGCCCACTTCCAGTAAATCAGTGGATTGAGGACCTTACAATTCTATCCATATTTGAACACACGGCATAAAGAGGGCAATTGCGTATGCATTTATTTTCAGATGTTTGGGAGTTTTTTTATTTTCATTTTTTATTAAGCTTTTTACACAACGTATATAAAGGAGAAAAACAAACAAAAAGCACAAAGGATGGAACAAAAAAAGAAACAAGATAAGAACACCGTGTAAAGAAGAAAGAAAATAAGGGAATATCTTTTGATTTTCGTCTACGACTGGTGCTACTTAGTTCTCTAACCGCCCTCTCTGTAACTCCATAATAAATCTCTCCTTTATCTATAATCTCTCCTCCTCCCCGCTTCCTCTTATTCTTCAAAACCTTAAGTCACCAAGTCTTCTTTTTTGGTTTCAAGCAAAAATTCTATAAGGGGTGACTCGTATGCGTAGATTCGCCACAACTGTTATATTTTTGTCTCTCCTTTATGCATATCTTTTTTTTTCTTTTTTAAACTTTATTTTCGTTGCTGGATTTTAAATTTTTCCCTCTTGTTCTTTTTTCTTTTGAATGAAAGGGTTTGTTTGTTGTTTTAAAAAATATCTCAACGAAACGAGATTACCACGACGTGCTCTGTGGGAGGCAGAACACTACAGAAATGTGATTGGTCAGGAGTGTCACGGGAAGACTGGCAATCGGTATAGATTATGGGGAAGACATCTTGCTGGTGTTGACAAAAGCCCGAAGAGGTTGGAGACTTGAATATCTACGACACAGGCTGTTCCCCTTTGAACTCACCCAACTGCAAAGATTTGTGGCTGAGGCACTGTTTTTGTTGTTCCTTGACTGCCTGAGGTAAATGTGGTAAATGAGGTCAATATGGTGCCTTCCGTGTAGATAGGCTACCTGCCTGAATAAAACTTTGAATAACACTTTGTTGGTCTAATGGCTGCCGTTGGACTCTTAACTTTGTTCTATTGCTTCAGACCAACATGGCTACCCACCTTGATCTGCCTGAGGTAAAGTGAGACGTCTCCACAGGTAGGGCCTTTTCCACCATGTCCCCACTGCTGGACCTCCTGATGGCACCTGGTATTTTTGGCCACTGTGTGACAGAGTGTTGGACTAGATGGGCCATTGGCCTGATTCAACATTGGCTTCCCTTATGTTCTCATGTTCTGTTCTTATGTCTCCTTGTCTGTAGAACTCCCACATTTCTCGGTACCAAGTGAAGACATTTCTGTTTTCCCAGGGCTTTGGTAAAAGGCAAATTCAATTTTTTCCCCTCCTCTTTGCCCTCCTTTTTGACATCCCAATGCTAATTGCCATGAATAAATAATTGTATTTATTAATATACTCACAAACTTATAAAATACACTCATAAAAGTATAACTTCTAACTTAACACCATTCACATATAAAAATCATATCTAGAAAACGTACGTTTCTTCTGCCCCAAACGATTGCATCAATTTCACGGCAGATGTTATTGCAAGGATGCCTTTAAGGGATTTAACCAAAACCCTCTTGTGGCTTCCTTCAAAGATCTTCAAATGTTTCACTTGAGGAGGCACCTCTAAATTTGCTCTAAATGTTGCTGAAAATTGTCAAAGCTCTTTTTGAAATGCATCCTAAGGAGGACCCCCCAACACGACTTTGAATTTCACTTTGAGCCAAGTTATGTTGGCTTAATGTGAAAACAGTTACCCAGATCTAGAAATCAATATCGTCCCAGTGGATTACAGCTCACAGAAGGCAATTCTCTCTCCCCTACCCCCACCCCCGAGTCAGTATAACCAACCTCGTCATGACCTGGATGGGCCAGGCTAGCTGAATCTTATCAGATCTTGGAAGCTAAGCAGGGTCAGCCCTGGTGGTTAGTACTTGGATGGGAGACCACCAAGGAAGTCCAGGGTCACTGTGTAGAAGCAGGCAATGGCGAACCACCTCTAAATCTCCCTTGCCTTGAAAACCCTATAAGGTTACCATAAGTCAGTTGTGACTCAACAGCACTTTCCAATCAACCGATGCTGGTTAGGATTATTAATAGTAGTAGTAGTAGTAGTAGTAGTCATCACAGTCTGATATTTGACTGGAAGACGGTGTTCTGAAATTCAAGATCCAGCCAAGTTCTTGGGAATTGCAGATGCAGCTTTGCAGGATTCTTGCTGTCCCAAGCAACACTATCTGGAACTGAGCTGGTATTATTGGTTCAATGCTCAGAATGTTCCAGGTGTTTCTTGAGACTTCTAGGCACTTCCCCAAGGGCTCCAATGACAACTGGCATGATGGTCAACTTCTTCTCCCAAAGGCACGCTAACTCTATTTGCAGGTCTTGGTATTTGTAGTCTTCTCCTGTTCTTTCTCTTCTATTCTGCTGTCCCCTGGGATTGCAGTGTCAATGATCCAAACCCTCTTTCTCGTTTTTTTCTACAGTTGTGATATCAGTGGTGTTATGCTCCAGGAAGTTATTTGTTTGCAGTCAGTAGTCCCAAAGAATCTTCGTTTCATCATTCTCCTTGATCGTGTCTGGTTTGTGCCCCCATGAAACTTATCAACATCCTCCCCCCATTGTATACAATACTATTGCATACAACAGATGTCTGCTTGTAGAGAGCTTTCTACTCCAGAGATGCTCCTCTTGGGGTAGTACATCTAGTTGCCTTCGTATTAGGGTTAACTTACACATATAACACATCTCTTTATCAGACCATCTAACTGACCATATTATCGGTGTCCTCAGGATCCTCTTGGATGGGTTATAAACCTAAACGAAGCTATGAAAACTACAGTCATATCTCCAAGATCCCCCACCAGTAAAGGTAAAGGTAAAGGTTCCCTTGCTCGAAAGCCAGTCAGATCCGACTCTAGGGTTGCGGTGCTCATCTCCGTTTCAAAGCCGAAGAGTCAGCGCTGTCCAAAGACGTTTCCGTGGTCATGTGGCCGGCATGACTAAACACCAAGGCGTACGGAACGCTGTTACCTTCCCCCTGAAGTGGTACCTATTTATCTACTTGCAATTTCTTGCTTTCGAACTGCTAGGTTGGCAGGAGCTGGAACCAGAGACGGGAGTTCACTCCGTCATGCAGCACTCTCGGGTCTCGAACTGCTGAACTACTGACCTTCCACATCCTGCAGTTCAGCGTCTTAACCACTTGAGCCACCGCAGCTCCCCCACCAACACACATCTAAATTCTATCACAGATTTCCCATCAAAATTAAGTCATGAGGGATGAGATGTTATTGGTATTAAACATTCATGAGGAGAAGATTACTGTGATTAGAAGACTGCAGACATCACTGGACTCTGGAAGTCTACTGAATAAGACCATCAGTCCATCAAAGTCAGTATCTCTCCACTCAGACTGGCAGCTGCTCTCCAGGCGCTCAGGCAAGGAGGTCTTACACATCATGTCCTACTCGGTCCTTTTAACTAGAGATGCTGGGGATTGAACCCCGGGGACCTTCTGCATGCCGTGGAGATGCTCTACCATTGAGCCACGCCCCCTCCACAAATGGATCTTCATTGGGGGAACACTGCTGAGAGGAGCAAGGGCAGGAGGGAGGACCCAACCACTGAGAGGCCTCCTGCTACAGGAGAGCAAATGGTCTCCTTATAACAGATCTTCCTTAAGGAAATATCTGCCCCGCTCCACCATTTTGCAGCAGAAAGCTCCCCTGTGAAGTGATCACCCTAGAGCCATGCACTCAGCAGTAGAGCTCTGTGGGGAAGTATAATGGCCAACAATAGACTCATAAACAGAGTTACACCATACTAGGTCTATTTTTGGATGGGTATTTTTCTGTATTTTTCATATGTGCATGTATGCGCATGTGCGAGAATGTGCCTGCACCTGGAAGTCATGGTGATCTCTGGTGACTCTCCCTACTGTGGGCCTGGAGGATATTCAGAGAGGTGGCTTAATAAAAGCCTGCCCCCGCCTCCAGCCTCTGGTATTCCGAGGAGGTCTCCCATCCCACTACTTCCCGGAGTCGACCCTGCTTGGCTTCCGAGATCTGACGTGATCCGGCTTGCCTGGGCTCTCCCGGTCAGGGCGCCCTACTAACGACCTTTCCGCACTGTCGTTTTTGTCCCTCGTGTGTCCCTATTGCTTCAGGTCCTCCCATCCCCATGTTTTGCTCTCTCTAGTAGTCCTGGAGGGAGTAAAACACCTGTGGAAAGGTGTGTGTGTGTGTGTGTGAACCCAAAGCAATAGGGACAAATGAGCAACAAAAATAACAGTGTGGATGTGGCCTATTAAAAGTCTATTGAAGTTAATGGGCTTAAAAGGGTTTAGCTCTGCTTAGGATGGCACTGTGTAACACTGAGTTGGGGAACTGCCATCTTCTTAGATGCCTTCGGGTAGTGAAGGACAGGGTATAAATCCAGTCTCCTCCTCCTCGTCCCCCCTCCTTCTCCTTCTTCCTCCTCCTCCTCTTCTAGTAAAATACTCCTTATCTTCATGAAGCAACCTTCAAGTCGACAGTTGCCTCCTCCTCCTACCTCCTCCTCCTCCTTCTTCCTCCTCCTCCTCTTCTAGTAAAATACCCCTTATCCTCATGAAGCAACCTTCAGGTCCACAGTCACCTCCTCCTTCTTCCTCCTCCTCCTCTTCTTGTAAAATACCCCTTGTCCTCATGAAGCAACCTTCAGGTACACAGCCATCTTCTCCTCCTCCTCCTTCTTCCTCCTCCTCCTCTTCTTCTAAAGTACCCCTAATCCTCATGACCAGGGCTATTTTTGGGCAGAAACGCACAGGAACGGAGTTCTGGCTGGCTTCAGAGTTGGCCACGCCCACTACAGCCAAAACCTCTGTTTGCATGGCTACAGAAGGAAGGCCTGGAGAGTGCCCCCCCCCGTGACTCTGAGTCAGGCAGGCCGGGGGGGCCCTGGAAGGATCAGGGAGGCATTTAAATGCCTCCCCGTGCCTTCCCTGGCCTGTCCAAGGGCTGGTTTGCCCCAGCTCCCTGCAGCCGCGGGGTGCCCGGGAAAGCCAAGGGAAGAAATTGGGGCGTGGCCTAATACGCTAATGAGCTGCACTGTCAGGGGTGTGGCCTAATATGCTAATGAGTTTCTGCTGTTGGGTGTGGCCTATTATGCTAATGTGTTCCTGCTGGGCTTTTTCTACAATGCTCATGACCATGTCCCGGGTGGCCCAGAATAGCCCAATTTCATCAGACCTTGGAAGCTAGGCCAGGCCAGCCCTGGTTGCTACTTGGATGGGAGACCAACAGGAAGGACCAGGGTCGCTATGCAGAGGCAGGCCATGGCAAACCACCTCTGACTGTCCCTTGTTTTGAAAACTTTACGAGGTTGCCATTAAGTTGGCTATGACTTGATGACACATTCTATCATCCCTGCCTGAAAGGGTTCTTGAAATGGAGAGCTGACTGGGAATGCCAGCCTCCAGGTGTGATCCCCCGGAATTACCGCTCATCTCCAGACTACAGAGATCAGTTCCCCTGGAGAAAATGTATGAGAAGAAGACGAAAAAGAAAGAGGAGGAGAAGCAGATTTATACCCCGCCCTTCACTATCTGAAGGAGTCTCAGAGCAGCTTACAATCTCCTTCCCTTTCCCCTCCCCACAACACACACCCTGTTGTTAAAAATATGTGTGTTGCAAGGTCTAAATTCAGTCATTATAAGGTTAATGTGTTTACCTTGTGTGCTATTGTTTAGACTGACCTGGGAGGTAACCTGGCACAAAGCCAAAGGGGAGAAAGCCCAGGAAACTGAAGCCTACTTACTCACAATCATTGGTTAAATGTATTCGGGTGATTTCCTTCGAGGTAGGCGGGACTGAGAGAGCTCTTTTGAGGACTGCTCTTGAGAGAACAGCTCTGAAAGAACTTGTAACTGACTCAAGGTCACGCCAGCAGCTGCATGTGGAGGAGTGGGGAATCAAGCCCAGTCCTCCCAGATTAGAGTCTGCACTCCCAACCACTACAGCAAAATAGCTTTTGTGGGTTTGTACCCCGCTGAGGTCCCTGTCCGCCCCAGGCTCCAGCCCCAAATCTCTCGGCAGTGCCCAAACTGGATCTGGCAACCCTTCCCCTCCATCCCCCGCCAGTGGCCATGGGGCGACCTGCCCATCTTAGAGGTTAACACAATGAATGCAAAATGCTTTGGAGATCTGACGAAAATTCGATGTAAATGAGGCTGAAGATGGTTTCTCACGTTCATCCCCACATTAGTTGCTCTCGCCTCTAAAACACCTGCTGTTTTACCCAGCAGGAGGAAGAGATATTTCTGTGGCTTGTTAGGTTTCTAAAGACAACTTTCCTGCAGCTGCCTGAGAACCCAGAATATTCAGATAAATCCCCGGGAAAAGGGCCGATCCACTCGACACCGAACGAATGATACACCCAACCGTTGTTTACGGGACTCCATAATTGATCACAGATACCACCTCCACCTGCGCCGCGTGCGTTCCTGGCATTTTTTAGCCTGGGGATTGCACGCTTTATTGATTTATTTAGTTTACTTCCTCTTGCTGTCCTAGATTCAGAGGCAGAATAATTTAAAGGGAAAGAAGGAGATTATTATTTAAGATGGAGTCGGTCCTGAGTTGGGAATGATCACTTGAAGAAACGGGGAGCTGGCCGAGAGAAAGTTCTTTTTTTCTGTAAGGTGGGCGGGGAGTCTGAAGATACTGATTTCTTAAAAGAAAAATAATTCCCTATCAGCAAACTGTTTGTGTTTCCAGGCTGACACCAAGAAGAAGACGAAGACGAAGACGAAGAAGAAGAAGAAGAAGAAGAAGAAGAAGAAGAAGAAGAAGAAGAAGAAGAAGAGGAGGAAGAAGAAGAAGAGGAGGAGGAGGAGGAGGAGGAGATTGGATTTATACCCTGCCCTTCACTCGGAGTCTCAGAGCGGCTTACAAACTCCTCTCCCTTCCCCTCTCCACAACAGACACCCTTTGAGGTAGGTAGGGCTGAGAGAACTGTCCTTGAGAGAACAGCTCTTGTCAGAACTATGGCTTGCCCCAGGTCATCCAGGAGCTGCTAGTGGAGGAGTGGGGAATCAAACCCAGTTCTCCTAGATAAGAGTCCACAAACTTATCCACTACACCAAACTACCTAGGCAAGGTAGCCTCATGGATAGCGTTGTTAACTCCACGTTGGGGAATTCCTGGGGATTTTGGGAGTGGAGCTAGGAGAGAGTAGGTTTCCAGGAGGGGAAGTTCCTCAGCAGGGTGTGATGCTACAGAGTCCAACTTCCAAAGCAGCCATTTTCTGGGGGTAGGGACGATCTCTGTAGTTGGGAGACCAACTGGAATTCAGGGACATCTCCAGGACCCACCTGGAGTCTGGCAGTCCTATTTACTGACTTCCCTAGTTGGGCAATGGGTCAAGAACATTTTTATCCCACATTTCCTCTGCAGAGATCAGGATGAGGTTCACAGTTTTCAATCTATACCACAACCCCGTGAGGTTGGTTAGGCCCATGTCAAAAGACATCAGGTAGCAGGGCCCTGAACACCATCTGCCAATTTTAACTAATCCCGAAGGGACCATCTGGGGACAACCCACCAGGGGTCTTTTGGGGCCGGAATGCACCAGAACACCACTCCGGCAGCCCAGGTGCTGCAAGCCCACCCCCAACTCCCCACACCAAAGCACTGAGACCCCGGGGTGGCCTGAAGCGCCCGTTGCGGCTTCCCAGGGTGCACGCTTTCTAATGAGCTCCTGCAGCTCTTTTTCTATGAAAAGACCCCTGCAACCCACTATAACCACTTTCTTATGTGGCTTTTGTCCATGCAGGTCCTTATGGTCCCAGAGAGGGCTGCCAGCTCCCCCTTGGGGGTGGGGGTTTGCCTGTTCAAAGAGTCCCCAACCAGTGTTCCCTCTAAGCTGAGTTATGTGAGCTAGTTCACAGTTTTCTAACCTCCGGCTCACACATTTTTGTCTTAGCTTAGGAAGGATGGCTCCAGAGCAAACTAATTGATGCAGTAGCCAAAGCACTCGCTCACAACTTTAATGCTGTGCCAGTAGCTCACCAAGTGGAATTTTTGCTCCCAAGACTCTATGGCTTAGAGGGAGCATTGCCCCCGACCCACCAGCCTGGATCCAGCTGGTGGGGAGGAACCCTGCCCCCAAAGTGTCCGGACTGGGCTGACGTGCCTGGTGCGATGATGTCACTTGCGCTGGGCACGCCACTGGGGGACGCTCTAGCATTCAGCCTGAAAACTCTATGGTATCTTAGAGTTTTCAAGCTGAATGCTAAAGCATTCACTGGTGATGTGCCTAGTAGTGTGATGATGACACTTCTGGACCGGGAGCTACTCCCCCGCCGCAGCAGGTAAACAACCTGGCAACCCTAGTCCCAGATTAGCCGAGGGGGGAGTTTCAAAGTAGGGATGTTCTCCAGGGGAACTGATCTGTGTTGTCCGGAGATCAGTTATAATTCCAGGCCTCACTTGGACGCCAGCAATCCTATCTGCTAATACCAGCTAAGTAATTTTGGTCAAAATAAGAAACATGACAAATATGTTTAACGGTAGCAGGAAGAGGATTCTGTGACAAACGGCTCAGTGAGATTGTGCGGGCTTCCTAAATTTGTTCTGTTCATCTCTGAGTTCTGGTTTTGGAGTGAGGCACAGCTTTAGCCTTCTTCTCGGCTCATCCTGGACCACTTCCTGCTATCACACTGGAAGTGAGTGTTATTTTCTCTTCCTCTACATAAAGGGTTGCCCACACTGGGTTGGGAAATTCCTGAAGATTTGGGGGGTGGAGCCTGGGGAGGGTGGGGTTTGGGGAATGGAGGGGCTTCAGTGGGGTAGAATGCCATAGAGTCCACTTTCCAAAGCGGCCATCTTCTCCAGAACTGATCTCTGTTGCCTGGAGATCTTTTGTAATCTCAGGAGATCTCCAGGCAGCACCTGGATGTTGGCAACCCTACCTGCACACCAGGGGTTCTTTATGTTACCTCAGTTCACGGAATGACAGAAGCAGGCCTCAAGGTCAACATGGAGGTTTAGTGTCCAAAATGGAGGCAACTGAGGTAACGTATTTCTGAAAAGAGTTTTTTTCAGGGCTGTTATATTTTGCTCAGGAGTTGGAGATCCAGACCCTAGCCATAACAAAAATGGCCGTGTGCCAATCACTGCATCCGCTGAAGATCAAATACACCTCCTGTGTAGGAACAGCAACTTTTTATGCATTGTATACATCACAGTAGATGAAAACAATATTTTCCACAGCACCTCACACATATCACAGTGAGCCACAGGCAGCTGGCTTCATTCTCAGGTAAAGACCAATTGTAAGAGGCTTCAGCGACTCAGAAAAGCTCTGACAGACAGCACTAAGTGGATATAGTAAGGAGAAGAGTTAAAATGCATTCACCGCCATGACTGCTGCAGAGTAGGCCTTCAAACAGAGTTGCCAGGTCCCTCCTGGTGGGGGGTAGGGGGGCTTACCGGGAATAGCAGGGAGGCCCAGCATACATACAGTGATGAGTCTACATCACTGCCCATGTGACCCAGAAGTGATAACCGGAAGTGATGTCATCACTTCCAGGATGTTGGGGTGACACTCTGGTATTTGGGCCAAAAACTCTGTGGTAAAATTGGCTTCTATCACAGAGTTTTTGCCCAACTGCAAGAATGTCGCCCTCGATGTCCTGGGAGTGGTGATGTCACTTCCAGGTCATGTGGGTAATGACCTCCCTCTTTTTCTGGGTGAGTTCCCCCCACCACCAGCCAGCTGATTGGCAGTGGAGAACTGGAGCCTGGGGCCTGCCTCCACCAGGGGATCTGGCAGCCCTACCTTCAAATGGACTCTTGCCTGTGTTTTGCCGACATTTCCCACTACAGCACTCTGTGCTTAAATGACCTCACCTTGCTGGCATTCAAGGGAGAAGAGTACTGTTTTTGTACCAGGGAGAACTCATTGGAGCAATTGTATCTGCCACACATCACTCACCACTCTGTTGGCTTACTGAAGTTCTGGCAGGATAGTAGGGCTGCCAGGCCAAGCCCTGTAACTGGTGGGAGGGCTGGGACGGGGACATGGTGGAGGGGGAAGTGACGTGGATGTGATAATCTCACATGATGGTGTGACGACCATAGAATTCCGGCGATTCCTAGAGCTACTTGCCAGCACTTCCAGGTTTTCCCCAGAAGTGATGTCACTGTACCTGCAATGCTGCCATTTTTTTAAACCCCCCCCTGCTGCCATCTCTTGGAGCAGTTATACAAACAAATAAACAGAATAATCTGGTGCGCTGTACAAATCACACTTGAGTCGACTGTCTTCTGATACAGTTCTCTTTACCCCCAAAATCGATACATATAACAAATAGTTTTGCCACCATGCATGAAGGACAGCTGCACCAGTTGAATAGCGACCTAATAGTCCTTGAAAGTACAAGTCTGTCTTCAGATTGATGCGGTCACCGGCTCATGGTGCAGAGAAGAGTTTCCAGAAGAAAGCAGGCAGTAGATGTCATGAGCCCAGGACTAGCTGTAGTGCAAACCAAAGGAGCGGTGACGGCACACCTAGGTTGCTTTGCCGTTTCTTAGGGCTTCGTCAGGAGACTTTTCTTAGTGATGGAGCTCAGCCCCGCTCTGGCGAGATTCAAAATGACACGAAGGCTGCCAGTGTGTTCCAAGTAGCTAGGAATCTGCCTCTTGGAGCAGCAGCAGGCCATGGAAGCTTGGGGTGGGATAATCCCCCACCTGGACCAGGGGAAATGGTATCCCTACAGGATAGACCAGGGATCCTCAGTGTTGGGCCTGTGGACATGACGGTACCTGCCAATACCTTTCCTGGTGCCTGCCAAGTATTTTGAGAAAATGGGTGGGGCCAGGGGAGGCTTTTGGCCAGTGAGGCTTCTGATTGGCTGTTGAAGGATTGATTGCCCGTACAGATTTTTCAAAACATTGCCTTGGCACCTGCTGCCACCCCAAAACAAGGATCTGCTCCACCGTGTTACTGAAGGTAAGCTGCAGCAGCCATCTTGAGGCTGGCTCCGCCTCCTGCGGCAGCCATTTTGTGTCAGGATTCCAAAGGTGCCCGTAAGGCTCAAAAAGTTTGGGGACCCCTGGGATAGTCAGTGCACCTGGTGCATGTGATGAGAAATTTCCAGATGCACCAGCCTTCAAGTGAGGCATCTCACTTAGACGCCACCACGGCAAAGACTAGATGATAGTGATAACCCGCTCGTTTCAAGATGGGTCCAAAAATATGGTATTTTCATCCCCACCTACAGGGAAGTCATTGAACTTAAGCTTAGAACACCAGTGCGTGTCCTGCGGTGTATCTTGCGCCAATGTCATCAGCAATGCGAGAGGTGACTTCTTGGCATGACACGTACCTTCTTCAGAAGAAAACGTCTTCCTCCCCATGTTGGATGAAGAAGACGAAGAAGATAAAGAAGATGATGAAGATGACAAAGAAGATGAAGATGAAGAAGATGGAGGAGGAGGAGGAGGAGGAGAAGTTGAATTTATACTCCACCCTTCACTCGGAGTCTCAGAGCAGCTTACAATCTCCTTCCCTTCCTCTTCCCACAACAGACTGTGAGGTAGGTGGGCTGAGAGAGCTGAGAGAGGTCGGAGAGAACGGTGACTGATTCAAGGTCATCCAGCTGGCTGCATGTGGAAGAGTGGGGAATCAAAACTTGGTTCTCCAGATTAGAGTCCGCTGCTCTTAACCACTACACCAAACTAGCTCTTTGGAACGATGAATTTCTCAAATGAATTATTTGTTGCGTGTTCCTTAACTCCCTTCTACTGGGTGTACAGGTATTTCCTGACTCTGGTGTGCCTTGATCCCAAACACTCCGAACATCTTGCTCAGGGGTCCCCAACACGGTGCCCTCCCAGCCAGTTTGGTGTAGTGGTTAAGAGTACAGACTCTAGTCTGGGAGAACCGGGTTTGATTCCCCCACTGCTTCACTTGCACCTGCTGATGTGACCTTGGGTCAGTCACAAGTTCTGGCACAGCTGTTCTTGAAAAAGAGCAGTTTCTGTCAAGAGCTCTCCCAGCCCCGCCTACCTCCCAGGGTGTCTGTTGTGGGGAGGAGAAGGGAAAGGGGTTTGCAAGCCACTCTGAGACTCCTTTGGGTAGTGAAGGGTGGGGATATAAATCCAATCTCCTCCTCCTCCTCCTCCTCCTCCTCCTCCTCCTCCTCCTCCTCCTCCTCTTCTTCTTCTATGTTAATTGTTTTAATAACTATGTTGTGTGTTTTTATATTGACATTTATGTTGTTGTTTTATCTATTGCTTTCTTGTGTAAGCTGCCTTGAGCCTGCCTTGGCAGGGAGGGCAGGGTACAGTTCCTTGTAAAATTCCGCAGGGCCGTGAAAATGGAGCTCTCCCAGCAGGCATTCCAATGAGGAGCTGCACCTCATTAGCCATGCCCTGTGCCTATTTTACTGCCAGCCTAAGCCGGACTAGAATGGTGGCACCATTTCCTGGGATCCAAGATCACTGCAGATGGCGACTGCAGCCATGAAATTAAAAGACGCCTGCTCCTGGGGAGGAAAGCGGTGGCCAACCTAGACAGCATAATAAAAAGTAGAGACATCACCCTGCCAACAAAAGTCCGTATAGTCAAAGCAATGGCATTCCCAGTAGTCATATATGGCTGCGAGAGTTGGACCATAAGGAGGGCAGAGCGCTGAAGAATAGATTCTTTTGAATTATGGTGCTAGAGAAGACTCTTGAGAGTCCCCTGGGCTGCAAGGAGATCAAATCAGCCAATCCTAACAGAAATCTACCCTGACTGTTCCCTGGAAGGCCAGAGACTGAAGCTGAAGCTCAAATACTTTGGCCACCCAATGAGAAGGGAGCCCTCACTGGAGAAGACCCTGATGCTGGGAAAGATCGAAGGCCAAAGAAGAAGGGGACGGCAAAGGACGAGATGGTTAGACAGTGTTACCGATGCAATGAACATGAAGTTGAGGAAACTCCAGAGCATGACGGAGGACAGGAGGGCCTGGCGTGGTGTGGTCCATAGGTCGCGAAGAGTCAGACTCGACTGTGCGACTGAACAACAACTAATACCAATACTGTTTGTATTTATTTTATAAAGTGTTTTTACTATGTTGTATTTCACCCAGTGCCCTACAAGCTGAGGCTGAAGCTCAAGTACTTTGGCCACCCAAGGAGAAGGGAGCCCTCACTGGAGAAGACCTTGATGCTGGGAAAGATTGAAGGTCAAAGAAGAAGGGGACAGCAAAGGATGAGATGGTCAGACAGTGTTTGATGCAATGAACATGAAATTGAGCAAACTCCGGAACACAATGGAGGACAGGAGGGCCTGCCGTGATGTGGCCCATGAGGTCGCAAAGAGACGGACTCAACTGTGTGAGACTGAACAACATCAAAAAATGTAAGCCACCCTGAGCCCTGCCTTGGCGGGGAGGGTGGGGTAAAAATCAAAGTAATAGTTTCAAGAGGGAATTAGATAAGCATATGGAGCAGAAGTCCATCAGTGGCTATTAGCCACAGGGTATAGATGGGAACTCTCAGTCTGGGGCAGGTGATGCACTCTATTCTTGGTGCTGGAGGGGGCAGCAGTGGGAGGGCTTCTGGTGTCCTGGCCCCACTGCTGGACCTCCTGATGGCACCTGGTATATTTTGGCCGCTGTGTGACAGAGTGTTGGACTGGATGGGCCATGGGCCTGATTCAACATTGGCTTCTCTTATGTTCTTATGTTCTTAATAAATAAATACATAAATAAATAAAACCCGGAGCCGGCAACTCTATTTCTCACCAAGCTTCCATGGATGACAGCAACATCCCGCCGACGCCTCCCCCCCCCCCACACGCACTTTCTCCATTAACTGCAATCGCCGGTATTATTTAGAAAGCATTAAGCGGGCGGCAAGTTTAATAATAATTAAACAACAACCAAAAAAAAAAAAAAGAGAGAAAAAGAAAAAGCGAACCCGCTGCCAAATTGTGATTTAAACCGAGATTGGCATCAGCAGACATTTCCGCGTCAGCCCGGTAGCACATCTGGTCCAGACCAAACAAATAGAAGATTTATTCTGTCAGGGAGATCATTTCGTATTCCTTTTTATGCTTCAGAAAGCGCCTGTACCTGTCAGTCACCAAAGCGTGAGCTTTTGGTGGCTGGGCTCTGCTGCTCTCTCCGACTAGCCTTGATCTGAGACTTCTAAGGAGGCTTCTGTGCACTCTCTCCACCTGGGAGACCAGTACCCATGCCAAGTTCATTTCCATAGTCTTATATATAAGGAGAGAGAGAAAAAACACCACCCTTCCTGGAGGATTTGAAACATCTGCTCCTAAGTAAAGAAGCGTCGTCTGGAGATCTCACAAATAATATAAAGGGCAAGTGGAAACTTCCTTGCAAATAAAATCGGCGCTAATAAATTATTTTGTTTCCGTCCTTTTAAAAGAATTGAAACGGGGAGGGGAGGGGGAATCTTGAACGCAGCTAAACGGCCCCGTGGAAATCTTTGGCACGAGAGGCTTTGAAAGGTCCCCCGGGAAGGGGGCGTTGCGAGCAACGCTCCCTCTAAGCTGTGGCGTCTTGTGAGCAAAGATTCTACCTTGTGAGCTCCTGGCCTTAAAGTTTGTGAGCGAGCGATTTGGCTGCTGCAGCAATTCGTCGGCTCTGGAGCCCTCCCTTCCTGAGCGAAGACAAAAGCGTGTGAGCCGGAGGCTAAAAAACCGTGAGCTAGCTCACACTAACTCAGCTTAGAGGGAGCACTGGTTGCGAGTGTGGATTAATTGCTCTTTTTTTTTGCCGTGGTGGTCATTTTTGGAGGAATGTGGGTTTTTTTGGAAAATGGGGCAGCCACGTCTTGATGCCTGTTAAGAACAAAACCAGACGGCACGTCGCCGCCTTCTACTCCTGTCACATCCTTCATGTAAACATTAAAAACGGGGGCTAATGAAGCCTTGCAATCCCCTTGTGAGTCACGCCAGTAATGTATCGACTAGGGGAAAAAACAACTTCGCCCGGAATGGGAAATAGACCGTGCCATCCCGTGCACAGTTACTCGAGTCTAAGCCCTTTGATTTTGACGGGCTTAGACTGGAGTAACTCCGCATAGGACGGCTCGGGAAGTGAATCCTGGGGTGGCTTGCGGCAGCTGTTCACACCGCTCGGCAACACAGCTTGACAGCGGGAGAAAGCGGCCAAGAACAGCCAAGGCGGAATTGTGGGATATACAACACAGACTGGCCTGAGAGAAAACTGGAACGCAAATCGGGTACCGTTCCTAGTGTTTGTCACCAAATGAGACGGATTTTTGGGGAATTTCTCCTCTTCGGGGCAGGACACCTGACTTCCCGTGAATGCATGGTCTGGGATTGGTTGATAAGCCTCGGCTGATATAGGGAAGCCGGTGGCATCTGCTGCAGAGCCGTTTGAGACTTTAGGAGGCTGTTTCGAGCGGGAAAGCATTCAAATCGCAGGCGGATTCTGGAAAGTGTTATGTATTGGGCTGTGAATCCTTGCTATACATTTCCATGTTAAGCTTGAGTTTGAATGTGGCTCTTCAGCTGTCACATTACCATTGGCTGGTTTCGGGGAAACCATTGTAAATACCCAATCACTGTGTGAGAATGTTGCAGAGAGGGAACGGTCCTGATTGGCCTTTATCCCTGTGTTATGATTGGCCCTTTATCTCTGTGTTGTGATTGGCCTTTAGCTAACTGTGGGTGTGGCTTTGACAGCCCGGGAGAGTTTAAAAAGGGAGCTGTGCTCCACTTGTTTGTTGTGTGTTCCTGACTTTACAGTTTGCTGTTCAAATAAAGCGGAAATCACTTTTGAAGCTGAAATCGTTGTTGAGTCTCATACTTAACAGAAAGGACATGTGTCAATTTCATAGAATCATAGAGTTGGAAAGAACTTTTGGGGTCATCTAGTCCAACCTCCTGCAGGATGCAGGAAATTCACAATGACGTTCCCCCCACACACCACCAGTGGCCCCTGCTCCATGCCCAGAAGATGACAAAAAACCTCCAGGATCTCCAGCCAAACTGGCCTGGAGAAAAAATGATTCCTCACCCCAAAGTGGCAATCAGCATTTCCCTGGGCATGGAAGGAAGGGCCACAAGAAATAAGCACTGAGGCAACCCATCCTGCCCTCCCTCTCATGATCTGCCTAAGTTCACAGGATCTGCATTGCTGTCAGATGGCCGTCTAGCCTCTGTTTGAAAAACCTCCAAAGAAGGAGAGCCCACCATCTCCCGAGGAAGCCTGTTCCACCGAGGAACTGCTCTCACTGTCAGGAAGTTCTAATGTTTAGCCGAAATCTCTTCTGGTTTAATTTCAACCCATTGGTTCTGGTCCAACCTTCTGGGGCGACAGAAAACAGCTCCGTACCATCCATTGTATGACAGCCCTTCAAGTACTTGAAGACGTTTATCATCTCACTTCTCCTAGGGCTTTTGCTGCTAAAGCATTTATATATTTGTCTACTTCTTTATATACCACTTGCCTTTCCAGTGGGAACTCTTATAACATTCTCCCCTTCTTTGTTTTTATCTCCACAATAATCCTATGTAGGTTAGACGGGTTGTATGTGACTGGCTGAAGGCCACTCAACAAGTTTCCATGGCGGAGGAAGGATCTGGACCTGGGCCTCCCAGATCCCAGTCCAGCACACTAACCACAACACTGGGCTTTTGATTCACACTTAGCATTCTGGGGAGGCAAATGGCAACACAAGATGGGGCTCTGCTGGTGGTGGCACCTCAACCTTGGAATCCCTCCCTCTTTGGGCATATCTGGTGCCGACCCTCCTGTCATTTTGGTGCTGGACTAAATCATTCCTCTGGTTTTTATGCCATCCTTTTTTTTTACTGTTTGTTTTTATGGCTGTTATCCTGCCTGGTTGCTTTTCTGCTAGTTCTGTGCTGTGTTTATGATGATTCTATTGCTGGTTCTCTTGCCCATGTTATTGTTGGTTCTGCTGCTGACAGGGTTCCTTTTTATTATTTTATGCGAATGTCATTTTTTCCTTTTCCTTTTTTTTAATTAGTGTCCACCTCTGGAGAGGTAACATAACCCTCTTCTAAGTAAATACAAAACAACTTAATGCAGTTTTCTGATTTCATGCGTCCTAAGACATGTTGGAAAGGTATTAAGTATGGTGGCTAAACATGCTCCTAATTTTTTACATTTGGTGGTGAAAAACACCATCAAATTGCAGCTGACTTAAGGCCACCCTGTAGAGATCTCAAGTCAAGAGACAGACAGGCCATTGTCTGCCTCTATGTAGCAACCCTGGACTTCCTCGGTAGTACCCTAAGTACTAACTCTATGGAGCTTCCAATAACTGAAAATGAGATTGGGCTATCATGATGAGAACAAATTTTACAATTACACATGCATATATTCCACTGTTCTAAAGATAGTTATGCATTAGGAGTCTGCATAATGATATCCCTGAAGATAGATGCCATGTTGATTTTTATCTTTAGGTGCTGCTAGCCAGCTACACCAAGTGCTTGTGTTTTTCTTTGATTCTACTGTTTTCCCAAGCAATAGCATTTCTCCCTTCCAATCAGATCCTTGCAACAGAGGAGCACAGAGGGCTTCCAGCCAATCACCTTTGGAGACAATCCACAGAGAGCTACAGTTCTCGTTCCCTCCCTCCTTTGTGAGGGGACACCTCTTTTGTTCTTTGCATGTTCTATGGCTAGGACATTAAAGAGCTAGGGGCACTTTGTTCAGGGGCTTGTAAAATTCATCCCCTTGGCCCTATTTGCATGAAAAGTGGGGGTTCTTTAGAGGACAGGCAGCATTCACTCCTCCATGATTTTGGTAACACTTGGTTGCAGAACAGTCTCTCCAGCCCGCCCCGTCCCAAGTCCCCTAAAGGAAATAATTGCAGACTGAAGGAAAATGACCTGCGGGGGAGTAGTAGACATTTGCTCCCGGGAGGCCAGCTTCAGTGTTCTACAGCTTGAAGACGGAATAGAAAGGGTATGAAACAGTAACAGTATCCTGAACTTTGGCAGAAACAGCCCATCCAATCCAAACACCCTTCCAACATTCTACCAAGTAACAATTCAGTAACAATGCCCAAGTTCAAGTATAGCCATAAATTACACATTGCCAGAGTCTTCTTCCTGGGCCACCTAAGGTTGCCAACTCTGGATTGGAAAATTCCTTTAGATTTGGAGGTGGAACCTGGGGAGGGAGGGATTTAGGGAGAGGAGGGACCTCAGTTCAGTATATCACCACATCGACCACCTTCTAAAATAGCCATTTCCTCCAAGGGAACTTATCTGTGTCATCTGAAAGCTGGTTGTAATTCTGGGAGGTCTCCAGGCCCCACCTGGAGGTTGGAAACCCTAGAGCCACTCTTTCCACATCAGGAGTATCTGTGTGTATGCCAGGCAATTTACCCTTGGGGAAGGAATGCCTGGAAGTTTTCTTTTGATATTGGACTTGGTGTTTGGTAATGAGAAATTTATTTATTTATTTATTTATACTTTCAGCTTGATATCCCACTCGAACCCCCGAAGGGGTCTCTGAGCGGCTTACAGTTACGCAATTGTTATCCTATCTAAGGCCACGTATAGTCAGGGAGGGGACTACCCTACCAGCACCCAGTGGAGTGTTGTAGTTCGGCTTGGCGTCTGGCCCTGGTCCTTCTCCCGTCGGCTTTTCCTTTTTATGGCTTGGCAGGCCCATCCGGCACGTGGATTGTATGTCAGCGCGGCTCCGGCTCTGTCCATTTTGGCTCCGCCGCGCCTGCGCCTCCACGCTCCCCTGTGTCTTCCTGGCTCCGCCTTCCGTTTGACGCTTGATTCTCGCTTGATGCCGCATTCCGTCGCCATCTTTGCCGCTCGCTCGCCTTCTACCACCACCGCCGCCAGTGCTCCGCTGGCCCCAAGGGGGGGGAGGGTGCTCCCTGCCACCTAGGGCAGGTACTCATATTTATCTACTCGCATTCCTTTATGGCTTTCGAACCGCTGGGTGGGTGGGAGCTGGGACTTGGACCAGGTGCTCACCCTGGTCATGGCGGGTTTCGAATAGCCAGAACGGCTGTTCGCAGATGTTACCAGCAGGTGTGTTTTTAACTACCTGCGCCACCGCTCTAATACCAAATCAAAATGAGTATTGACCAGAGCAATACTCTAGGCCAGGTTTTATAAACAAGAGTTTATGAGTGAAAACGTCACAGCTTCCATTTTCTCTCAGTCAGTATGGAAATGGGCTGGGGGCGGGGGGAAGTTAAATTGGTCCATGCAAAATCCAGAATTGATCAATAGCCATGCAATAGCTTTAACAAAAATACCCAAGACATTGTAAAGCTTTCAAGCTCACCAGAACTCTTCATCCGTTTAGATGGTGCACTTTTAAAAGAAAAATCACATGAGGGGGAGTAGTGGGTTAATCAGGTCATAATTTTAAGACCTAATTTTACTAACATTCTGTGTAAGAAGTTAAGCATGCAGGTAGCTTCAGATTACTGCAGGGAAGGGGTACTATATCATGGAGTCTACTTATGGATCGGAAGGAGATTGTAAGCTGCTCTGAAAGGTGGGGTATAAATCCAATTTCCTCCTCCTCCTCCTCCTCCTCCTCCTCCTCCTCCTCCAGGCAAGAGACACTGATAGAGAAGGACAGACAAATCACCCTGGGGAGGGAATTTTAAAGTTCTGCTGCCACGACCAAGAAAGGCCTTTCTTGGGTCATCTCCCCTTTAGTCTTAGATGGGGATCTACCAAAGCAGAGCCTGTAAGGATGACCAGAATGAATGGGTTGGTTCCAAGCGGAGAAGTCGGTCCTTAAGGTATGTTGGTCCCAGACCGTACAGAACTTGAATTGGACCTGGAAGCCAATAGGAAGCCAGTGTAGATGGAACAAGACTGGACTGATATTAGGGTTGTCAGGGCCATCAGACCAGTGGGTGGGAGATGGGGTAAACTTACTGGAGGCTGGGAGGGAAGAAACCAGAAATAAATGTGACATGCCTACATCAGCCAGAAATGCCACAGGCACGTCAGAGGTGATGCTCTGGTTTGTAGGCAAAACTTCTATGGTAGAATTAGCTTCTACCATTGAGTTTTGCCCAGAAAACAGAGCAACCCCCCTCCCCAATGTCCCCAACGTACCTTTGTCACTTCCGGGTGATGTAGGCACATTGTGTTTATTTCAGACTTCTTGCCTGTTTGGGGGTAATGGGGGGAAAGGAGTGCCCAAAACCGGGGGTGGGGGTGCCTGCAACAGGAGTCCTGGCATCCCTAACTGGTATTGTCTCCATGACTAGTGTTCCCTCTAAGCTGAGTTAGTGTGAGCTAGCTCACAGTTTCTTAGCCTCCGGCTCACACATTTTCGTCTTAGCTCAGGGAGGATGGCCCCAGGGCAAACTAATTTATGCAGTCGCCAAATCGCTCGCTCACAACTTGAATGCCAGTAGCTCACAAAATAGAATTTTTGCTCACAAGACTCCACAGCTTAGAGGGAGCGTCGCTTGGGTCCCTACCTAGATGAGCGGAAGGGCCTCTTTTTGTGCAGACCCTGAAATCACTCTAGCCTCAACATTCTGTACCAGCTGCGGCTTCCAGATGGTCTTTTCCAACCTATGCACAAAGTAAGGCACCATTGGGAGGCAAGGTGATATCTATCATTGTGGGAGTATGTACAGATCGTCTGGCTGATGCTGAAGAGTCAACCTGTCCTGGAGTGGGTTGCCCTTGCTCTGACAGAGCAGGTTAAGAACATAAGAGAAGCCAATGTTGAATCAGGCCAACGGCCCATCTAGTCCAACACTCTGTCACACAGCAGCCAAAAATACCAGGTGCCATCAGGAGGTCCAACAGTTGGGTCAGGACACTAGAAGCCCTCCCACTGCTGCCCACCCCCCAGAACCAAGAACAGAGTGCATCACCTGCCCCAGGCTGAGAGTTCCTGTCTATACCCTGTGACTAATAGCCCCTGATGGACTTCTGCTCCATACGTTTATCTAATCCTCTCTTGAAACTGTCCATGTGTGTAGCTGCCACCACTTCCTGTGGCAGTGAATTCCATGTGTTAATCACTCTTTGGGTGAAGAAGTACTTCCTTTTATCTGTTCTAACCCGACGGCTCAGCAATTTCATGGAGTGCCCACGAGTTCTTGTATTGTGAGAAAGGGAGAAAAGTACTTCCTTCTCAGTCTGCTCTATCCCATGCATAATCTTATAAACCTCGATCATGTCACCCCTCAGCTGTCGCTTCTCCAAGCTAAAGAGCCCCAAGTGTTTTAACCTTTCTTCATAGGGAAGGTGTTCCAACCCTTTTATCATTCTAGTTGCCCTTCTCTGCACTTTTTCCAATGCTATAATATCCTTTTTGACGACCAGAACTGTAAACATTATTCCAAATGAGGTTGCACCAATGATTTATACAGGGGCATGACGATACTGGCTGATTTGTTTTCAATTTCCTTCCTAATAATCCCCAGCATAGTGTTGGCCTTCTTTATTGCAGTTACACATTGTCTAGACCTTTTCATTGAGTTATCTACTATGACTCCAAGATCTCTCTCTTGGTCCAACTCTGGTTCAGAGCTTGGAAATGTTGACGTACCCTGGCCTATGGTTGAAGGTCGCTCAGACCAACTACAACTGTTTCTTGAAAAGCACAGTCTGGGTGCTGCGATCCACTTTCTGATCACATCCAAGTTCAATCGTTGCAACGAAATGTCTCTTTTCTGAAGTTAACAATAATCATTTATGGAACTGAGAAATCCAACAGAAAACTTATTTGGAGGGCAGGTATTAGCGTGCCTCTATTAAAGATAGGCTGTAAATATGTCAAAGTGGTTTTGCTGACTATCTAGTTCATTACTTGCTGTGTTGTCTATTGTACGGTTCCCTAAGAGGGACATTTTTTTTGGTCTTTTTATCTTTCTCAATGTATCATTTGGTCATCATATGGTGTAATAGTTTATTTGCTGTCTTCTAGAGGCAGGTTCCATTATTTGCCATTGCATCAAACAACATTTGAGCATGGTATGTGGGGAAACAAGGGCTGCGGTGGCTCAGTGGCTAAGACACTGAACTGTAGACCGGAAGGTCGGTAGTTTGGCAGTTCGAGACCTGAATGCCACATGACGGAGTGAGCTCCCTGCCAACCTAGCAGTTCGAAAACAAGAAATTGCAAGTAGATAAATAGGTACTGCTTTGGTTGGGAAGGTAACAGCGTTCTGTGAGCCTTGACGTCTAGTCATGCCAGCCACATGACCACGGAAATGTCTTTGGACAGCGCTAGCTCTTCGGCTTGGAAACGGAGATGAGCACCGCACCGCTAGAGTCGGATTCGACTGGCTTTCGAGCAAGGGAACCTTTACCTTTACCTTATGCGGGGAAACAGAGGTCTAAAAGCATTTTTTTTTTTAATGGAAGTGATGCCTTTGTCTAATATGAATGTATGTTCAGGATTCCAGTTTCTTATTAATAAGTTTTCTGCTTGTGAAATTATTGATTTTTACAGTAGCGAAAGAGCAAGAGTCCAGGAGCACTTGCTCTATTTCTGCTGCTAAAGACAGGCTAACGCTGCTACCCACCTTGATTTTTACCAATTGTTTTAACCTGTTCTGCAATGGCCTTTGCCTATAGCGAATTGTGTGTGCATACTGCCGCCATGTCACATCTGACTTATGGTGACCCTGTGGAGTTATTCAAAACAAAAGATGTGCAGAGGTGGTTCACCATGGCCTATCCCTGTGTCATGACCCTGGTATTCCTTGGAGGTCTCCCATCCAAATACTAACCAGGGCTGACCCTGCTTAGCTTCTGAGATCTGATGAACAAACGTAGAGTCCCGTGGCACCTTTAAGACCAACAAAGCTTTATTTAAATTAGTTGCTGCAGATTTTCCGGGCTGTGTGGCCGTGGTCTTGGCATTGTAGGACCTGACGTTTCGCCATTAGCTGTGACTGGCATCCCCAGAGGTATAACACAGAAAGATGGAGGACTCTCTGTGTCCAGTTGAGCAGAAAAATGGTAGGCAGGTAATTTATATCTACCCTGGAAGGTGGGGTAGGGCTGAGTCATTATCTTGTAGGAGTTCCCCAGGCTATGAACATGCTAATGGAGGAGCTTTCCTGAGGAGGTTCTTTAGTGACAATAGCACTAAAGATAAGTGACAATAGCGCTACAGATAAGATTAGAGTTTCAACAGTCATTCCACACACAAAAGAACCTCCTCAGGAAACAGGAAACCTCCTCAGGAAACAATCCATAGACAAAAGAACCTCCTCATGAAAGCTCCTCCATTAGCAAATTCATAGCCTGGAGAACTGCTACAAGATAATGACTCAGCCCTACCCCACCTTCCGGGGTAGATATAAATTACCTGCCTACCATTTTTCTGCTCACCTTGACACAGAGAGTACTCCATCTTTCTGTGTTATACCTCTGAGGATGCCAGTCACAGCTACTGGCGAAATGTCAGGTCCTACAATGCCAAGACCACAGCCAGACAACCCAGAAAATCGACAGCAACTAATGAACTCTGGCTGTGAAAGCCTTCAACAACTCTATTTAAATTATTTTTTAAAATAATTTTTAATTTTCAAATACATCACATATATTAAACACAACACACATATTGAAACTATAAATAAAGCATATGAAACTGTGAAGTTAAGATGAATAAGTCCTGGCCGACAATCAAAACAAAAGGATCTGCTTATATCCGTATCAAGTCCACATAATTCTCATCATTCGGTAAAATGTCATGTTCCATCAAATAATGAATAACAGGAGACCACAATTCAGTGGATGTTAGTTTCCATTGATCTGATCTGTTCAGTTGTGTATTATTATTCAGTTTACCTAAAATATAAAAGTCCCACAACTTTCAGAACCATCGATCCATCGTCGGCATTTTCTTATCTTTCCATTTTGAGGCTTGCTATTCCCTGCCTCTGCCTCCCAGCCCTGGTATTCTTTGGTGGTCTCCCATCTAAATACTAGCCAGGGTCACCACTCCTTAGCTTCTGAGATCTGACGAGACTGACCTTGCCTGGTCTACCCAGGTCAGGGCGCTGACTCATCCCCCCCCCCAACTTCTTGTTTGGTTTATTTTATTATTTTCATTGTAAGTTGCCACGACCACACCTGGAAAAGCGGGATACAAGTTTTCTCAATAAATGAATCAGTCATGAAATACATTGTCAGCGTGGTAGGAGTCAAGAAAGCATCAAGCAGACTTCCAATGTCCATCGAGCTAATTGGGTGTTATCTTTGAACATAAGATACATAACAGAAGAGAACATCATAAGAGAAGCCATGTTGGATCGGGCCAATGGCCCATCCGTTCCAACGCTCTGTATCATACAGTGGCCAAAAATACCAGGTGCCATCAAGAGGCCCACCAGCAGAGCCAAAACTCCAGAAGCCCTCCCGTTGTTGCCCCCCCAAGCACCGAGAAGACAGAGCATCACTACCCCAGACAGAGTGTTCCATCTATATCTTGTGGCTAACAGCTACTGATGGACCTCTGCTCCATAGAAGAACCTAAAAGAAGCCATGTTGGATTGGGCCAATGGCCCATCTAGTCCAACACTCTGTTTCACACAGTGGCCCAAACCCAGGTGCCATCAGGAGGTCCACCAGTGGGGCCAGAACTCCAGAAGCCCTCCCACTGTTGCCGCGCAGGCACCAAGAATTCAGAGCATCACAGCCCCAGACATAACGTTCCATCTCTACCTTGTGACTAACAGCCACTGATGGACCTCTGCTGTCTGCGTTCCTCCAACCCCACCCCTTGTAGCCGCCACCGCTTCCTGCGGCAGCGAATGCCACACTGTTATTGCTGAGAACAGCATCTGATAAAGTCTGCATTTGTTCCCCTTTGAACCGATCGCCATCAAAACAGGCAAAACTCAATTTCCTATTCAAGACCTCCCCAGGCACAATTCTGTCTCTTTGCCTCTCGATGGCTGCGGCACTCCTGCCTCATACGCGACCGTGACATCTCCCCGAGTATTCCAACCAGTTGGCTTTCAGCGAGGCGAGGCTCCAGCTTTCCAAAGAGGAAGCGCCCTGGGGGAAGCGCAACTCACACCCAAGAGCTGATGTCGGTTAATATTTGGACATGATTAATTAAGAGAACACCCTAAGGCAAACTCCGCTATTACGAAAATAAGGCAATATATCAGGTTGCGTGGCAGGACACGGATGTGACAAGAGTTCTCCCAGACGCTCGAGGATTATTTTACGAGACACGGGTTTGGACAAATTACTTCCGTCTCTTTTGGACATTATACAACAGTCATGAGAGCCTAAAGCGCCATGATATTTAGACACAAATCCCACAGTTACCATTCCGAACGGGCTGTTGGTTGCCAGCCTCCCGGCTCTCTAGAAAACTCATGCCGATTTCCTGTACTTTGTTTCAGTTTGGGAACAATAAAAACATCTTGGCATTTCTTGCCCTGATAGTCCTTCTTATTCAGGGTTTCTTTATGTCCCCTGCTAGGGCCGCGAGTCTCCGGGTAGTTACAAAAGGAGAAAGATCACGGGATGGGTTGTCAAACCAAGTATACACACCGTGAGAAATAACGAAAATTGCAATTTATATGAACAACTAAATTTATGTAATGCAATAGATCTCTCGATTTCTATGTAGAGCCAGTTTGGTGTAGTGGTTAAGTGTGTGGACTCTAATCTGGGAGAACCGGGTTCGATTCCCCCACTCCTTCACTTGCACCTGCTGATGTGACCTTGGGTCAGTCACAAGCTCTGGGCACAGCTGTTCCTGAAAGAGCAGTTTGTGTTAGAATTCTCTCAGCCCCACCTACTTCACAGGGTGTCTGTTGTGGGGAGGGGAAGGGAAAGGAGTTTGTAAGCCACTCTGAGACTCAAAAGTGAAGGGCAGGGTATAAATCCAATCTCTTCTTCTTGTTCTTCTTCTTCTTCTTCTTCTTGTTCTTCTTCTGTATCAAAAATTCAACAGTCTTCTAGCATCCCTTATAAATGACTGATACAGGCTGATTCTGCATTGGCTTTTCCCTCTGTTGTTTTACGAAACCCATGTTGGAACAGAAATTCCCTTCTGCATTGCATGTTCATTTCACTTTCTTTGATTATTTGGATTTACAGTAACCTTCACACTCCATGACACTTCCAGGTTCTTTGATCATCGGATTTAATTGTACCCTCTGCATAGATTTATGGCCATTTTATGGCTGTTCAGGGGTGACTCTGCAGTCAGTACGGCATTGCCCCGAGGTATTTGGATGTAGTTTTGAGCTGCAGTTTCCCCTCCCAGCTGAGAAAATGTGGAGCAAATCCTAGATGCAGAATCGCCCACAGTCACATTCATTCATTCAACAAGTTAACTCCATGTATTTCAGCCATGGAGTGTCCTTGCTGCAATGTGACCTGGTTGAAAACTGGAAGTGACAGAGGTCGTCAGCCGACTTACCTTCCGTTCTGTGCTTCCACAAGGCTCACAAGCCCGACTCCAACAGGCCAGCTATTACACCCGTTTCACACATTCTTCTTTGTGGGAAATCGTGAAATGCAAGGCTCTTTTTGTAGAAAAAGCCCAGCAGGACTCATTAGCCTAATAGGCCACACCCAACAGCAGAAACGTATTAGCATATCAGACCACACCCCTGACAGCACTGCTCATTAGAAGAAGAAGAAGAGTTTGGATTTATACCCCGCCCTTCACTGCCCAAAGGCGTCTCAGAGAGGCTTACAAACTCCTTTCCCTTCCCCTCCCCACAACAGACACCCTGTGAGGTCGGTGGGGCTGAGAGAACTTCTGACAGAAACTGCCCTTGAGAGAACAGCTGTGCCAGAGCTTGTGACTGACCCAAGGTCACAGCAGCAGGTGCAAGTGGAGGAGTGGGGAATCAAACCCGGTTCTCCCAGATAAGAGTCCGCGCACTTGACCACTACACCAAACTGGCTCTCAACCACTACACCAAACTGGCTCTTAGCATATTAGGCCACACCCCCATGTTACCAGAAGTGTGGTCATCCAGCCACACCCACCTTTTGCTTCTTATTCTGTTTACCTTGTTTGTTGTCAAAACCCAGGGCCCAGCAGGAACTCCTTTGCATGTTAGGCCACACACCCCTGATGTAGCCAATCCTAATGAGTTTCTGCTGTTGGGTGTGGCCTGTTATGCTAATGAGTTCCTGCTGGGCGTGGCCAACTCGGGAGCCAGCCGGAACTCCGTTCCTGTGCGTTCCTGCCCAAAAACAGCCCTGTTGAAATGCAAGCTTCAAAGATTCATCCAATTAAGGGTGGGCAGTCAGTCCTACGGTTCCAAAACAGCACTAATTGCCAAAGCTTTTTCTTTTTTTTGGAACCCCTTGTTCACCACAGTCAATTGGGGGGGGGGGAATCAGTTTTACAGATTTGAACTAGAAACTGGCAGTGGGCGGTGAGGATTGAAAGTTCTCTGTGATGTCATCAAGAAGGTGCCCCAGACCTCTTTTGCACTTAAAGTCATGGGTTGGATCCTACGCGCTGCCAGCAGACGATGCTAGTGGAGGTGGATGCCAAGTGGGGAGGGGCCTCAGCAGGGTCTAATGCCATAAAGTCCACCCCCAAAGCAGCCATTTTCTCCGGGGGGGACTGATCTTGATCATCTGGAGAGCAGATATAATAGCTGGAGATCCCCAGGTGCCACCTGGAGGTTAGCAACCCTAACCCCTCCAAATCTTCAGCGCTCTCTCTCGCTCTCTCTCTCTCTCTCTCTCCCAACCTGCAGCTGGCAACACTGCGGGAGTACTGAAAATGCAAGGGCGAAATGCCATGCAATACAGACAGATGTGGCGAGACTGGGAGACGGCAAAATCATCTTTCTTGTGAGTTGCCACCTCCGGGTTGGGGAACGTCCTGGAGATTTGGGGGCGGAGTCTGGGGAGGGCGGGATTTGTGAGGGCACCTCGGTGAGGCATAATGCCCTAGAGTCCACCTTCTAAATGAGCCACTTTTCTCTATGGAAACTGATATCTACATTCTGGGGATCGGTTCTAATGCTGGGAGAGCTCTAGCAGTGGTGGATCAACCAATAGCGGACGAAGCACGTGCTTAGGCCACCAGGGCCAAAGGGGGCACCACAAAGTTGGGAAGAGGGTGAAAAGAGAAAAAAAAGCAAATGAAGATTTGTAAGATAGATAGATAGATAGATAGATAGATAGATAGATAGATAGATAGATAGATAGATAGATGATAGATAGATAGTAGATAGATAGATAGATGATAGATAGATAGATAGATAGATGATAGATAGATAGATAGATAGATAGATAGATAGATAGATAGATAGATAGATAGATAGATAGATAGATAGATAGATGATAGATAGATAGTAGATAGATAGTAGATAGATGATAGATAGATAGATAGATAGATAGATAGATAGATAGATAGATAGATGATAGATAGATAGTAGATAGATAGATAGATGATAGATAGATAGATAGATAGATAGATAGATAGATAGATAGATAGATAGATAGATAGATAGATAGATAGATAGATAGATAGATAGATAGATAGTAGATAGATAGTAGATAGATGATAGATAGATGATAGATAGATAGATAGATAGATAGATAGATAGATAGATAGATAGAAGATAGAGAGAGAGATGGATGGATGGATGGATGGATGGATGGATGGATGGATGGATGGATGGATAGATAGATAGATAGATAGATAGATAGATAGATAGATAGATAGATAGATAGATAGATAGATAGATAGATAGATAGATAGATAGATAAAACTAGTGCAAATTGATCATGGTGCACCCAAGGGTCATCTTCTATTTTTTGTTGGCTCAGGTGCAGCGTCATAGGCTACAACCTGTATGGTATATCTGGTCAGACAGGTCACCGATTAAAATGGACAGGGTCCATGTGAAAAGGAGGGGGGCACCAAGATTGGTCAGTGCTAAGGGCACCAGTGAGCCTTCATCCGCCCCTGATCTCTAGGCTGTAGGGTTGCCACCTTCAGGTTGGGATATTCCTGGAGATTCTGGGGGTGAACATAAGAACAGAAGAACAGAAGAGAAGCCAATGTTGAATCAGGCCAATGGCCCATCTAGTCCAACACTCTGTCACACAGCAGCCAAAATATACCAGGTTCCATCAGGAGGCCCAGCAGTGGGGCCAGGACACCAGAAGCCCTCCCACTGCTGCCCCCTCCAGCACCAAGAATAGAGGGCATCCCCTGCCCCAGACTGAGAGTTCCCATCCATGCCCTGTGGCTAATAGCCACTGGTGGACTTCTGCTCCATATGTTTATCTCATTCCCTCTTGAAACTGTCCATGCTTGCAGCTGCCACCACCTCCTGTGGCAGTGAATTCCATATTTTAATCACTCTTTGGGTGAAGAAGTATTTCCTTTTATCTGTTCTCAGCAATTTCATGGAGTGCCCACGAGTTCTTGTATTGTGAGAAAGGGAGAAAAGGGCTTCTTTCTCAACCTGCTCAATCCCATTCATAATCTTATAAACCTCAATCGTGTCACCCCTCAGCCGTCGTTTCTCCAAGCTAAAGAGCCCCAAGCGTTTTAACCTTTCTTCATAGGGAAGGTGTTCCAACCCTTTTATCATTCTAGTTGCCCTTCTCTGCACTTTCCTCTGCACTTTCCTCTGCACTTTCCTTGGTGGAGCCCAGGGAAGGCAGTGTTTGGGGAGAGGATGGAATTCGGCGTGGTATAATGCCATAGAGTCCCCCCTTCCAAAGCGGCCATTTTCTCCCAGGGAACTGACTTCTGTCACCTGGAGGTCAGTTGGGATCCCAGGAGATCTTCAGCCACCAGCTGGAAGTTGGCAAGCCAAAAAGAGAGATCACGGGAAGGAAGTAGAGAGGAAAACAACAACTGTGATGTGTCACGTCACAAAAGTCTCCACAGACTGAAAGTCTCTTGTTCCAAAATACCGTTTACTCAGTGCAGTTGTTTGCATAGCCTTGTGTTATATTCGTGTCAACATTAATACTAATAATGGATTTTTATATTTTTACACTATACATATAGGATATTCTGATATTTCAGCGCTATTCTGCTTGACAAAGGTGCACACGAAAGGAGATAATATGCATAATCCGTTGTGTGGTGGCGTTTGAATTACATTGAGTAAACTGAATTTTGGAACAAGAGACTTTCCGTCTGTGGAGACTTTTGTGACGTAACACATCACAGTTGTCGTTTTCCTCTCTACCACCTGGAAGTCGGCAAGCCAAAAAGAGAGATCACGGGATGGGCGTGGAAATAAGCAGAGCAACCGTGACGTCTTATGCCGGTGGATTTGATGAAAGTTACCATGAGAAATGGCCACATTGCTTGTGAAATATAACTATATAGGCATTTCAACGCTACACACTCCGACGAAGGCTGTGAACGAAGGGAGACTTGATATGCAGAGTCCGTTAGTGTTGATGGTGTCACTGCGAAAGACCTTTGAGAGATAGATCTGCGCCAAGTAAACTGGATACTGGATGAGGACGAAATAGACTTTGGATATTTTTCTTTGGCGTAATACTTCACGGTTGTTCCGCATATTTCCACCACCTGGAGGCTGGGGGCTGGTAACCCCGGAGAAGAGGCCGGGTTTACACAAAGTTACACAAAGAAGACTGAATTATTTCTGCTTATGTTTTGCTTATCTGCTCTGTGGCAAGTTGAGAGGCCAGAGGGCTAATGAGGATTCAGGGCCTAGTCGAATATCAGCCACTGAACAAAGTTAGAGTCTAATGATGGCACCTTTAAGACCAACGAAGTTTTATTCAAGGTCGAGCTCACGCCTTGAATAAAACGTTGTTGGTCTTAAAGGTGCCACTGGGACACTAACTTTGTTCTGTTGCTTCAGACCAAGAAGAAGAAGAGAAGAGATTGGGTTTATACCCCGCCCTTCACTCAGAGTCTCAGGTAAAGGTAAAGGTTCCCTTGCTCGAAAGCCAGTCGAATCGGACTCTAGGGTTGCGGTGCTCATCTCCGTTTCAAAGCCGAAGAGCCAGCGCTGTCCGGAGACGTTTCCGTGGTCATGTGGCCGGCATGACTAAATACCAAGGCACACGGAACGCTGTTACCTTCCCACCGAAGTGGTACCTATTTATCTACTTGCAATTTCTTGCTTTCAAACTGCTAGGTTGGCAGGAGCTGGAACTAGAGACGGGAGCTCACTCCGTCTTGCGGCACCCGGGTCTTGAACTGCTGAACTACCGACCTTCCACAGCCTGCAGTTCAGCGTCTTAACCACGTGAGCCACTGCAGCTCAAGTGGCTTACAAACTGCTTTCCCTTCCTCTCCCCATAACAGACACCCTGTTGGGGCTGAGAGAGCTCTGACAGAAACTGCCCTTTCAAGGACAGGTCTGGTCAGAACATTGGCTTGCCCAAGGTCATCCAGCAGCCGCAAGTGGAAGGGTGGGGAATCAAACCCGGTTCTCCCAGATTAGAGTCCGCGCACTTAACCACTACACCAAACTGAGTACACCAACATAGCGTCCCACTTGGATCTACTGGCCCCTGAGTTCTGTCATTTCTTCAGTTTGCTGCTGCTGCTGCTTTGATTGTATTTTTGATAACATTGCAGCCCAACTCGTGAGGGAATTCCATGTTCAAAATGTCTAAGATAATTGGACATTTTGGGTTTGGAATAAAAGAAAATACATTGGTTTAACAACGTTTCAAAAGATTTCCTCGGAAATCTGGGGAAGTCTATATCGGGTTAAGATTTTGGAACGATAAAACTGGAGTCTTCTGGGCTTCTGCTTTCCCCTGGGCCTTTGTCAGCCTCCGCCTCTCTCTTGCCTGGAGAGCTGAACTTCGCTGTCTGCAGGGGTCTTGACCGCCCACCCATCAGCCGACACGTAGCAGAGCAGATGGCGCCAATGGCTTGGGAATAATGTGCCGAATTAGCTTCAGGTCGGAAATCAGGAGCCGGTGCTTGGGGCCGTCGCTCAACCAGAAAATTATCGGCCTGACCAGAAATATCAACCTCTCGGCCAACGACCGCAACAGGAGACCGGAATGTTTTTTATTATTTCAGTGTGTTTCCCCCCCTTTCCCTATATCCTTTGAGATACGGTCCTTAAGAAGAAGACACAATCTCTCTCTCTCTCCCCTTTTTTTTTTGAGCGGAGGAATAACCTGAAGTTTGTCTGTCATTAGATTTCTTTTTTAAGATGCACACTTCGGAAAGAAATTACTCTTTTGCTGGGAAATGCTGCAGATGCCTAAAAGTTTTCTGCCATTACAGCAAGTTTTTTCAAAAAAGAAAGAAATCTTCTGTCAGAAAAGGGAGGCATTTTTCATTTTGCTCCACTCAAAGCAAAATCATGCCGTATGTGTTCAGATGGACTTTGATATGCCAGAATTTTTGACCAGAAAAGAGTGGGAATCCTAGTTAATGCTCGAACTGAAGAAGAAGGAGGAGGAGGAGGAGGAGGAGGAGGAGGAGGAGGAGGAGATTGGATTTATACCCTGCCCATCACTTGGAGTCTCAGAGCAGTTTACAAACTACTTTCCCTTCACCTCTCCACAACAGACACCCTGTGAGGAAGGGGGTGCTGAGAGAGCTCTTTCAAGAACTGCTCTTTCAAGGACAGCTCTTATCAGAACAATAGCTTGCCCAAGGTCATCCAGCAGCTGCAAGTGGAAGAGTGGGGAATCAAACCCAGTTCTCCCAGATTAGAGTCCGCACACTTAACCACTGCACCAAACTGGCTCAAAGAAGAAGAGGAGGAGGAGGAGATTGAATTTACACTCCACTCTTCACTATCCGAAGGAGTCTCAGGGTGGCTTACAATCTCCTTTCCCTTCCCCTCCCCACAACAGACAACCTCTGAGGTAGGTGGGGCTGAGAGAGCTCTCTCCAGAACAGCCCTTGAGAGAACAGCTCTCAGAGAACTTGTGACTGACCCAAGGTCACACCGGCAGCTGCATGCAGGAGAGTGAGGAATCAAACCCAGTTCTCCCAGATTAGAGTCCACGCTCCTAAACCACTAGACCAAACTGGCTCTACTTATAGGGACTAAGCCAAATCTGCCAAAAACGGATGAAGAAGGAATCCCCCAACAATTTTTACAGCACTTGAAGCCACATGACCCTTAGCAGCCTGGGTTTTCCTTTCCATTTTGGCAGAGTATTCATTTTTATCGAGAACATTTATTAGACACAGGGCCGTAGCCACAGTGGGCCTATTCGGGACTCCGCCCCCTTCCTTAAAGGCACAGCCCCACAAGAATTTGCCCCGAAATACCTTTTCACAGACATTTTTAATCAGTTTTTAAAAGGCATGTGCTGAGAAGAAGCCATAGCTGGACAAGGGGAGGGGCCTACCCGGACAGTGGAGAGCCTTGATCTTCACAGCTGCAGGAGTGATTGCCAGTTTGCCCTGAGTGCAACTTGATTGACAGCCCCAGCAGGGAAAACAAAATCGCCCCACAAGCCATAAAAATCCTGGCTACGGGCCTGATTAGCTACCTTTATCCCTTCTGGAACTCAAGACGGATTATGATACAGCGTTCCGTGCACCTCGGCATCTAGTCATGTCGGCCACATGACCACGGAAACGTCTTCGGACAGCGCTGGCTCTTCGGCTTGGAAACGGAGATGAACACCGCCCCCTAGAGTTGGATTCGACTGGCTTTCGAGCCAAGGGAAACTTTTGCCTTTCCCTATCATGGGGGGCAGAGAAAAAGAAAAGGTACTTCCCATTTAGGGTCACCAAGCCACAGACTGCAAACCCCCAGGAGCAATTGAGGGTGGGTTCTGGAGTTGCCAACCTCCAGGTGGGGCCTGGAGATCTCCTAGTATTACAATTGCTCTCCAGACTACAGAGATCAGTTCCCCTGGACAAAATGGCTGCTTTGGAGAGTGGATTCTGTGGCATTATACCTTCCAGAGTCTCCTGCCCTCATCCGGCTCCACCCCCATCCCAAATCTCCAGGAGTCTCCCAACCCAGAGCTGGCAACCCTAGCTTGTCTTTGCACACCATGTCACACCAGCATGATTACATCACTTCCCAGGAGGATGCTGGGAGCCAGTTTGGTGTAGTGGTTAAGTGTGCAGACTCTTACCTGGGAGAACCGGGTTTGATTCCCCACTCCTCCACTTGCACCTGCTGCTGTGACCTTGGGTCAGTCACAAGCTCTGGCACAGCTGTTCTCTCAAGGACAGTTTCTGTCAGAACTTTCTCAGCCCCGCCTACCTCACAGGGTGTCTGTTGTGGGGAGGGGAAGGGAAAGGAGTTTGTAAGACGCTCTGAGACGCCTTTGGGCAGTGAAGGGCGGGGTATAAATCCAATCTCTTCTCTTCTTCTTCTTCTAGCCCAGGGATGTCGAACTCATTTGTTATGAGACCTCGTTGGGCCGGGCCATATGTGTCATAAAAGGTAATGCCAGGTAGCGGAGCTATAAACTTTATAAAGGACACTGACCAACACAAATAAAGATTTTTTTAAACTTTCAGTAACACAGTTTCCAGTGAGTTCAACACCCCTGCTCTAGCACTTTGTGAAAACGCTATGGTTTTACTAGATCTCTGTGGCTGGCAATTTGGCCCGCAATAGCCACGTTTCAGCCACGTTTCCCAAGCGGATTAAAGGGGGCGTTCACACAGGCACATCTGCCTGCCGTTCCCCACCCGTAGGCAACCCGTGCTGTTCCGCTTCGCTCCCGGGATTAAAAGATACCTGTTGAAGGTGGTAACAAATCTCAGAGAGTGTCTTTATCCCGCTGCATTCCGCTTCCGGGAAGTGTGAACGCTCAGCCGAAAAGCCGGGAGCAACCCCCGTTGTGCATAAGGCAGCAGCGATACGATTGGCTGTGCTCCGCTCTACTGCCCAATGTGGTGCTGGGATCCAAATCGGCGATGTGTGCATGTGTGTATGAACGCATGAGCACTAATGCGCCCATACACACATCGCTGATTTGCCATTTACAGCCACGCCTCCGGGCCAGCAGGCTGAACACTCCCATGTACCTCCTCCCAGTATGCTCCCACATCTGTTGGCGCAGTGTGACTGGGAAAACCTGGAACAATTTGCTCTGGAGGTTTTTTTGCCATGACTGGCTTCCGCTTCATACTGCCAGCCTGAACTCAGCCTATGGTAGTACAGAATGTGAGAGCATCCTGTGTTACTTCCTGTTTAAACTGGAAGTAATGTAGGTATTCCCCGTAGTAATGTATGGCTGCGAGAGTTGGACTATAAGGAAGGCCGAGCGCCGAAGAATAGATTCTTTTGAACTATGGTGCTGGAGAAGACTCTTGAGAGTCCCTTGGACTGCAAGGAGATCAAATCATTCAATCCTAAAAGAAATCAACCCTGACTGTTCCCTGGAAGGCCAGATCCTGAAGCTGAAGCTCAAATACTTTGGCCACCAAATGAGAAGGGAGCACTCACTGGAGAAGACCCTGATGCTGGGAAAGACTGAAGGTCAAAGAAGAAGGGGACGGCAAAGGATGAGATGGTTAGACAGTATCATCGATGCAACGAACATGAAATTGAGCAAACTTCAGCGGACAGCGGAAGACAGGAGGGCCTGGCATAATCTGGTCCATGAGGTTGCGAAGAGTCGGACTCGACTGTGCGACTGAACAACAACAATGTAGGTATGCTGCCACAATGCCAACACAATGCCAATTTTCCTTCCCCCAGTTCCTCCCACTGGTGCTGAAGGGGCTGGTGGGCTTCAGAGGTGATTGCCTGAAGGCCTTATGTTATAGTAAGAAGCCTGGCCTCCCTATTTCCATTCCTCCAAGCAAGGACAAGAATGGAGCTGTGAGTCGGTGGAGAGTGGAGTGGAGGCCACGTTCACACTGAGCTTCTCAGCTACAGAAGTTACCTGGGATACTGGCCTTCAGAGAGGGAATACTCACAAAGTAGGCTGAACCCTGTTTGGAAATGGCCATGGCTCAGTCTTGGAGCATCTGATTGGCATGCGGAAGGTCCCAGGTTCAATCCCTGGCATCACCAGTTCGAAAGGATCTGAAAGACCTCTGCAAGGCTGTTGCCAGTCACAGTAGACAATATTGGCGATGGACTGATGGTCTAAATCAGTATACAGCCGTTTCATGTGTTCATGCACCCATACTCATTGCTTCTGCCCTGATAATACATCTATATACAGTGGAATAATCTGCTGTCTCTTTTCTGTTATAAAGCTAAGCTATTCTGTTTTTGCTGACAGGTCGCAGCCAACTTATGGCAACCCTGGAGGGGTTTTCAAGGTGAGAGGCATTCAAGAGGTAGTTTTTAGGGATGGGCATGAACTGACTCACCAACTAAAGTTCGTGATGAATTTTGGTCGGTTCGTGGTTCGCAAACTGAAGTTCGTGGCAGGTCGACGGCATGAACTTTCCACAAACCCTCAAGCTGTTCATGGCGGTTCATGAATGGATACATTTCCAGACAAACTGTCTCCACTCAATCGAAATGTTTACCAAACTTCAAAGCAACAGGGGGCAAGAACCTGGCGGATATGTAAAGGAGCATCCAGGGGAGGTCCCCTGTGACTTCGATGTCTCTAGGTTACACAGGATCCATTCGATAAACCCCTGAACCTCTTGAACCTCTGCCTGTCCTTTCCCCAGAAACACTTTCCTGGGGGGCACCTTATTTGGGGGCTGTACCTCAGACCCCATAAATCCAATCCTTGCCAAACTTGGAATACAGGTAGAGGAGAATCAGCCAGAGATCTCCTGCAAATCTGATGTCTCGAGTAGGCCAAAGGGCTGTTCTACCATGTCATGGACCTAACAAACTGAACCAGTTTGTTTGGTGGCTGAAAGTTTGTGATAGTTCGTGGTTCACAAACCGGGCATGCCATGAACCACGAACTGAACTGCGTGTCCCGGGTTCATGCCCATCCCTAGTAGTTTGCTATTGGCTGCCTCTGCATAACAGCCTCAGTCTTCCTTGGAGGTCTCCCATCCATATACTGACCAGGGCTGTCCCGGCTTAGTTTCCCAGGTCTCACGAGATCGAGCTAGCCTGGGCTATCCAAGTCAGGGGATTCAGTTATGCTATAGCCCTTTTCCCATTACAGAATAGCTCTCAGGAGTGTCATGATAGCTGATAGAAGTAGAAACTCCTTCTGAGGGATGCCATCTTCCAGGTGGGGTCTGGGGATCTCCCAGAATTCTAGCTCATCTCCAAACGAATGAAATCTGGAGAAAACTGATGCTTTGGAGAGTGGACTCTCTGGCATTGTACTCCACTGAGGTCTCTCTCCACCCCAGGCTCCACACCTAAAATCTCCAAAAGTCTTACCACGTGGAGCTGGGAACCCTCCCCTTCCCACACACTGCTGGTGGCCAGGGGGAAACTGGCAACCCCACTCCATCAGCACATCCTATGCAGCTGCTTTCCCTTTCCTGCCAGGTGCCAAGCGAAGCAAGGTGGATTTATCCTCAGGACCCTTGTTCCAAGAAGAAACCCACACATCTCCACACCCCATACGCCTAGGCAGGGGTCATTTCATAGAAAAAGAGGTGCAGGAGCTCATTAGCACAACTTATTAGCATAACTTATTTGCATATGCCACACCTCCTGACATCACCGGAAGTGTGACAGAAGGCAACACCCACTGCTCAGGCCCCACTGGACTGTTTTGGATTGCTAGCTATGGTGGTGGGAAGCGCATATATCTGCCCTCACAGAGGAGGGAGAGCTTGTACCTGAATAAACCTTGGTCTTAAAGGTGCCATGGCCCAGACAGTGACAGAGCAGCTCAAGGGCCAGTTCGTGGTAGTGCTCCGCTGGGTCGGCCAGTGGGCCAGGAAAGGCAAGGGGGCTGCTGGGAGCAGGGGGCGGGGCTTGCTGCATGTGCCCACCCCCTGGGCTCCTTACTGCCGGAGCGCCGCTCCTGTGCGCTCCTGCAGGAAATGGGCCCTGCACCTAGAGCATTTCTCATCTGCCTGCCCGTTGGAATGAAGCAGGGCAAGACTGTTGTGTCTTCCTGTGCAATGCAAGGGAATTTCCCAGTGGACTCCGCCCCCAGCCATCAACTTACAGAACACAATAAGGAGGGCTAATTATTGGGACGGCGATTGTCCAAAGACAAAGATAACGACTATTTAGCATCAGGAAATTCCCACTGAGAGGTGCTTGTTTAGTAAATGGTAATCCGTTCTTTGGGAAAGGGGGGGGGGAAGTGAATGGGTAATTTCCAACCCCCCTCCCCTTAATCTGTATCTCCCGATGGCAGGCCATTGCTGTTTGCCAAGCAAAGAGGCAACACGGTGAGAATATTGAAATCCGTTCCGCTCTCCGCAGTCGGACTCAGCCGGAGAAAAACACCCGTCGCCGCACGGGCTGCCAACTCATTATGCAACCGTGTTGTTTGAAAGCGTGCATAATTTACATTAGCATGCCTAAGATCTCAGGTGACTGGGCCTCGGGGGCCGGCGTGGCGTCCCCAGCGGGCCCCGATTTGATATTCTTCCCAATATCTGACCCCTTTTTTCCTTGTTAATTACAGGCAGCCTTCCCCGGCCGGTGCCTGGATCCGCACCTGTTTCCCATCTCTGAGCAGCTGCTAATTAGGGGGCAAATGGCGGGGCTGGGCAGAGTCGGCCGCCCGTGCTCGAGCAGTCTATTGATCAGATTGGCATGCCATGCAGACAGGAATGATTATCTCTCCCGGACCCGCTTTCCAAAGGGGGGGGAACAACACTCACAAAACAACCCAGCATGGAATCCAAACAACCTTCTTTGTAACATTCGCAACACGGGTGGTGTGCACAGAGAAGAGCTGCCCAAAGCACTTGGTTTTTCATATTTACACGTGCGGCATTTTTTTTTACATTGAAGAATGGCATGAAATACTGGGGGGCACAGTTGTTTTTTTTTTTAAAAGAAGCCCCTCTTAATATTGGCACTACTGCTTATCATTAATTTATTTATCTCTGAGATCCCTGGACGTTTGCTGTTGTCAGTGCAGAAGTAATTAGAAACGCAACACGCCGCGAATGCCGCCATCATCTGTGAATGCACTAGCACTTTGTGATATGTCTTATTACTATGCTGTTGTGCTTTTATTTAATTCTGTGTTTTAGTTGTTTTAACGTTTTTGTGTGTGAGCTGCCCTCGGCAGGGAGGGCGGGAGACAAATCAAATCAAATCAAATCAATCAATAAATGTTACTCTAGAATTGATGCACAAAAGGACCTTTTATCTAGAGAAATGTTCTAGATATTTAGACTTGAGACTCTTGAACCAATCGGCCTTAATCAAACCATTGGAACTATCTTGCTATTTGTGAGCTTTATATTGTGATCTGTAAGAATGTTTTTGTATTATTTCAAGAAGACGAAGAAGAAGAGGAGGAGATTGGATTTATACCCCACCCTTCACTACCTGAAGGAGTCTCAGACACCCTGCTCATGAGCAAACAGCTCTGAAAGAACTTGGAGGAGGAGGATGAAGAGGAGATTGGATTTATACCCCGCTTTTCACTCGAAGTCTCAGAGAGGCTTACAATTTCCTTTTCCTTCCCCTCTCCACAACAGACACCCTGTAAGGTAGGTGGGGCTGAGAGAGCTCTTTGGAGAACTGTCCTTGAGAGAACAGATCTGAAACAACTTGTAACTGACCCAAGGTCACACCAGCAGCTGCATGTGGAGGAGTGAGGAATCAGACTCAGTTCTCTCAGATTAGAGTCCACACATGTAACCACTACACCAAACTGGCTCTCACACCAAACTGGCTAAAAGATATAATGTATGTGTCCCTTTAACTGGTAATCCTATTTGATATGCTCGTCTCTTTTTACCATGACAGGTGTAGGTGATCAACCTTTAGATAACAGCATATAACTAACAGCATTTCTTCATGCACTCATTCTGTAAACTTTTTAACCTGAGACTATACTGAACTTTTGGACTATAAGGAAGGCCGAGCGCCGAAGAATAGATTCTTTTGAACTATGGTGCTGGAGAAGACTCTTGAGAGTCCCTTGGACTGCAAGGAGATCAAATCAGTCAATCCTAAAAGAAATCAACCCTGATTGTTCCCTGGAAGGCCAGATCCTGAAGCTGAAGCTCAAATACTTTGGCCACCAAATGAGAAGGGAGCGTTCACTGGAGAAGACCCTAATGCTGGGAAAGATTGAAGGTCAAAGAAGAAGGGGACGGCAAAGGATGAGATGGTTAGACAGTGTCATCGATGCGACGGACATGAAATTGAGCAAACTTCAGCGGACAGCGGAAGACAGGAGGGCCTGGCGTAATCTGGTGCATGGGGTCGCGAAGAGTCGGACTCGACTGTGCGACTGAACAACAACATACTGAACTTAACATCTTTGTAAACATCTTTGGAGCTTGATACATAACTTCTTGATACAGACTTGATGAGTGACCTGCTTAGCAAAAATGGTTTTTATTTTTGTATATGTGGACAGCTTCAAGAGGGAATTAGATAAGCATATGGAGCAGAAGTCCATCAGTGGCTATTAGCCACAAGGTATAGATAGGAATCAACAGCCTCAGATATGCAGACGATACCACTCTAATAGCAGAAAGCGAAGAGGAACTAAATAGCCTCTTGCTAAAGGTGAAAGAGGAAAGTGCAAAAGTTGGCTTGAAACTCAAAATCAAAAAAACTAAGATCATGGCATCCGGACCCATCACTCTTTGGAAAATAGAAGGGGGAAGTCATGGAAGCAGTGGCAGAATTCATGTTCCTGGAATCCAAGAACACTGCAGATGGTGACTGCAGCCATGAAATTAAAGAACGCCTGCTCCTTGGCATCCATCAGTGGCTATTAGCCACAAGGTATAGATAGGGACTCTCAATCTGGGGCAAGGGATGCTCTGTATTCTTGGTGCTTGGGGGGGGGCAACAGTGGGAGGGCTTCTAGGGTCCTGGCCCCACTGGTGGACCTCCTGATGGCACCAGGTATTTTTGGCTACTGTGTGACACAGAGTGTTGGACTGAATGGGCCACTGGCCTGATTCAACATTGGCTTCTCTGATGTTCTTATGTTCTTATACCGGAGACTAGTATTTTTAGGTTATATCTTTAATAATGTTAGTCATGTTTCCTAGATGGTCTTGATATCAGTCCTCTTGAATTCTGGCTGAAGAAAAGTTCTACACCTTGAAACGGGCCTCAAGTAATCTAGATACTTCGTTCCTTCCTTTTGGACTATCGGCCTAGATTTATCCAGTGAACCGCTGGACTGGATTTATTGCATAAAGATGAGTGCTTGGATTTCTTCACTGGATTGCTTTCCCAAGGCTAGTATTATTTGGCTGGATTTATGCCATAACTATTAGCAGGGCTCTTTTTGTAGCAGGAACTCCTGTGCATATTAGGCGACACACACCCCTGATGTAGCCAATCCTCCAAGAGCTTACAGGGCTCTTCTTACAGGGGCTACTGGAAGCTCTTGGAAGATTGGCTACATTAGGGGTGTGTTGCCTAATATGCAAAGGAGTTCCTGCTACAAAAAGCGCCCTGCGTATTAGGAACTAGTCTTTTACAGTTCGTTGTAAAACGTGTCTTGTATTAACCTCTTTATTAAGGATGGTTTCACGTATGACATTGTTAGCACTTTGTAGTTTTTTCGTTTATAGTAATCAGCAACACCACTCGCTTTACAGACAGTCTTTATTTAATTATTTTGGTTACATTGTCAATGTAGCGGAATTGGTAATTGACCTTTTAATTTTTTGGGGGGAGGGGGAAGCAAGGTTTGAGCAGGGGCAGTCGTAACCATGGGGGCATTGGGGCAACTTCCTGGGGCCCTGGGCTGGGTGGGGGCTGACCACCCACAGCGTGGCCCCCGACAGAGGGGGGAAAGAAGAGGAAGAGCTGTGGTGCCAATGTGTGCCCATCCCGTCTGGAGATTTGGCGGCAGCTGGCTCGATTCACCACTTGGATATCAGGCACGTGGGGCCCTGCTGGCTGGAAGCATTTAAAGCACTGGTTCCCAAAGTGAGCAATACTGCCCCCTGAGGGTGCTGGAATGATCCAGTTGGGCGGTCGGAGCCTTGGGTGCAATTGGGGGGTGTTGAATACAAATAAGGGGGAGGTGGAAGCATAACGAAAGAAGAGTCCAGAACCTATCTAAAGCAGCCTTTGGGCGGCAGGACAAATAAGTTTGGGAACCTATGATTTAAAGCAGGAGTGTCAAACATGCAATCCAGGGGCCAGATCAGGCCCCCGGAGGGCTTCTGTCAGGCCCGCAGTGGAACTGGCTGTCTTCTGCTTCTCTTTCCAGTTCTGCTGCTGCTGCGTCATCGTAGGTTTGCAGCTTACAGATACACGCCTGAACAGCACACTCAAGACTGCAACAGCACAGACGTTTTGATGTGATAATTCAGAGCAAGAGGTGTCCGTGATCAGACACTATTCCTGATCACATGATTGGGTTCACTGTTAGTAGGGCCGGCCCCAGGTGTCTGGGCGCCCTAGGCAGGACAGCCTGGGGTGCCCACCCCACCGGGGATGCCAACCTCCCAGTGGGGCCTGGAGATGGCCCAGCGCCCGGGAGAGCCGAGGAAGGGGCAGGCTTAGAAGCCCGCCCCTTCCCTCCCAGTGGCGACGGCGCGGCTCTCCCTGGTGCCTCACAGCTGTGAGGCACCCGGGAGAGCTGGGGAAGGGGCGGGCTTAGAAGCCCCCCTTCCCTCCCAGGGGCGGCGGCGCAGCTCTCCCAGGCGCCTCGCAGCCACAGCCCGGGGCCCGGGTGCCTCACAGCCCCAGGAAAGCCAGGGCTGCCGGTGTTGGGCAGCCCGGGGGCTTTTCACGGGGTGGGGGGCATTTTCGCACCCCTGCAGGGCCGGTGCCCTAGGCGAGCACCTAGCTCGCCTAGTGGGCGAGCCGGCCCTGACTGTTAGGTCTGGACGTTCCTGGTGGTTCTGTCCATCTTTGGAAAACTCATACCCATCCTGCTAGGTGAGACAACAGGTCTGCTCAGAGGAAAATCCCATTTTATTGAATAGGGCTTACTTCCTAGATTCCCCCTCCCTCCCCAATATATTTCAGTATGAGGAAGAGGGAAAAAAAATGTTTAACCATGTTGCCACAAGGTATCTTTTAAACGCGGGAGCGAAGTGGAACAGAACGGGTTGACTACGGGCGGGGAACGCCAGGCAGATGTGCCTGTGGGAAAGCCCCCTTTAATCTGCTTGTAAAGCATGGCTGAAACGTGGCTATAGCGGGGCAAACTGCCAGTCGGAACTCAGCCACCGTTAAATAAACAAAATATTGCAAGAGCACTAGTGTTTTAAGCATGGCTTTATTAAAAAAAAACCTTTGTGTTTGTGTCCTTTATAAAGTTTATATCTCTGCTACCCTGGCATTACCTTTTATGATGCACATGGCCCGGCCCAACAAGGTCTCATTTATGTCAGATCCGGCCCTCGTAACAAATGAGTTTGGCACCCCTGGTTTAAAGGGTAGTGAAGGGCAGGGTGTAAATTGCATCTCCTCCTCCTCCTCCTCTTCTCCGCTTTGGAGTTTTGCTTTCAAAAAATTTACTGCCACAGGATTTGCCAGGGTCGTTATGCAGAGGCAGGCAATGGCAAAACACCTCCATTCATCTCTTGCCTTGAAAACCCTACAGGGTCGTCACAAGTTGACTGCGACTGGATGACACTTTGCACCACCAGGGGACCCTACCTGAATAGTTCCTGCTACTGTAGCGCTGCTGCCGGGATCCGGAACCCACATCCCACCAACCCATCGGCCCTCCCTGTTCCAGAGCTTGAATCTGAAAAGTCACGCAATTAAAAAACATTATGCTGAGGGAGGGGGGAAATAAAGTTAGGAAAGCAAGAGTAAAATGTACTGGAAGCGGCAGCTCAGCATCGTGATTCAATCCGCTCTTTATTAGGTTACATCAGAATAAGCCTACAGCATCTGGCTGCAGGCCGCCTTTTATTCCTGCACTCCCCACACCCAAACCACACCCAGCACACACTCCAAGCACTGGTTCTATTTACAAGTCCATAGTCCAGATTGGGCTACTTTAGGATCCGGGCTAGCCCATTGGTGAGCCCTTTGGATCCACAGCAGTGTTCCCTCTAAGCTGAGTTAGTGTGAGCTAGCTCACAATTTTTAGCCTCCGGCTCACACATTTTTGTCTTCGCTCAGGAAGGGATGGCTCCAAAGCAAACGGATTTATGCAGTAGCCAAATCACTCACTCACAACTTTAATGCCAGTAGCTCACAAAGTAGAATTCTTGCTCACAAGACTCCACAGCTTAGAGGGAACATTGATCCATAGTCTCTATTGTTCTCTTGAACAAAGCTCTGGGCCTTTTCGGACCGCGTGTTCAGCCATGTGGTGGTAGCCATCTTTTCTCAATACATTACAAAGGGGAAACGAATTCAGCTTTTGACCAGTCGCTATGGACTTTGGTATGCACACTAAAAAGAACGCCCTCGTGGATGCCGCCAGTTTTCATGTCACTTGCTACTTCTTTTGTTTCTTTGTTTTTTACTACAAACCTTTTAAACAGTTGCAACCAAAAATAAGGTGGGTTGTTTATTTGTTTGTTTGTTTGCAATATGAGAGGTTTCCTCTTCACTCTTAAATGAACGACTTTCTTTTTTTAAAAAAGAAAATTTATTAACCGGATATAATAACATGCTCCATATTTGGCTAACAATTCTTGCCATATCCTTTTCTACACATTTTTATCCCCCCTCCCCTGGCTTCCAACGATGCTCCGCCCCCATTAACATTTCAATCAGTATTCTCATACATTCAGTTCATTTTCAGTATTCAAATCATAAATTTCACTATTTTCCTTTTTCTATTTTAACTATTAGGTAACTTTTCTATTACAGTCCCTTTTATTACAACAGTTCTATTATTAATAGCTATCAAAACAGAGTAGTCTATTTTTCACATCCCAGTTAAGCTCTAAATAGTCTTTAAAATCCTTCCAGTCTGCTAAAAATTCTTCGTCTTCTACTCCATGACGTTTTCTTGTTAACTTGTCCATTTCAGCCATAAAAATCATTTTTTTAATCCACTCCCATTTATCCGGTACCTGCTCCTGTTTCCAGAACTGAGCGTAAGTCATTCTTGCAGTTGAAATTAGGTACCATAACAGAGTTCTTTTTGCCATTTTAACTTCTTCTAATTTTAATCCTAAAAGTAACATTTCTGGCTCTTTTTTCAAAGTACATTTCAAGGTTTTCTGAATTTCATTATGAATCTTAGTCCCAAAAGCATTTGCTTTTTCACAAGTCCACCACACCTGGTAAAACGAGCCCTCTTTTTTCTGATTAAATGAACGACTTTCAAATGACAGTCTTAAGCACTGCACCCAGTTAGGTTTATTATTTTTGGACAAGCTCAGGAGACGACAGGCAGCCAATCTGGGAAGAAATTGCTGAATAGGTAGTGGGTAAATTTTCATAAGCACATGGCTGGGGATGCGTGAATATGTTCGAGTTAAGTGCATTATGAAAGATTTAGAAATGTTGGCCGTGGCTTTAGGCATGGCGTAATTAGCGATTTGAGCACATAAAAATCAGAGGAGAGTCTAAATCCAGGACACCAAAGTTCCACTCAGTATCTGAGTGTTCACATGTGTTTGGGGGGGCGGAAGAGATTACAGAAGGACATTTAGGAGCAAGTGACTGACACTCTAACGTTGCCAAAAGGTTCATTTGTACTTTGGTGACGTCGTTCTCTTGGATTATATTTAAAAGCTTTTTCTCTAAAATGTGTATTATTTCTGTTGACTCTGAGAGCATCCAAAATTATCTTCATGTATAAACAAGTGGGAGACCTGCAAGGAGCTACAGGGAGCACCTTATTTCTCCCATGTATCTTCTCACTAGGGAGCAGAGGTCCATCAGTGACTATTAGGCACAGGGTATAGATGGGAACTCTCAGACTGGGGCAAGTAATGCTCTGTATTCTTGGTGCTTGGGGGGGGGCAACAGTGGGAGGGCTTCTAGTGTCCTGGCCCCACTGGTGGACCTTGTGATGGCACCTGGTATTTTTGGCCACTGTGTGACAGAGTGTTGGACTGGATGGGCCATTGGCCTGACCCAACATTGGCTTCTCTTATGCTCTTATAGGAACTCTCAGGCTGAGGCAAGTGATGCTCTGTATTCTTGGTGCTGGGGTGAGGGGCAGCAGTGGGAGGGCTTCTAGTGTCCTGACCCCACTGCTGGACCTCCTGATGGCACCTGGTATATTTTGGCCACTGTGTGACAGAGTGTTGGACTGGATGGGCCATTGGCCTGATCCAACATTGGCTTCTCTTATGTTCTTATGGTTGGACACAAACCAGGAAAATTCAGTTTGGTTCGTGGTTCGCGGCTGAACCACGAATCAAGCCACTAACCGAAGCAGGAGGTTTGTTCATGAACTGAACTGGTGCATGGTTCATGGCCTTGGAAACTCCACTGAAAGGGACTGCAGTCCCTTTAAACAAGGTTTGCCAAAGGCCCAAAAAACAGGTGCTCCCCACCACACAGCTGTTTCAGGCTATCTTGTGCAATCCCTTTAAACAGACTGCACAAGACAGCCTGAAACAGCTGTGCAGCAGGGAGCACCTCTCTGCCGCACAGCTGATTTTCAACTTTAAAGGGACTTCACAAGACAGCCGCTCAGCTGTTTTGTGGCTTTTGCAGGGAACAGAAAGCTTCCTGCTACATCCACGAAGCACCGCAATCTGCACAAACCACCGCGAACTGCACAAACTGCTCTAAAGGTTTGTAGAAGTTCATGGCGGTGGACCCTTCATGAACTTCTGTTTGCAAACCACGAACAGTGCAAAATTTGTGATTAATTTTGCTTTGTGGAATGGTTTGTGCCCATCCCTACCCCTCACCCACTATTTCCTCTTTCCCTCACCTAGCAGCCTCCATAGCCCGTCCCCCTTTCCTGCTTCATTCTCTCTTCCCCACTCAACCAGCCAACCTACCTTTATCTGTCCCCTTCAGCTTTCCCTCCTTCCCTTGTCCTGGCAGCCTCTCCCCAGGAACCATCTGATCCAGTTGCGTGATAGCTGTCACTGACCTGGGCCTATATGAGATGGCCACTACCAGACTAGGCCCAGTTGTGTGGGCCCAGTTGCATAGGCAGTGAATCTTTGGTGGTCACCATTGGGCCTGTTTCGAGGAAGTCTTCTTCTATCGAGGAGTTGACAGTGAGGGGGAGAGGACATTTTCCAGAGCTATTTTGGTCTCCAGGTTACAGAAACCGTGGCACACAGCAATATTGTTTTAGTTGCCTAACCACCTCCAAAAATGGAATGGAGAGTTTAAGGATTTTATTCTTGTCTTAAAGCTTCAGGCGTCGTCTCTCTTACTTTGGGAGATTTTAATCCTCCATTATTATTTTTTTATTTCAGATTTTTCTGGAAACTGGGAACTTCTTTCGGGTTTCTGGAGAAATCCCCCCTATCTGTCACTAACTCCATTTTGCAGATCTATTAATAATGTACCAATACCAGAGCGTGTAGATGTCCATAAGGGAACCCCTAATTCACTTCCATGGGGTTCCAGTAAAATCCCATGTAGCCTGAAAGCACTTCGAAGCATGACAAAAAGGAACTGAACTGATCCTTTCTCCACTTAAAAATTCAGGCAATGTCTCAATGATTGACTATGAAGAAGAAGAAGAGGAGGAGGAGGAGGAGGAGGAGGAGATTGGATTCATACCCCGCTCTTCACTCAGAGTCTCAGAGCAGCTTAAAAACTCCTTCCCTTTCCTTCCCCACAACAGACACCCTGTGAAGTAGGTGGGGCTGAGAGAGCTCTTTCCAGAACTGCTCTTTCCAGAACAGCTCTGACGCAAATCAGTTCCCCTGGAGAAAATGGCTGCTTTGGAGGCGGGGGGGAGCTGTCTGGCTTTACCCCCCCTTTGGTCCCTCCCCTTCGCAAATCCCACCTTTCCCAAACTCTGCTGCCAAATCTCCAGGTATTTCTCAAGCGGGGGTTGGCAACCCTATATAAAATGGCTTTTTTTTTCCCTGTAACAAACTGTATTATCAAATATTTTGAAATCTTACATAATTTTGATTCACGACGGCGTATTGCATCGTCCGGTGCTCTTGTCTCTGTCTGATCGGTAATGGGATCAGATGTGTTTAGAAGCAGTTTAGAAGGAAGACCAGAAAAGTGGGGAGGGGGGATGGTTCCCATCCAGACTTTTGCTTTTTGGGTTTCCCAGTGGTGATGTGGCCAGGATCCTGGGCTCTCAAGACAGGTCCACATTAAACTGCCTGCAAATGATGTTCCAGAATGCTCCAGGAACATAGCCCTTCACCACGTATTCCGTCTCTGAATGTATTCTATGAAAGTCTTCTATGCAAACGTTTGTGATTCTGTGGTTGTATATGGACAATAAAACGTTTGCATAGAACGTGATTCTGTGATTGTATATGGACAATAAGAGTTGGAAGGGACCTCCAGGGTCATCTAGTTCAACTCCCTGAACCATGCAGGAAATTCACAAATACCCCCTCCCCCCGCATCCCCCAGTGACCCCTGTTCCATGCCCAGAAGATGAAGAAGAGAGTGGATTTATACCCCGCCCTTCACTATCCGAAGGAGTCTCGGAGTGGCTTACAATCTCCTTTCCTTTCCCCCCCCACAACAGACACCCTGTGAGGTACGTGGGGCTGAGAGAGCTCTTTCCAGAACTGCTATTTCCAGAACAGCTCTGAGAGAACTTGTGACTGACCCAAGGTCACACCAGCAGCTGCATGTGGAAGAGTGGGGAATCAACCCCAGTTCTCCCAGATTAGAGTCCATGCTCCTGACCACTACACCAAACTGACAAAAAACCTCCAGGGTCCCTGGCCAAACTGGCCCAGAGAAAATTTGCTTCCCGAGCCCAAGGTGGCAACCAGCATTTTCATAGAAACGATTTACGATTACTATTTATATTATTTATATTCCACCTTTCTCATCGGAACGCAAGGCAGACTACACGGAGTAAGTCAATACAATCAGCACGACGGGCTGTCCAATGAAGAATACAAGTGGAGGAGTGGGGGAATCAAACCCAGTTCTCCCAGATTAGAGTCCAAACTCTTAACCACTACACCAAACCAGCTCCTTTTAAGACCAACCAAGTTTAATTCTGGGTAGAGCAAATTTAGAGTCCAGTGGCACCTTTAAAACCAACAAAGGTTTATTCAATTTATTGGTCTTAAGGGTGCCACTGGACTCTAAATTCATTTGTTGTTGTTGTTCAGTCGCACAGTCGAGTCCGACTCTGCACCAGTTTATGCACCAGTTTATGCCAGGCCCTCCTGTCTTCCGCTGTCCGCTGAAGTTTGCTCAATTTCATGTTCGTCGCATCGATGACACTGTCTAACCATCTCATCCTTTGCCGTCCCCTTCTTCTTCTAAATTCATAATACCCAGAATTAAACTTGGTTGGTCTTAAAGATACCATGGGATTCAAACTTTGTTCTGCTGTTTCAGGCCAATGTGGCTACCCCACCTGAATCTAGACTCAGAGTTGAAGGTCACAATGACCTTGCCTGGATAAAACCTGCAGCAGGAATTCCAGATTTGGCATGCTTCCGTCATGTGTATAACCAGCAGCTGAGAGCCATACAGACTTCAAGCTTCATTGTTCCAATGAGTGAAAAATCCATCATCAGGCTGCTGGGTACAAAGGCAACCTCCTAAGAGGGCCATTTCAGCCCGGCTCTTTGTCCACAAACCTCAGCAGAGGGGGGATAGGCCATCATCAGGCTGCTGGGCACACAGGCAACCTCCTAAGAGGGCCATCTCAGCCTGGCTCTTTGTCTACACACCTCAGCAGTGGGCAAAATAGGCCATCAGGCTAGGCGACCTCCTAAGAGGGCCAATTCAGCCTGGCTCTTTGTCCACACACCTCAGCAGAGGGGGAGAATAAGCCTTCATCAGGCTAGGCGACCTCCTAAGAGGGCCACTGCAGCCTGGCCCTTTGTCCACACACCTCAGCAGAGGGGGAAAATAAGCCTTCATCAGGCTAGGCGACCTCCTAAGAGGGCCACTGCAGCCTGGCCCTTTGTCCACACACCTCAGCAGAGGGGGAGAATAAGCCTTCATCAGGCTAGGCAACCTCCTAAGAGGGCCACTGCAGCCTGGCCCTTTGTCCACACACCTCAGCAGAGGGGGAAAATAAGCCTTCATCAGGCTAGGCGACCTCCTAAGAGGGCCACTGCAGCCTGGCCCTTTGTCCACACACCTCAGCAGAGGGGGAGAATAAGCCTTCATCAGGCTAGGCGACCTCCTAAGAGGGCCACTGCAGCCTGGCTTCTTACTTCTGCTGTTTTCAAGCAATTGTTTGTTTATTTCTTTACTCCATTCATGCCTTTATGGGGGGGGGTTAACAGATGTGGTTTGTCCAGTTCCCACTAGTTAGCAGAGTGCTTAAATAAAGCTACAAACATAGCACGTTGATGGTGAAGCGTGGCAAAGGGGGGAGGAGAAGCAACATGGCACGATCACACATGCAGTGATCACAAGCCGCCGCTTCCCGACGGGCTTTTTTTTTCAAGCCAGAGTTCCCGCGTGCACATGACCACAGAACTGCATGACCAAGGAGGCTTAAAAAAAAATCTGGTGTGAGACGGGACGCAGGCGGGTGCTGGATGCGATGGGATACCAGCGCTTCTGCGATCCAACACCCACCTGTGCCCTGCATTTTCTGGGAAATACTGCACTTTCCCTGGTATCTTTCTACTCCACTTCTTCGGCTGACTGATACGGGTTGCTGATGGGTGCAGGACGCTTGCCAGATGTTCCCGTGTGATCGCGCCCATAAAATCCACCTGGCATTCGTCCCTATCACGTGGCTAATTCTGTGTGTGACCGGACCCGCTTGTTTGTTTTTTCTTTAAATACAATGTTGACCGATGCTCTCTTTTCCCCCCAGTGTTTATGCTAGCATTTCAACCAGGTTTTCAGCTAGCATATGCATCGCAGGAAATGGCAATACGAGTCTTCCCCATTTTACTGACACTTAAGAGTTAGTTCAGGGTTCTGTTTCCTATGTGATAATTGCAGCTATTAGTTGATGACTGGAATACTCGTTGGCAGCAATTGATTAATGAAGGACGGCTAACCACTGGGAAGCATATTGTGTGGTTGCGTTTTTATTCCATGTTGTCATTCCACAGGGTGTTTTTTTTGGGCAGGAACACACAGGAATGAAGTTCTGGTTGGCTTCTGAGTTGGCCATGCCTACAACCCCCCTCCCCCGGGGAAGCCAAGCTGATCCAAACTGCAGGGCACCTGGGGAAGCCAAGCTGATCCAAGGAGGGAAGGCAGTTTAAACTGCCTCCCCTCTTCGGGTTCCCCAGCTGCGGGGCACCTGGGGAAACTGATCCAGAAACTGCCTTCTTTCCCTTGGGTTCCCCATGTACCCCGCAAGCCCCAGGGCACCTGGAGAAGCCAATTCTGGGAGGAAGCGGCACTGTCAGGGATGTGGCCTAATATGCTAATGCGTTTCTGCTGTTGGGTGTGGCCTATTATGCTAATGAGTTCCTGCTGGGCTTTTTCTACAACCCCCCCAACATTCCATTTTCTCATGACACAACATGCATGGACGTGAGAACGTGAAATGCCACTGGAGTTCAACAATACGACCGCACCATTTGCAAAGGGGGAGGGAACTGAAGTTATTCTTGCCGGCGCTTCTTAGTGATGGGCGTCACTTTGCAAAAATACTTTTATCCCCCCCCTTCATTCCGAGAAACTCCAAGTATCTACGGTTGTCACCACACTGGCCTTCATAACTGCAGTCAGCAAACGGAAATCAATACTCCATACCTTAGTTTATCCTTGCATCTGCATATACAGAAGATTCCGCTAACAAGATTAAAGAAAAGGAAGGAAGGAAATTCAGAAAAAAATGCCTACATTTGTGTTGCAAAGACTTACAGTAAATCTGTGGCGCGTATGTGGAGTGCCTTGAGCTGGGAGAATAAGAGGGGTATACATATTTTAAGGAAAACATTTTAAAAATTAATAAATATTTCAAGTCGGAAGAATGGTTGGGGAAACGGCGGATTTAGCAACATGGTGGTATAGATCTCGCAACATGGAAGGTTTCGAAAATGTTAATTAATTGCATATGGCAGAGCTACAACGAAGGGTCTGAAAAACATCAAGTTGTTCAAATATACATAATGCATATACCGGTTCCGTGTGACAAACACAACATATTCTGCATGCATTTGGCATCACAGAGAATGCTAATGATAGTCGAACGGACTGTAAACATATGCAGTCGATCTACTTATCTTAAATGTGACATCTATACCATTTTGTTTGCCTTTCAGTTTGTTATGACTGTGTTCTGTGACAGTTGGCTTCTGAGCGGAATTGCCAGCCGTGGGTTGGGAAATCCCTAGAGATTTGGGGGGCGGAGGCCTGGAGAGAGTGGAGTTTGGGGAGGGACCTCATCAGGGGACAATGTGATAGAGACCACCTTCCAGTTTGGCATAGTGGTTTGGTGTGCGGACTCTAATCTGGGAGAATCAGGTTTGATTCCCCACTCCTCCACTTGCAGCCAGCTGGATGACCTTGGGCAAGCCATAGTTCTGAGAAGACCTGTCCTTGAAAGAGCAGTTTCTATCAGAGCTCTCTCAGCCCCACCTACCTCGCAGGGTGTCTGTTGTGGGGAAGGGAAGGGAAATGTCAGGTAATCCTGCCATGAGATGGATGGGTGGGGAGGAGGTTTGGATGGTCTGTAACTTTTCATGTCTGGAATGTGGGGAGGTGTGCAGGTTGCCCGGGCAACAGAGCAATTCACAGCCTGGGTTATCTGCTAGTGGCCAAATGGCCTTGGTCTCAGATTTTGTTTTCTTCTTGTTTCTTCTGGGGAGACAGCTCAGGCCGTTGGATTATTTACCGCTTTACAACTTTTGCACCTATTTCCTGCGCGTGGGCTTGATAGTCATTGGTAGATTAAAAGGGGGGGCAAGAACCAGGGGGTATAACTGTAGGGGCTTTTCCGTAGTGCTTTATCTCTGACAAGGAATTGTTAATGTGCCTTTAGAACTGCTTTCAATAAACGCTATCTTCTTCATGAAGCCTGGTGTTTGACTGACTTTCTGAAGTGCCTGACAGGACAGGAGATAGTAAGCTGTTCTGAGACTCCGAGTGAAAGGCGGGGTATAAATCCAATCTCCTCCTCCTCCTCCTCCTCCTCCTCCTTCTCTCAAAGCGCCCATTTTCTCCAGGGGAACCGATCTACCTAGAGGTTCAAACAAAAACAATTACCATGAAAAATTACTATGAAACATTGGTAATTACTCTTACAAATTCATCATATATTATCTCATATCGAATTCATATCCACAGTAAGCAATATTCTGAGTGAGTCAATGAACACATTGGCTGATTTCGCACTAGAGCTGCCTCGATATTGCACCGCTGTTTGCCCTGATACTATTGGTCAATTTCACACCCGAAGCCGTGGGGCTACATTTTGACCCGCGGCTTCACCCGATTTCCCCCGCAGTTTCGTGATCCTGTTTTTTGAGGATCGTGAAACTGTGGAGGAAATCGGGTGAATCCGCAGGTCAAATGCAGCCCCGCGGCTTCGGGTGTGAAATTGACCAATAGTATTGGGGCAAGCGATGGCGCAACATTGAGGCAGCTCTAGTGCGAAATCAGTCACTGAGTTCTCAATGAAAGTCAAAGTACTTTGTGCTGTTAGAAACTTTTAGCTTCTCCTCCACAGACTTCTAAATTCGATGAGATTTGGCCATGTAGTCTTTCATAAAGCAGACAGTAGACAGACGAAAGGACTTTAACTGGGAACTCAATATGCTGATTGGTTTACTCACAATGTTACTTACTTTGGATATATGTACATGACTTTGATATGAGATAATAGATGATGAATTTTCAAGAATAATCACAAACTTTGCATAGTAATTTTTTGCGGTATATGTTTTCATTTGGTTCTACTTTCTGTGGTTCTTTCCCTTGTTGTACCGGCCTAGCGTTTGGTAAATTAATTTCTGAGTAATATTGAACATATTGGCATACTAAATATCAGGAGGCCTGGATGGAAAATAAACTTGGCTTCGGCAAAAGTTATTTAGGGAACACAAAGAGAGTGTGCACCACACACACACAGCACTGAAGTAATAACTAAGCAGGTCAGTCTGTTTATTTATTATTTATTTAATCTATTTACGACCTACCTTTCTGTCGGAGAAGCGACAGCCTGCTAAGAGTTTAATGACTGTAAAAATAGCGGAGAGAGTAGTTTAGTCTACTTGTACCCCTAGGGGGAGCTGTGGAGCATTCTGTAGTGTTCAGGGTTTACTGAAGGTTTTTCTCTTGCAGTTCAGCCTACCTCTTGTTGTGTTCTCTCTCTCCTGTGTGTTAGTGCTTGGGTTGCCAGGTCTGGGTTGGGAAATACCTGGAGATTTGGGGGTGGAGCCTCAGGAAGGTGGGGTTTGGGGAGGGGAGGGACCTCAGGAGGGTATAATGCCATAGAGTCCAGCCTCCAGAGCAGCCATTTTCTCCAGGGGAACTGATCTTGGTCATCTGAAGATCAACTGTAATAGCGGGAGATCTCCCGGTGCCACCTGGAAGTTGGCAACCCAAACGTGGGCTCTGAAGGCCTCTCTGTTGCAATAGTGGCCTGCAGTCAGTTATTGCCTTTTTGCAAAAGTCCTGTTGTGGTAAATTCATTGAAAGCAAACTCCAAAGGGCGGATTGGATTACTTCCTGAACTCCGCCAACACTTTCTCCCCAGCGGGGTCCCCAAAAAACCTTACATCATTCTCCTCTCCTCCACTTTTAGACTCACAACAACCTTGTGAGGTCGATTAGGCCGAGGGGGTGTGATTGGCCTAAGGTCACCCCGTGAGCTTCCATGACACGGATGGGGACTTGAACCCGAGCCTTCCAGATTCAAGTCAACACTCTTAACAACTACACAACACAGGCTCTCTGTGGCCCGAAGTTCCTGGTCTGGTTTCCACACAGTTGCTTGCTACGTTGGGCATTTGGGGATAAACTGAGGACATGGTAGATTTGCCCATTTGATCCTAGCATATGCAGTTTCTACTCAGGACTGAGGGAATCCTGAAATGTAATATTCATGGACCTTCCGATAGAAGGAGGAGGAGGAGGAGGAGGAGGAGGAGGAGGAGAAGAAGAAGAAGAAGAAGAAGAAGAGATTAGATTTATACCCCACCTTTCACTACCTGAAGGAGCCTCAGAGCAGTTTACAATCTCCTTTCCCTTCTCCTCCCCACAACAGACACCCTGTGAGGTAGGTGGGGCTGAGAGAGCTCTTTCCAGAACTGCTCGTGAGAGAACAGCTCCAAGAGAACTTGTGACTGACCCAAGGTCACACCAGCAGGTACATGTTGGGGAGTGGGGACTCAAACCCGGTTCTCCCAGATCATAGTCTGCACTCCTAACCACTACACCAGACTGATAGAGAGAGTGGATGAACAGCTAACTTCAGGTCCAGTGGCACCTTAGAGACCGACAAGATTTTGGGAGTATAGAGAGTCAAACGCCAGAGAGCTTTGATTCTTGAAAGCTTATTCACCGAAAACCTTGTTGATCTCTGGACTTGAAGCTAGCTGTTCTACCGCGGGCCAACATGACTACCCTCTGAAATTATCTTCATAGAAAGCAGATGATAAACAACAAACAGCAGCTGGACGACCCGAGGTGGCACTTCCATGATCTACCTCTAACAACTAGGATCCACCTCTAACAACTAGAAGAGGAAGGAGAGAAGAGATTGGATTTATATCCCACCCTTCCCTTGGGCTGGGGTCACACACACTAAATAATCCACTTTCCATCCACTTTCCAACTGGATTTTGCACGTTCACACCATAAAAGCCAGTTGGAAAGTACACTGAAAGTGGATTGAAAGTGGGTTATCTAGTGTGTGTGACCGCAGCCTTGGAGTCTCAGAGGGGCTTACAAACTCCTTTCCTTTCCCCTCCCCATAACGGACACCCTGGTAGGTAGGTGGGGCTGAGAGAGCTCTGACAGAAACCGCTCTTTTTCAAGAACACCTCTGACAGAACTATGGCTTGCCCAAGGTCGTCCAGCAGGTGCAAGTGGAGGAGTAGGGAATCAAACCCAGTTCTCCCAGATTAGAGTCCGCACACTTAATCACTACACCAAAATGGGAGAAACTGCTCTTTCTGAGAGAAACTGCTCTTTCAAGAACAGCTCTGATAGAACTATGACTTGCCCAAGGTCATCCAGCAGCTGCGCGGAGGAGTGAGGAATCAAACCCAGTTCTCCCAGATTAGAGTCCACGCACTTAACCACTACACCAAACTAGGATAAGAAGCCCTGTGTCCTCTGGAATCTATATCGACAGCCTGTGCCAGCCGCCTGAAAGACATCTGAAAGACATCTCCAGAAGATCTGTGAGCTGGCGATGGGAAGAGAGAGCTGATGGTAGCCATCATGAACTTGATAACGGCAAAACTAGCACTTATTATGGAATTGCGAATCGGTTTTAATACTGTTTTCAATGGTTTATTGTACTATCTTAAATGTTTTCTGCAATTTTCTGTAAGCTGCCCTGAGCCAGCCATGGCTGGGAGGGCTGGGTACAAATTTGAAGAATAAATAAATGAAATAAATAAATCTCTCGACTCATTTCCCCCCTACCCAAATAACATTGTTTTGCTCAGGGCTTTTTATTGTAGAAAAAGCCCAGCAGGATCTCATTAGCATAATAGGCCCCACCCAACAGCAGAAACTCATTAGCATATTAGGCCACACCCCCATGTTACCAGAAGTGTGGTCATCCAGCCACACCCACCTTCTGCTTCTTATTCTGTTTACCTTGTTTGTTGTCAAAACCCAGGGCTTTTTTTTTATAGCAGGAACTCCTTTGCATGTTAGGCCACACACCCCTAAGGTAGCCAATCCTAATGAGTTTATGCTGTCGGGTGTGGCCTATTATGCTAATGAGCTCCTGCTGGGCGTGGCCAACTCGGGAGCCAGCCGGAACTCCGTTCCTGTGCGTTCCTGCCCAAAAATAACCCTGGTTTTGCTCCCAAATGTACAGATAAACCAATTCACTGTGGTGTGTACAAGAATACCACAAAAAAAAAATCCCCCAAAACCATCCAGTAGAAACCGGAGAAATCTGCGGCCGCTAAAGATCCACGTCCAAAACCTTAACAAAGTTGCTGGCCTAGATATCACTGCGTTCCAGACATGTGTACAGAACATGGGCTTGGTCAGCATGAGGGCGGCTACCACTGCTGTGGGTTCGCCATGCTGTCAGATCCAATTACCCGGAACGGTCAAAGGCGCACAGCCTCCAGTGCGTTACCTTGAGGAAGGAAAACCAGCTGAAGCTGGCGGGATTTCTTGCATCATTAAGAGCTTCCTGGCGTGAATGACGGGCTATGAAATTCATGGCGTAGTTTCTCTGGCAGAACTGAAACAGTAATGCCAATACTTGAATTTTCAAAAAGCATCTCTGAATGTAAAAAACAACAACCACCCATGGAATTAAAACAGAGAAATTAGACTTAACATTAATATGGATAGCAGCTGATCCACGGAAAGGGTAAAATCTAGGGTTGCCGGGTCTGCCGAAAACGCCAGCGGGGGGGTGAGGGTGACGTTCTGGGAACAGGAAGTGATGTTGTGCAACGGGCCTACATCACCCAAAACAGATGTAGGCACGTTGGTGATGTTGGGGGCGACGCTCTGGTTTTTGGGCAAAACTCTGTGGTAAAATCAGCCTCAAACCACAGAGTTTTGCCCCAAAACCAGAGCGGCGCCCCGACATCACTGACAT